>CAHIKZ030003660.1:855000-1042500 GCA_903632075.3 Acanthosepion pharaonis
TATATATATATATATATATATATATATATATATACACACACATACACATTTATTTACACATACCTTCACACATAGATAAATGTGTGTCATATATTTTAAGAATATGACAGTGATTAGATTTTATTTTGCTGATTAAAATGAAATAAATATGAAAGTAATAACACAATGTTATTCCTGGAACCACTAGTTTCCAAGTATGCTAATTTTTTGAGCTTAATTTTCAAAAATGTTTCTTTTAATAATTCTATCACTGTCCCATAATAATTGTTACATTTAGCATATGAAATATGTGTAAATATGTATGAACTTTTACAGGACTGGGATTAGTCTAATAATGTAATATACTACCTGTGTCCTATAACTTGTGTAGTATGTAGCTCATCTCAGTTGATGGCAGAATAGACTTTGCACTCAGTATCCTTCAGAAAAACCAGGTGCAAAGTTGACCTGAAGGATGATCACCCAGCTGAGGAGTGAATATCTGCAATTCACCTGATGTCAGTGGCTACCCCAAAATGATTAACCCAACTGCACCTAGAATGTGCACACATAAGAAATAAAAATGATGACATACAGATATATAAACATCCACCCCAGAGGGGAGAGGGTCTTTTACATCCACACAATAATGTAGAGTCCACAGGCAGAGAAGGATACATGCCCACTGGCTAACAATTCCAGAGTGAAATAAATATGTAACATTATTTATGAGAGATCAGGTGTTGTACTTTCATTTGTAATATACAAGAATAATGTTACAGCTGTTACACTTAATGTATTGAATGAGTATGCAAATGTCGCAACTATTAAAGAACAGATGTAGTCTAATGTACAACCTCTGTCTCGTAATAATCATGACATTTTGTGTATGAAATGTTTTGCAAATGTAACAACTAATATGGGACAGGTATAGTATGTTTTATTGTTTAAATGTGAAGGAAAAATAATCAAGAGGCATTTAATTAAATGTCCTCAGATCATACTTGATGACTGTGGTACTAAGATTAACATTTCTTCTCAAGGAACAAATTAAACAAATGTAGCAATTACAAAACGGAATATCTGCATCATTTGAAAAGATCATTAGGAATTTTCTAAATTATATTGGAGAGCAATTTAATTAATAATTTCATTTTTTTAATTACACTTCAAAATTATATAATTTAATTAAACTTCTAACTTACACTGCAAATAAATAATATTTTTTATTCACTTTTATAATTTCAAAAGAATATAATTTTCAGGAAATTCATTGAAAGTAACTGAATTCATTTAAACTAACTGAATTCTTAAAAATTGAAACAAAATGACTTTGATTAAACATTTTCAAATGATGTGAAGCAACAAATAATGGCAGTTATTGCTTTTTAAAATATTTTTTTAAAAATATGTATATATAGTAACTGTTATTACAGTAAGACATATTACCTTCTTGTCACCACCACCAGGTTTATAAGTAAGGTTGTCTTTGGAGCCAATTTTGGCTCTGCACTCCCACTCAATTTTTTCATCAGTAATCTGATACAAAAGGAGAAGGCTAGTAAACTAATTTCATAACAATACATCTCAATCCAAAGTCTTTATCACTTCTGGACTGATTTTTCAATAAAAGAAAATACTTCTCGTCACAACATTTAAAATAACTTGACGAGCAGATATACACAAGGATCTTCTTGCACTCAGGAAATACATCAAGTTACAGCCAGCAAGCATTTGCTCAATAAAGTGTTATATACATTTTTAAATAATTTATTATCATTTCCTCTTCTCACCAATAGTGGTAGACAGAAAGTAATCCATTAGAGCACAATCTGTTAGTTATCCTGGAACAGCTCCCAAAATGATACAAGCTGAATAACAAACCTCCTGGTAAAATATTTGCACTCGTATTTATTTGTACAGTACTTTGAGAGTTGAAAGGCAAATAATCAAGGCTTCAAAACAGTTTTTTCTTTATTTTTTAAATCTAGAATATGTTTTGCACGAATACACTCTTCTTTTCACAACTCTAATAGAAATAAGATATAATTGTGCAAGATATTCAGTTGAAAGTGTGCAAATGCATTCTACAATTGCAGTGATTGTGATATGGATACAAAGTGCAGGCAACTGGAAGCAAAAGAGAAGAGCAAGAGGAACCTGAATAGTCATTCAGGAAGTATATCACTGGACTGAAAACAACCAGTAGCAAAAGGCTCCTTTTTTTTAAAGTTTACTTTCAAAATATATCAGAGAAAATGTAACCTAGATATGATAAATCAGAATATTAGAAATTAATAAAGGATTTTTGTTTAAATTCAAATCAGATTCTTTTTCTTGGAGCCAATTTCCAGTTTATTATAAAATTTAAAATTATTATAAATTTAAAAATAAAAATCAATATCTAATTTATTAGTGATTTCTTCAAAATATAGAATTGTACATTAAATCAATTTAGAGACAAGAATAAAATATATGAAAACTTTTTAGTATATCTGCAAATATTGTATTTTTTTCTTTTACAGTAAAGCACCATGTTGATATACTTTTTCAATTTTTGATTTAAGTATCTGCGAAAAAATAGCCAAGCATTTACACAATAAAATGCTTGTCCTTTGAACACAAAGGAAAACTAATTGTTTACAGGAAAATGAAAGTTCCTTGTTAAGGATTTTTTTTTTAACTATTTCTTCAAAATTTTGGACCATTTTCCTAGTACCCAGTGCAAGTTTAAAATATAAATTATCCAATGTCTGTATACTTTCGGCTTTCATAAGCTGTTAAAAATTTTTTTTTCATTGGTTTCCAAATAGCACATCTTCACACATCAGGTCAGTGTTTTTTTTTTTTTTAAGTAACACTTCTTCTCACGATACAAATATTATTTTTCCTGCTTTTGTCAATTTCAGGCAAAATAGACTGATGTGATACTGAGATTAACTCAATCACAAACATTGTTTGACCAAAGCAAAGAGAAAAGTGTTCTCCATAGATCAGTGAAAAGTACAGCAAAAATTCTAACACCACTTCTAGGAAAAATTAGCTCTTCACAAATTAAGAATTACAGCAACCTGAGCAAAAGAATAAAGACATAAATGGTATATATATATATATATATATATATATATATATATATATATATATATATATATATATATATATATATATATATATATATATATACACACATATGTACATAATCGCATATCTGAAACCTTAGGGCCAGTTATGTTTCAGTTTTCCAATTTTTTCATAATTCAAACAATATTGCAGCAAAAACATATGAATAGTCATACTACAAGAGATAAAAAAAAATAAATATATTCTTACAGTTTATTTATAGAATAATATACTTATAAATGAAATAGAGGGATAATTAAGACCATAGGTAATGAATAAATGTTATTTATTTCAGACAAAAAATGCCTTGTAGAACTTAAAAATGAACAGCATCAAACAATAAACTAAAATATATCTTGTGTCTTTCCATCATTCAGTAAAATATACGTACCATGCCTGCCTCTCTATCACTCAATACTGTCACTTAACTAACAGTAGCATAACATAGTTTCCAAAGAGTGGGGTAAAGAAAAACTACAGACAGTAGGTATTGTAGTTTATTTTGTTATATTTAGTGTTTTCCTATTGTTCATTAGTTTATGGTCATCACTTTCACTATAAAATTTAAGTAACTTGTCTTTCTGTTTCTTTAAATCATATATATTGGTAATTTCCAACACCATATTCCTCAGTCAGACACGACACAGGAACACAGCGATCAAGCTTCTAAATAAGCTCTACTTTTTGAGTTATTCATAACGAAGAATGTTTCTTTTTCTTACTGTTATCCATGAGGACATCTGCAATTCTTAGACATTTTCACTGTATAAAGTCACAAAAATTACAAAACAAAAAAACATCAGCAAACAACACAATCATATCTACCCAATATGAGTGCTTGACAACAACTGATGTTTGGCAGGCTCAGATCGTTCAGCCAAGATGATCATGACAACTGTTACCACATCATACCTTAGTGGCATCAGTCAAGTAGGTAAGCTTTTTGCGTGCCAAACTCCATACTAAAAATATTCAGTTTTCATAGGGGTTTGATTTTCAGATGTTCAGATATGCGATATATATAAAACACTAATCCAAATATATAAAATTACTAGAATTTAACATATTTCCAGGTGAGCAGGATTTTTAACAAGTGCTCAAAAAAATACTAAAGGGCCAATAGTCACTAATAAGGTTCATTTCACTGATCTTTCAAGTGACTTCAAAGTTCCGTCCATATAACACTCATCAAAGTTAGATCAATCTATAAATTTATCTGACCCTGATGAGTGTTGTGTATGCAAAACTTTCAAGTTTGTCAAAATTCAATTAAATCTATTATTGATGCATTATATATATATATATATATATATATATATATATATATATATATATATATATATTTATAGCATGGAATTATTCCCATTTTTTTTCTCCTTTATTTCCATTAGCGTAAACCTAAAAAAAAAACATAACAATTATGACAAGACAATTTTTTTTAAATCCAAGGATCTGTTCAGAAATTAAGAATGAAATTCATAATATATTCTAAATGTTACAATTATTATTTTTATCTACCAAGAAACCACCATTGGACAGTGTTAAAAAAAAAAACTAATTGAAAAAGATCACACATTAATAAAGTAAGAATTTTGTCAAGTATCTTTCTAATCAGCGATCCACATATAATATGTAGAATGTGAGCAACATGCTATACTTTAATTCTTACCCACTGAATGCATTTTTAAAGTCAATTAAATTAAATCTGTTTTAACAATAATTGATTAAAAATCTTTTTGCACTGAAAGTAACTCTCAAGACCATTCAAATGGTTACTGGTTTCACAAAACAAGACAAATCAGAACCAAAAGTAATTTAAGTTTTACACATTTTAAAAAAATTATGGAATTATACAAGATGTTTTTTTCTCTTAAGCATAAGAATAATTTCTTTAAATGTTTAAATTTTCAAAATTGCTGCCTTTGTGAAATAGACATTTCTTAATTAAACATAAAATGCTGACTCACTTTTTTATCTCCACCACCTGGCTTGTGATCTACTTTGTCTAAAGAACCAACTTTGGGTTTTGCAGTTTCTAAAAATGATAAGCGTTTATTTTCAATCTTTATATTTCCGCCTCCTGCAAAAAGACGAAAAAATTACAATCATTTTAATTATTTAATTACTTTCGATTCATATTAACACTTCATTTCTTTCAATAATAAGATTTGAAAGTTCCAAAGATTTACCTATATAAACATCATGAATATATACATGAAAATATAAATTAATAAAGTATAGAATGAATAAATAGTTGGGAACATGAAAACTGTAGATATTACTTTTCATAATTCAATGGCTAGCAAAGACATTATTTCATCTTAGACACAAGAAAAAATAATGTTCCATAATAATTGATACATTTAGAGTGTTAAATATGTATGTATTTGTCTCAATACTTACGGGACAGAGATAATAATTAATTCTACTTCAGTAAACAAGTATACAACAATTATTGCCCCGAAGTAATATAATAATCTCTGTCCCATAATAATTGATACATTTAGTGTATAAAATGTGTATGAAACTGTAACAACTCTAACAGGACAGTCACTAATTAATTTTACCTTTGTTCCATAATATTTGTCACACACAATTAGTATATATGAAATGTGTATGTGAAAGCAACAACTGATATAAGACTCAAGTAGAATTAATTACTACTGATCTCATAATAGTTGTTACACATCTCAGATTTATAGAAAAGTCACTTTCTCTCCATCCATTTGCAAACATATTTAACTTCGGTAACTTTAATGCTCACAACAATATATGGCTGAAACATTCTAAAGGTATACAGACATTAAATTTTTCCATTGCCCAATCCCTCACTCAAATCATGGACTTTCCTACTCATTTACCTAGACAAACTGAGCAGCAGGGTTCTCTACTGGATTTATTTCTTATCTCCTCTTATCGCTCTTGCAATACTGCCCTCTTGGTAATTTGGACCACTCTGTGGCACCTATTGATATCTCCTTCCAAGCATCCATTAAACAGGAACCCTCTATCCATAAGACCTCTTCCTGCTGATTGGGACTCATTCCAGGATTTTCTTCATGACACCTTGTGGACTGACATCTTCAACCTCCCAATTGAAAATTTCACCATTGAGGTTTCTTCTTGGGTCAAAGCCAGCATGGAAGCTTTCATCCCTTCTCAGAAATACCAGTATGCACAGCCAGCATAGCACACAGGAATCACTATTTCTGACTATATCAGCATGACAGCTCTCATTATAACAGGGACCTATTTGCTACTGCTCATAACCAATGTAAGCAAGTCCTTGAAGAAGCTAAGTCCCTGTTTGTTGAGAGAACGAGACACTGCATAGCCTCTAAAAACTTTGGCTCTCATGACTACTGGCATCTGTGTAATAGGGTATTAAATAATTAAATTTATTTGAAGTGTTATCATCCTCTGCTGATAAAGTCGAATGCTTTGCCTGTACATTCTCCTCAAACTCTACTCTTGACTCATCTGGAGCATACCTGCCTAACTTCGCATTTCTCTGTTGAGTGATATGCATATAACATTTTCCATGGTTTTTGCTATTTAACCTTGATCTGCACAAAGGATATGGACCTGACAGTATCCTTGTAATTAAGAAGTGTGCTCCCAAACTGGCTTCTGATCTCTCTAAACTGTATAATAAATGCCTCGCTGCCTCCTGCTTTCCTGCAAGTCATCATCTGTTGTTCCAGTTTTTAAGAACTCTGGTGAACCATCCAACCCTTCCAACTATCAGCCTATTAGCCTTCTGCCTCTTTTTGGGAAACTCTTAGAGGCCCTAATTAATGCTGAATTGGTTCATCATCTCTCATCACAGGGTCTTTTCTCTGACAAGCAATATGGTTTTTGTTTCTCCAGGTCAACTGCTGATATACTGATGATAATTGTGGTAAGAGTCTATCAAGCTCTAGATAAAAACAGTGATGCCCAGACTGTTGCATTGGACATCTCGAAAGCCTTTGAAGCTGAAAAGTTACGGTATCTCCAAGCATGTTTTTGAGCTGGTCCAATCATTCCTATCAAATCATGAAATGGAAGTTGTCCCTAACAACCACTCGTCTTATATGCATTCGTACTTACACAGATGTCCAACAGGGCTCTATCCTTGGTCCTATGCTGCTTTTAACCTTCATTAACAACCTTCCCTATGACATCAGCTCTCAACTTGGCATCTAAACTAACAGCACTACCATTTACTCCTGCCTCAATAGTAAGGCTGATCAGTCTGACTAGGTCAAAACAGCAGTTGGTGTACAAAACGACCTTATAACTGTCATTAACTGGAGCAAAAGATGGCGTCCCAATTTTAACACCTCCAAAACTAAACTTCTTGCTGTTAATCATCTGAGAGATCCCTCTCTGCTTTCCATCAGCATGGCTGATGCTGTCCTCCAGGAAAGTGACCAAATACGTGTTCTTAGGCTAATGTTCCCAGCTGACATGTAGTGGGAAGACTATATTGAATCCATTGCTAGATCAGCTGCTAAGAAAGTCAGTTCACTGTGTTGGGCAAGGTAATTCTTCTCTCCAGAATCTATCTTGCATATCTATGTCTATCATTCACCCATGCTTAGAATATTGCTGTCATAACCTGGAGCTCCTTGATAAGATCAAAAGAAGAATCAGCAATATCATTGCTCCTGATCTGGTGGCTCTGCTTCAGACACTTACCCACCATCATAAGTTTGCTTCTCTGTGCCTTTTTTATAAATACTATCATGGTAATTGTTCAGAATAGCTTTTTGCTATGGTACCTAGATTGTATGAATTTAAGCACAATATTAGACTAGAGGCGAGATCGCATCAATTTACAGTTGAGCTAGCTAGATTTAGCCATAACTTCTGTGCTAACAATTTCTTTTCTCACATGTGAAACTCTCTATCAGCTCCATGCTTTACAGCCAACTTAAATCTGCAAAAATTAAATGCAATGTCAATCACTATCTACTGCCCTCCTGATTATTTCCTCCATCTACTCATTACTAATGTTTCTATTCCTCCACACCCTGTAACCCCTTGTATGTCAGTGGCTGTACTGCCTTGCTTGGGGTGACTCCGATTAAAAAAAATTATATATATATATATATATATATATATATATATATATATATATAATGAGGGAAAGAAGAGGAAAAGTTTTTTTTTGTGTGATACTTCATCCTTTAGGACCTCATCAGACTAAAGTGATGTTTACATTGATGTGACTACACATGGGCATGAAGGAAAAATGGATGCTGAGAATTTTAAATTAATTTTTTTTCTTTTTAAATATATGCTTTTGGCATTTAGTCTAGATGATTTCATTAAGCTTTTTATTCATTTTGTTCATGTTTCCATCACTTTTGTTATTAAATATCCCACATTGTGATAATAAAAGATCTGCTAAGAAAGGTGACATGTAAGAATCTGGATGTAAACTTGCTGTGGATGATCTAGCAATTAAAGTACTTTCTATATATTTTCAGTGGCTGTACTGCCTTGCTTGGGGTGACTCCGATTAAAAAAAAATTGTATATATATATATATATATATATATATATATATATATATATAATGAGGGAAAGAAGAGGAAAAGTTTTTTTTGTGTGATACTTCATCCTTTAGGACCTCATCAGACTAAAGTGATGTTTACATTGATGTGACTACACATGGGCATGAAGGAAAAATGGATGCTGAGAATTTTAAATTAATTTTTTTTTTTTTAAATATATGCTTTTGGCATTTAGTCTAGATGATTTCATTAAGCTTTTTATTCATTTTGTTCATGTTTCCATCACTTTTGTTATTAAATATCCCACATTGTGATAATAAAAGATCTGCTAAGAAAGGTGACATGTAAGAATCTGGATGTAAACTTGCTGTGGATGATCTAGCAATTAAAGTACTTTCTATATATTTTCATCTCAATAAATTGTTTTTTCTTTTAATTAAAGTAGCATTTTTTAAATCAAAATTATTTCCAGACTCATAATGGTGAGCAACTAATGGATTCAGTGTGTTGTTTTGTAAAAGATCCCTTTTGTATTCATATAATATTTTATTTAAATTGCTTGATGTTTCTCCTATATATTCCTTGTGACAATCATTACAGTGATAGAGTAAATTTCCCCTTCAAGTTTTAGCTTCCTGTTTGGTTTTGTCTTTTATTGTATTAGAAGTAGTTGTAACAAATTTTAGGCTGAGCTTAAATTCTTTTCAATTGTAGTTGTCATATAGTTAGTGGGTAGAGTTGGCAAATCTTCTATTATAACAATGTGGGATATTTAATAACAAAAGTGATGAAACCATGAACAAAAGGGAAAAAAAGAACTCTGCTAGACTATATACTCAAAACATATTTTTTAAAAAAAGAAAAGAAAACTTTAATCTTCACAGCATTCAACATAAACATCACTTTAGTCCAATGAAGTTCTAAAGGATGAAACATGTCATGAAAAACTTTTTTCATTTTGTTATATATTTTTCCATAAAATTGTCCTCGATATATAAAAACTTAACAATCCTTTTCCCATATATGTCTCTGTAAAGGTGAATACCCAAGATAACATATTCTTCTGATTTATTAAAAATGCTTCTTACCTGGTTTATGTGTTATATTATCTTTCGAACCAATCTTACTTTGGACTGCATCATATTTTTCCTTTCGATTAATAATTTTAACCTGGAAAATTCAATAAGACAATAAGAATCACTATATACAAATGCCTTTCATTTCATCACTCCATATTAAGAAAAAAAAGCAATTAAATCCTGCTGTTATTGTCTTTAGAAAATTAAACATGCCTTTTAGCTAGTTTTGAAAATGTACATTATGAGGAACTGAATAACGTATTGAATTTTTAAAACAATAGCAACATTTTGTCCAAAAAATATCCAAATTAATTTAATGATATATGAATTCAGGAAAAAAAACATTAGAATTCAAAAATTTTCTTGTCATTCATACATGGAAAAGGGTTTGAAAATTTAAAAAATAAAAAAAAAAGTAATAAGATCAATGTTGATATTTTACTTAAACCAAAATAATTGACAAAATACTTTTTCAATGTTTGTTTAAATTAATCAATTAAAAGCTTAAAATTTTCACTTGTTGATAAACTATGTTTTCTAATTAAATGCTTTGCAAATATATTTCCATTAAAGTAACAGTATTTTATATTTTTTGACCCTTTTGTATCTGGTCTTAAGATTTTGACCAGGTGTGTCTGTCACCTGTTCACAACCAGACTAAATATTTGAGTGGGCATGACCAGAGTAAATATATAGACTTGTCAGGGCCAGGCACACACTCTCTCTCATATATATATATATATATATATATATATATATATATATGTGAGATAACAATGTATATATTTTTATATATCAAGAACAATATCGTGGAAATTGTATGACAAAGTGAAAAAAATTTACTTGTGACATGTTTCATCTTTCAGAACTTCAGCAGTCTAAATTTATTATGTTGGTAGGACTACACATGCACATAACAGAGGGCTGCTGAAAATTCTAGAATTTTGTTAATCAGCTGAATTCATTTACAGTTTTTTTCTTTTTGTTTCCATCACTTTTGTAAGTAGGTATTCTACACTATGATATTAGAACTGCCAGGAATGGTGAAATGTTATAAGAACCAGGATGCAAGTTTACTGTAGAAGACCTTGTGATTTAAGGCACTCTCTAGATATTTACGTCATAGTGAATTATTTTTTCCTTTGATCATGATAGCATTTTTTATGTCAAAATTGTGGTCAGTCTTGTTACAGTGGGCAACCAATGCATTTAATATATTATTTTGTAAAATGTCCCTTTTGTGTTCATATAATCTTATATTTAGATTCTTTGAGGTTTCTTCTATGTATATTTGTGACAATTATTACAGGTGATGGAGTAAACTCCTCCTTCTGGTTTTAGCTTATTGTTTTGTTTAGTATTGACTAAGTTGTTTTGGATGTAGTAGTAACAACTTTTATGTTGAATTTAGATAGATTCTTTTCAATTGTAGATGTGACAGAGTTAGTAGGTAGGATAATATATTTTTTTTTGATTTATTGGGTTTCTCAGGAGAGGCTGTTTTTTTTGTTTTGGAATATTTTATGGGCCTTTTGTTTTGAAGAGAAGTTTATGCCATCACCTGTAATAACTGTCACAAATATACATAGAAGAAACCTCAAAGAATCTAAATAAAAGATCATATAAACACAAAAGGGACATTTTACAAAATAATATATCAAATGCATTGGTTGCCCACCGTAACAAGACTGATCACAATTTTGACATAAAAAAATGCTACCATGATCAAAGAGAAAATCATTCACTATGATGTAAATGTCTAGAGAGTGTTTTAATCACAAGGTCATCTACAGTAAATTTGCGCCCTGGATCTTACAACATTTCACCGTGCCTGGCAGATCTTCTAATATCACAATGTGGAATACCTACTTACAAAAGTGATGGAAAGAAAAAGAAAAAGACTTTAAATGAATTTGGCTAGATCAAAAAAAAAAACTTTTAAATTCCCAGTACTCTTCTGTTGTGTGGCTGGGTAGTCCTACCAACATAATAAATTTAGTCTAATGAAGTCCTGAAGGACGAAACACATCACAAGTAAAATTTTTCTACTTCATCATACAATTCATATATATATATATATATATATATATATATATATATATATATATATATATTGTAAGGTTAATAGATTTTATTTATTAATCCAATAGATTTTTATCACTTTAAGCATTATTTTTAATGGATACTCATATTTGAATGGATGCACCATTTATTTATTAACTATTATATTTATTTTCATCTGCCAGCCTGAATATTTGAAAAATCTTATTTAAAAAAAAATATGCACTTTCTGGCAGGATTCAAACCTGTCTCCCATGGATCTATACTTTTTAATAAATAAGTTATGTATCCACTCAAATATGAGTATCCATTAAAAATAAGGCAAATAAGATAAAGTAATTAAAGTGATAAAAATCTGTCGGATTTAGAAGATTACTTTGTTTACGATTGGATATGAAACTGAACAGACATGAAAATTTTGAAGAATTTAATTCAAGGATCTTGCTTAAAGGCACATTTCAGACTTTACTTGATTGATGAGGCTCCTTCATGGCTGAATCGGTTAAAACACGCCAGATCTAATGACAGTTTACCTCTGGCCAGAGAGAGATGCAGGTTTGAATTCTGCCAGGGAACACATATTTTCTTTAATAAGATTTCTTGAATATTCAAGCCAATAGAAAAAAAAAAAAATATATATATATATATATATATATATATATATATATATATATATATATATGCTGTTTAATAAATAAATGAAGTGTCCACTAAAAATGATTATTCATTGAAAATAATGTTTAAAGTGATCCTTGTCTTGGCCCGATTCAATATACAGCTTGATGAAATAAACTGAAATAGATATTATTACATATAGACTATACATACTGTGGATAGCAAAAACTATACTTCAGAACCCAGTAACTAACAACAAGTGCATCACAGTCAGGACACCTTTATCAAGTTCTGTATATGACAACATTAAATACAACAATGTTATAAATTCTGGGAATTTACAAAGCAGTACTTCAATTTAGTTTGCCTCTCATCTTGATGATTGAGCTCAAGTATAATTTGTGCACAAGTCTCTGTGGTCTGTCTTGGTCTCACCCTCATTTTGTTTAGTAGCTTCTCTTTTGGGGAAGTGGGGAGTATTAATGCATTAAATTAGGATATTTCCTTTAGTTGCATTTTGTCATGTGATTTTCTCAAAGTCTGAAAACAGAGCAGAGCACACCTGGAGAAAATGGGGAACATTTAATAGAAGATTCATATTGCACCTAAAGATACGATGTATTAACAGCAATTCTCTTATCAGGGTGTTTGTTTGAAAAATTTTGATTGATTATTGCTGCAAAATTTCCATATTTATTATTTCCCATCTTCTAAAAGATCTGATAAGTGATGTTTCTTTATTTAACATGCAAAACACCAATGTATGGTAAACTATTTATATAAGAAAAGTTCCTAGACTAAGCCATAAAGAAAAAAGAAAAATTAAACTAATACTCCAGTAAATAATACATTTCATATATTATTTAAATATGATCATTATTCCCTTTGGAATAGTCCCCTTGCAAATGTAGACAAAGACAGACATTTTTGTTTTTTCTATATTTTCTGGCATTTTGCTGGAGATTAGTTGTCTTGAACTCACATCATCCTGAATCAACATTTAACTAACTGTAAAATGAAACTCAAAAATTTGTGTTCAACTTAAAGAATGTTCACCAAAAGCCAAAATCATTCTTTGATTCTCAGAAGCAGATTTGCCAAGCTTTAAGCAAAAATCTTATGTAGGCTCATTGGATTAATTAGCCACTGTAAAGATTGCAAAGCTATTCCAGTACAGCATTACAAAAACTTGTGTAATTCAGCTCAAGATTAACATTGTCACACCCACGCCCACCCCCAGGAGATGATAGAACAGAAGTTTGGTTAGGGTTTTTTTAGAATGAGGCTGAGACAATACAAAGTTTTTTTTTTATTATTAAAACTCTATCAGATTCTAAAAGAAAAAAAACAAAGAAAACTCTTACTTTTCACCAGCAGATTTACTGGCCTTTGATAAATTCATGCATACAAATATAAACACAAAGATAATTTAAGCACATTTTAAAATGCTGAATAAAACCTGAATGAAAAATGAAGGTTGAAGAATTTAAATGTAGATATTTTTATTATTTATCTCTAAATGTGAAAAACATTAGAATCTGATTAGAAGAACTAATTTTGCTTTAATAAACTAAGCAAGAAAAGTTTGTTTTTCATCAATTTTTGGTTGGAAAATTTGAATGAACCCTTAACAAACAACATTTGTCTTATGTTTTATCATAAACTCAATGAAAATACAAGAGAGAATTTAAAAAATCATAAACAAACATGGAAAATTAAGTTACAATGCAAAGTGCCTAATTGTAAATGAACTTTTTTGGATTGAGAATAGTTGGAATACACTGATATTCTTTTTATAGAAAATGAATACCTGAACTCTTAAAGACTGATAAACATTACATTGTTAAACACAAAAATTAATAAGAACATTTCCATATAAAATTCTTAAAGATGATTTAGTCAAAATGTTTCATTAAAAATAAAGCCGTGATTTTTATAAACATTTTAAAGGCATTATTATTTTGCTACTAACATCTATAAACGATAAAATTAAAAAACAAAAAACCAATTCATTCTGCCTTTGTCATGGTTTCAAATTTTCTAAGGACAGTTCAGGTATAATGGTGAAAACTGTTATTCTGGAAGCCTGTTGCGCAATAATTGAACATGAGTAGATAGCTAGAAACTTATTGGTAAACTGACTTGGTAGGTTGGGTAACAATGAGCCTTTTTAAATTTGTTTTTTTTTTTTATGTACCTTGTAACTTGAAGGATGTAGCTTATTTTTAAAAATTATATGTCGATAATTGAATCCTCTGAGAAAACAGCAAAGGAATCTCATCGTCATTTTATTGACCTATTAACTGCAGATGACAGGAATTTCAGCAGGCTAATCAAGCAGCTCAATTACTGGAGTTAATGGGTTAATAATAATTTGGCTGAAATTCATACTGAAGACAAGATTATTTAAATATACATGCATGTGTGTCTGTGCCCACAGAATAGTGTTGGGACAAAGTAGTAAGAGACATCTTATGTCAGCGTGAGTGAATGATGATTTTTTATTCTCTGCTGAAAAAAAAAAAAGTTACTATATTTGGATGATGATTATCTCACATGTATTATTTGTGTTTGTGTTCAATTATAAAATTCACAAATTTCATATCCCTAACAGCAACCACAGTAATTAGAAATAATTATGTTTTAAAAACATACAAATATTTAAAAGAAAAACTTAAAATGGCTGTAAGACAAATATATCAGTATTAGTTTTATTAGATAGATGAAGCATTATCAAAAATGATTACTAATTTTTCACTCATATTTTTTCTTTTAATCTTAATTTCTGGTCAATTTTATTACAACTTAAGCCGTTGATTCTATATTAGTGAGTGAATAGTGCAAATTGGAAATAAAGGAGAAGCACTTTGTGAGATTTAAACTCACATCCCCTTTACATATAGAGTACAAGTTCAACTTCTACCTGCTGTAATTGACTAAGAGAGCTTGTCTTTTATTTGATTTGCACTGTCTACTCACTGCCATAGAACTGAGTGCATGAGTAAAATTGAAATAAAAACAACTAAAAATTAAGATAAAAGATGATGTACGAGTCAAAAATTAATAATAGGTTTGAATATATTTTTATTTCAGTACATAATCAAACCTTTTGTCAGATCTACAACATTTTAAAACAAATAGTATAACGCAATTCCTTTCTTTCTTTTGTGAACATATTCTCTAAGTAACTGTAATAATTTGGTTGTGATTAAATCTACAAAACAATGAAACTTTACATTGTGCTGTGTACACCATGGGGTTGGAGTTGAGTGCTTTTGACAGGAACCACATCTGTTCATAGATACGGTTCAAAGCGGTTGGAATATCAGATAGCAGTGGGTAAATAAGTGAATTCCAACCTTGGTCTTTTTCTTCTTGGAAGAATCCTTAGACAATGCTGTCTTCTTCGAATGTCTGGAAGAGGCTGCTTTGGTAGGTGGCTTTAGTGTGTGAAATAAAGCAATACATATCAATACAATGCAACAAAAATACAAACTTTTTGTATCAACTAATGATCTATAGTGAAATTTTGATAATCTTTTTTTTATTTTTCTGTTGGTCAAACAGCAAAAGGAAGTCAACATATGCATGTATATGTTGGTTCCAATCTCTTTAGAATGACTGATAAGAACATCCACCTTCCCCAAATTTATAGACAAATCTTACATGCTGGGATTTCCTCCTAACCAATAAAAAAAATGGACAATTCTCAATTTCATCTGCTACATTTTATTTCTTACTTGCCTTCATGTCAGAATGCTGTAACTATTTGACTGTATCCCTTTTGCATGTGGACACAATTTTTACTTTGTGAATTGTAAACATTTGGCCTTATTACTGTTGCTTTGCTTAGTTTTGACATAGTTTGCTCAGTATTATCTTGCCTGTTCTTTTTTTCTGCTTCTTATTGTTCATTGAAAATTTTATCAATTCCATTTAAACCAGACCAATTATTCTACAGCATGCAAAAATGTAAATTCAGATTAATAACTGAAAACTGTAAAAGAGACAGAGAGCCTTCAGATTGAAAATTGTTCAATAACATTAAAAGAAATTAATGTTATTATGATTGCATGTTATAAAAAATCCTTTTGAGAACTAATGTGAGCATATTTCAAGACATTCTAAATCATTTCAGAAGTAAGGCAATAAAGCCACTAAGATGCAAGCTGTTACTAAGTGTTAAGAGAATATAAGAAAAACTACTATTAAATAGAGAGGACAATAAAAGAACAATTAAGAAAACATAAGATAATGATTGACATTGCATTTAAATTTGTGAAGATCAAAGGCAATAAAGCCACTAGGACACAAGGGGTTACTGAGTATTAGAGAATATGAGAAAAACTACTGTTAAGGAGAGTGGACAATAAAAAAACAAGAATTAAGAAGACATAAGATAAGGATTGACATTGCCATTAAATTTTTGAAGATCAAAGTTGACAGAAGAAGCCAGAAGTGATTTCCACAAGCGAAAAGTGCAATAGAAAGTTAGCATAGAATTTATGGTCACATCTCTTGCAATTTCAACTGTAAAATGATGAGACCTTGATGCCAATCTAGTACTGTGCTTAAATTCGTTAAGTCTACACACCATAGTGGAAGGTTCATCAGAACAATTACCATGAAAGTATTTATAGAAAAAACACAGAGAAGTCACATTAGAAAGGTGAAAAAGTGACTGAAGTGGAGATGCCATGTCAGGACCAATAACATTGCAGATTCGTTGGATTTTATCAAGAATTTCTAAATATATAGCAGGAGCACCAGACCAGATGTGGCAGCAATAGTCAAAGCAAGGACAAATGGTAAACTGATAAACATGTAAGATAGATTCTGGCGAAAAAAATTATCTAGCAACGACAGTGAACCAACTTTCTTAGCCACGAAGTTAGAAATTGATTCAATATACTCTTCCACTTTGTGTCAGCTGAAAACATTAGACATTTTTGAGATCAGCTGGCAATTTGATCTTATCAAACCAATCAGACTTATTATTAAGACAGGTGTAAATAGTTGTATCATCAGGATAGATGCCAAGTTGAGAACTGATGACATCAGAAAGGTCATTTATGAAAATTAGGAGCAACATAGGTCTAAGGATAGAGCCCTGGTGAATACCTGCATTTATGCAAAAAGATCTAGAAGAGTGGCCATTCAAGACAACTTTCATTTTGTGGTTTGATAAGAAAGACTGAATCAGTTCAAAACTTTATTCAACTTTTGAAGAAGACCAGTAGTCCAACTCCTGTCAAATGCCTTTGAGACATACAAAGCAACAGCCCAAGCTTCAGCATTCTTATCTAAAACTTGATAGACTTTTTCAGCAGTAATTGTTAACACATCAGCACTTAACCTAGAGAAGCAAAAGTTAATATAACTTATCTGAAAGAAGACCCTGCAATACAAGATGTTTAACCAAGACACTGTGAAGTTTATATTATTAAGTAATACTGTTTCCAAACCAGTGTAGACATATAGTAGCATAGAATATGACCTAATGTATTTTGTTGAGGGTTTCATTTAGCTTAGTCAATACTGCAGAGTATTGGATTGAAACCAAAGATTTTCATTTTTGTACAATCATCTGAAAAACAAATAACAAGAAAAATTATTATTAAAAGAAAAAACAAAAAGAAAAAACTTACATTTCCTCCACCAGGTGTATGCCTCGCATTATCCAATGATCCAACTTTAGAACGAATCTGTTTTGTATGAGGCGATGGGGAAGAATTACCAGGTGCACTTCTGGAAATTTGTCGAACTAAAACAGGAGAAATGGCTATTTTTATCATTTTGATAAAATAATACTTTACAGCAAAAAGAAAATCACCATATTTGACAGCATAAAAGACATTAGATATTATCCCACATTTCAGCAGTACATTCAGAAAAAAATGTTTTTTGTCTATGTAAGTATATAATGTTTAAAACATGTTTACATTAAGAGAAACATTACAAAATAACTTTAGCTATAGCAGAAAACCTCATTGCATATAAAAAGCAAGTTAGCAGTACAGCTGAATTCAAAGCAAGAAATCTCAATAGGGAAATATCTTAAATGATTAATTGCTGTTACCCTGTTCCCATGCTCCTTTGCATAGTCTATCAAATAATGTAGCTTTATCCCTTAAATCTTGTAATTATGTTGTTATGGTTAAAATTCTGTGAATTCAATCAGCATTCCATCAGTGTTGTATCTACCAGTGTCAAGCAGTCAAACTGAATGCACTCACATATAAACACACCCAGCCTTCCACTAGTCATTCTTCTTTAGCTAACTTCATATGATGGACATATTTCTCTGCATCCTTAACATTGTTTCCTAGGTCAGTGTTTTTATCATTACCGGTATATCTCCTTATAGTTATGTCTCCCTTTTTTCTTTTTTTGTAGTTTCCAGCTGGTTAAATGACAGGAGAGTATTGAGACATATTTAGATTTTAGTATAAATCAGTTGATACCGACAAATGTCACTGGTACTTTGTCAGAATTCCTTTGACAGAGCTGGTAGAAATAATAATAACATAGCAGAAAAAACATTAATGTATATAAAAAGCAAGTTAGCAGTAGAGCTGAGTATAAAGAAAGAAATCAAAATAGTGATCACATAAGATCATGTTCCTCAGTTCAATGTTTTATCTTTCTTCTGTAGTTTCCAGCAATGATAGTAGTAAGTCGAGGCATATTTTGAGATGATGAAGAATCTGGTATTTAGTTATAATAATTCCTTTTAAAGTATCAGCAATGATGATGATAATAATAATAATAATAAAAGAAATGAGAGTCTGAGGTAAAATTGATACCACAGATACTGAGAGTAAAACATAGAGAGAGAGATGTAGAGATCAAAAGAGTGCGACACAATGAGGGATTGGAGAAGGGGATAAAGGCAGTTGCTTGTAGTAAGGGGTTAAATCACGCTTTGTGACCTAACAGTCTGTTGAGGACAAATTTACCCCTGAACTACAAGTGAGTGTGACACAAAGAGGGATTGGATGGAGAGTGGTCATTTTAGATAAAGACAGTTGTTTGTAGTGAGAGATTAAATCATATTTTCGTGACCTGTTAGAGACATTTCAGTATTTGTAACACTATGTTACTTTTCTTATAACTATCTGGGAATGGTCATGCGTTGAAAAGTACAAAGTAGCATTTTAAAAAATTATTAGTGAATCCATGTAACTTAAACGTGTACTGCTAGTTAAGTCTATTATGTTTTGCTATTCAGACCAACATGCTCGTTTTGGTTGTTACACTAACAACAACATTTCAGCTGTTGGTCTCTCCAGCATTCTTCAGTTGTATGTCATACTCAGTAACCTGGAATTTTGAACCAAACAATTTTATTCAATTCATGGGAATAGATTCCAGTTTTCTTCCTTAGAGGATATCCTGTACATCCAGAAAATTTCAACAAAATTACTAAGTATGACAGTGAATTTGAAACTAGTTTTTACCTAAATAAATAGATTCATACAACTAATGCTGTCAGAACAGTTACAGTGCCTCCAACAAATACTGCATCAGAGCTAAAGCATGATTACCTGTAACTCAGGTCTCCCCAACAGTACCTCATGATATCATCAATATTTGTTGGTTTTCCATTACAGTGGGAGAATACCAAATCCATACAAATGGAACCTCTTAATATATTTCCTCTTTCCTTCTAGCAACAATCTAAGTTTAGTTAAGTATGCTGAGATTGAATTGACAATAAAATGTTGGTATCCAACTTCAATAGGAAATATATTGTTTGTTCAACTATTTTTATGCATTGCTCTTAACAATCTTCATACTTTTCCAACTTACATTCCAGTGTTCCTGAAAATGAATTAACATTAATTCAATGACATAAGCTCCTTTGTTTTTAATGAACTAGAGTTGTACAAAATAACCAAAAGAATATAAACTCAATCAAAAATATGGAGAAAAATTAATGTATAAATTACAATGGAGTTTAAGCACAAATTTTACAAATATTAAAGGATTGCAAATATAGCTCTACTTTACTGCAGAAAAAAAGTTTACTTTTCAATTTGTTTGTTCATAATCTTTGTAACATATTCAAAGGGATTTCAGAATATGGTTTTTCTTTACGAACTGTTCTACCAACTCAAACCTTCCTATTAGTTCCCTATTTTAGAACTGAGTTCTTTATGAACTTTTTCGTCTACTCCAAATATTTATGGTTAGTTCCTAATCTCTTAAGCTATTAACAGAAGATAAATGAATGTTTACTGAAAATAAAAGTCAAAAAAATATCAAAGGTTAGTGTACATGATTATTTTATATAAGATAAATATAGTTCATTTAAAATAGAAGGTACTTATATAAAATACAAGTTATGTAATTTTTAACTGCCTGTATAAATAATAAATATAATAACTTAATTTCCTTAAAAGGTAATTCAAAACATAGCAAGATTCTGGAAATTATATATGGTGCATTATTTTGACATACTCCATTAAAATGTTTCGAGATGCAAGAGACATAACTCTTGAGTGAAAAGTGAATTTTACTAAGGGAGATAACTTTGCAGAAAGTGCATTAATGAGAAAATCGCCGGATGATACGAAAATCTCTTAGATTATTTGATATATGATTAGAAATAGTGAAAGGAATGGACAAGAAATATAATTTGCAACAGTTTGAATTAAAGTGAGACGTTCAAAAAATTAGAAGGAAAAGTATAATGATAAAAAAGTTTTTCTCTAAAGAGGTCACGTCACTGTATTTCATTTGTCCCAAAACTGGCTTTAAATCAAGTCCTCACTTATTCAATCGTTCAATTCATTGAAAAATAAAAGCTTAGAAAATTAAAGGAACATATTTATATCAGAATCGTACCTTTTTAAAATTATGTATCATTTAAAACTTACACCCATTAATTCAATTGGTGTTTAATTTACAATAATGAACACCATTTTGCTTTTTTCTATAAATTCATTGCTGAAACCTTCATTCCCATAATAATGTTGCTTAATCTTTATACAAAGAATAATTAAAAACAACTAAAACAAAAAAATGACAAAAAACAAATTTAAATATTTGTCCTATCCATGAATTAAATTTTATGTTCCTTGCAATTTCCCAGCTATAAAATACACGTGGAAATTCCACTACTGTACTATTGATATATGAGTTTAAAATCTTTAACCAAATATGAGAAACAATTGTCTTTATTATTTTATCTGTCCATACATTTTTTTGTATCCTGACTACCACTGAAAGTTGGCCTGCACAAAATGCAGTCTGCAAAACTACCCACTGTGGCCCATGAGAAATTTTCAAAATATTAAATGTTTTTGTGTCCATCAGAATAAATTTGGCAACTGAAAAAAAAAAAGAAATCAGTTTTGTGGATGCAATATTTTAATCTCTTTGTATCTAACTAACCCAGGCTTACAGCCATATCATGTTGAATCACTGGGTCTTGTACAATCACCAAAGTTAAGCAACATTGAACCTGGTCAGTACCTAGATAAGTGACCACTTGGGAATACCAGGTGCTGTAATCTTGGATGTGCAGGTGGTGAAATGGATAACAGATCAAAATTGGAAATCGGACAGCTGAGTTCCAGTTACAGTCGGACTCATTATATTAACTTACAAGCAAATACACTTGGGGAAGGTATGAATCTACCTCTTCTCCTCCAGCTATGGATTAATTACTAAGGCTTGTAATGATAAATAGTTATTTACTAAAAAAAAAATTCTCATAATTTAAAAATATTTTCTGGCTTTAAATAAAAAATAAAAAAATCCTGCAAAAGGTTGATAAGCCATAAAAAAAAACAATGAATCAATCTAATTTATTTTGATGGATGTCAGTTATCAGTTATCTCCTGTTAATTTCCCTCTGAAAGTTCTCCACTCACACTCTTTGGGTCCTGTCACTGGATCTAACCAACGCCTTTATCCACTGTACCATGTGTCCTCAAGGAGATAACTGATAACTGATATCCATCAAACATGGCACGTGGAACTAGAACAGTCTACCGCAGTGAGC
Organism: Acanthosepion pharaonis; assembly: GCA_903632075.3. NCBI lineage: Eukaryota > Metazoa > Mollusca > Cephalopoda > Sepiida > Sepiidae > Acanthosepion > Acanthosepion pharaonis. Next base: position 877,370 of record CAHIKZ030003660.1, read on the forward strand.
GAAATAAAAGGTTCAGTTCGACATTCCAACCACCTGAAGAAGGCCGGAGCGTACAACGGCCGAAATGTTGTGATAAATGTGGCGACAAAGATGAGGACAATAGTCCGAATAATGTAAATAATGTACATAGTACCTCATCTCAGAAATATAGACAGATTGTTTAATTTTCTATAGAAAAAGAAAAATATGTTCCCACCCACTCTATGTCATACAACTTTAATCAAGATCTCTTTCTGATTCGCAAATACATTTCACTAGATATTTCACAGCCGGATATGTGTGTGCTAAGAAAGCAAAACCTAAAATAAAAAAGCTCAGGGGCGTATGGACCAGATGCTCTAAGCATCACATCTGGTTCACAAAACAAATCTCAACAAAAATCACAAAAAAAGGGCTGAGCCTGGGAGCTGTGCCTGTTAAACCACAGATAAGGAAATTGACTTTGTCACCCCAGTACTGATTTCAAGCCTAACAATGACACTTTACTCGCGCTACCACACAGCTTCACTGATTCACTCCAGGCCTCTCTCCTGAGAACCAACCCAACAAATCCATCAATTCCCGCTCTTACCAACAACACCTTTACACCTAATCAACAACAATTATCAACAATCCTCATCTTCATTGCCATATTCACATTTCAACTGTTGTACACTCCAGTGATTGTTCTAGTTCCACATGCCATGCCTCTTCCAGATTTCTCAGTTTTTGATTCACTACTGCTGTAGTCTTGTAATGAACTCATAACTCTTTGGATCTAATCACTAGATCTAACCAACACCTTTATCCACTAGACTATATGAATTTCTAGGACTTATAAACTTAATGTCTCAGCCTCAATTTTTACCAATGTTCATATTGCAATTTTTCTGTTATTATTAATGCATATTTTTTACCAGAGCTTATATTTCAATTTTTTGTGGTTATTCATTGCTTTTCTCTAGCATTCCTTATTACTGGTTCCCATATTGTATTCATTTCTATGTTTGGTTGGCTCAGGAGATTTTTGTCACCTTTTCATATATGTATTCTGAAAATTGATCCATTGAAATTTAAATCCTTGTTTGTTCTTTCCTTTGCTTGTTATAACATCAATATATCTGTTTTTATCTCACTGACACTGCAAATTCCTAATCATGTAATGTAATAGGTGAGTCATGTAATCAAAAGACAGCATTCCCCTGTCCATGCAACCAAATGCAGTTTTTGGACAAATGAAATTTTCTGTTATATTTGCCTCTGATATTTTTGATGATCTTCACTCAGGGAAAAATTCAAAATTTCATTCAACATTTATAACAAATACTTATCTCTGTGTCTTAATCTCAAAGTGAAATTTTAAATCAGAAATTTCCATGAAAATTCAAACAAAGGCATAATTTGACAAAATTTATATCTGGAAATAAAACCCTATTTTCAAGTTGTAAAATGAAAAAGTGATTATACAAACCTGGACTCTGAATTGACGATGGAGGAGATTTCCTTGGCGATTTACTCCTTGCATCTATTCTTGGCCCAACACTTTTAAAATCAATTTTCTCACTAAAAATCTTCACATTTCCACCACCAGGCCTGTAAGTTTCATTTCGAGCATTTATACCATACTTCTTTCTCCCGTCAGGAGATAGTGGGGAAATCTAAAAATTTTTTAACAAAAAATGAAAGGAAAATACCAAATTCAATTTTAGGCTTGATAATCTTTTTTAAATTTTATTCTAGCCAAATTTTATTTTTATTAATCAATAAAGTAAAATAAAACCTTTCAATAAACATTTCCTCTAATTTATGTAATACTCAGATTTTTAATAAAAAGATAATGGCTGGTTGCTCGTATCTGAGCATACGCATCTGCTAGTGTGGCCATCTAATCCCTATTGCAGATGCCTTGTATTTCTTCAAGGATTATACTGCATTTATGCTAGTTTACAGTTCTTGGAGAGAATGCATAATCAAGAATGACCAATAGTTTGGGCAAAAGCAATATACTCAAATTGTTAGACACAATGACTTAAGACTTCATTCTAATGCAACCAACAGCTCCTAAACAGGTTTGTCTACCCAATTTCACTGACAAGGTTTGGGTCAATGCATAGTGTAACTTTCAGGCCCTTTCCAATAGTGATGCAGGCTAGGATCATTTTCCATGACCAATATTATCATGAAGTTACCTTATTGATAAATCGACCATGATGAAATTCAAACCTTGATCTCAGTCAGAAAGCTAATGCTCTAACGATGTGGCCACAATAGAATATAAAGATTTAGTAATAGTGCTGTCAGATGAGAACCTTATATGTGATTGTCTATTTCTGGCAAAGTTCAAAGTATTTATAAACAACTACAGAGTATTTTACAATCATACCCCTCCCCACAACAAGGAATTGATACTATATATGTGAAAGCTGAAACATTTAATTTTATTTGTTGATATATTACCACATACATCAAAATGTCCAAATGAAAGGTGTGCATTTCTTAAGTAGGGTAACTGAGCTTTGCTCTGTCATGGTAGCTTCTCATACTCATTAGTAAAGCACACTTGTCTTAAAACTGGTTTCCTTAATGGAAAACGGGGAATACAGGTTTGATTCCTATTGGGAGGTACTTTAGTTTCTTTAGAAGGACACTTCTACTTACCTAGACCAGTTAACATAAATTTCACCGTTTAAAACCAGTCCACTCAAGCACATATAGCCACTAAATATAAAGTTTATAGTAATAAGAAACTACCACATTACCTGAAAATTAACAAATGTGATAAAATATTCAGAAATAAATATTAGGAAATATATTTTTCTATATAAGCAGTTTTTATTGCTTCCCAAGTGAATACTACTGCTGATAATATTGTGAATATTGCTCATAAATGTACATTACGAATTAGAGATGTCAATATCAAACGAATACAGAAGTTTAAATATCTGGGCATGTTATAAGAGGATGGAAAATGCAACACCAAAATCTGAATGGGCATCAAATTAGCAAAAGTTGCCTTCCAAAAGCTAAACAAAGTATTAAGAAACAGGAAAATTGTTAGAAACAAAGAGTACTGAATTGCTGTGATATTAATCCTCTTGAATTACAGTGAATGCTGAACAATCTCACCGCAGATGAAGAGAAAACTAGAGGCAACAGAAGGATACTGAGAATTCAATGGACAGCGTGTGTAAGCAATGAGGAAGTCTTAAAAAATGGTAACATAATGAACACTTAGAATCAGAAAGAGACAGCTGAAATTTCTTGCATACACGAGGAAGGAGGGCTTGGAAAACTTAACACTCACATGGCAAACTGATATCAAGTGAGATAGGGTAAGGCAGCAGGCCATCTACCTGACAAGCTTGTGTGAATGGTAGAACAAGGGCCTTGGCAAAGGAGAAAACACTGTGAAGGACCACAAGGAATAGAAAGTTATGGAGAGCCATGATCGCCTACATCCGGAAAGGATACAGCACATAGAAGCCTAACAGATGCCTCATTAAATGAAAAGTAACGAATCTGATGTTCATTCATTGAAACTACATTTAGCCAAGAGAAAAAAAATATCATTAATTTTCACAAACCTTTGACTGGTACTCATCATACTCCTGCTCAGCCAACAGACGATCTACAAGATTTTAAAAAAAGTATAATAAGCAAAAGCAAATCAGTTTTTTTAAAAATAAACACGTAAGAGAAAACTATGAATGTTATTTTAATTTTACATCAATCAATTTGCTTCTTGCATTTTCATATTGCATTTGTTCTACACACATCAGCAGTTAGATCAATAAAAGAAATAAAAAACATATCACAAATATTAGTGTGTTAATATTATTAAAGAATCTAAAAAACAAATAATAATAATAATAATAATAATAATAATGTCCTGATTTAATTAAAAGAAAGTAAACTGCACAATCAACAAAAGAAAAAAACAGAAAGTAAGATAAGAAATATTAGACATGGTGACAACACTTTAAGTTTAAAAAAAGCAACACAAAGCCTGCATCACAACAGGCTTGGGTAAAACATAAGGGGGGTGGTTTATGCCACAGTTCTGGTCCATGCCACACTGTTTTAGAGAAAAAGGATTTGGTTTACAAGTTTGGGGTGTGCTTGATTTGAATTTCATGCATGGTTTGCATGCGATTCTAGTTTCATTTATTCTACAAATGCAGCTGTTTCATCGTGAAAACCAGATTATTGCTCATTATATATATATATATATATATATATATATATAATAAGCACATGCACACATATTTAATTAATGGTGAAATAAAATTAAGTTAATGATTTAAAAAAGAAATGATTTTTCAATGAAAATTACATTACCACAACTGCTGATCTGCTTAATCCCTATCCTCCTAGTGTCAGTTTAAAATCATGCCACCTTTTTTCAAATGTATTTAATCTATAAGTTCTAATTTGGGGGAGTGAAGATTTCACTGAAATATGCTGGAAAATTTTCAAGTTTTCACCTGAATTAAGAAAATACAAAATCTAAGCAAAATGGTCACTATATATGGTAAAATAGAAGGCAGCATCAATTTAAACTGACTCCAAGCAGATATTTTATTTTTGTGATGTTTGTTTTTTGTTTTTTTATATTTATGTATCTTACATTATTTATTTTTCAGGCCTATATAAATTGAATTCTACGACAATAAAATATCCATAAAAATTTCCCTATCGCATCATTAAATATTTACCTTTCATTTTCTCACTGAAACCAAGTACCATCTTCAACATATCTTTTGTCTTATCACATGATTAAAATGGAATAGTCCATTATTTATGAGGTATTTACAGGAAATGTTAAACACTTCTTTCTTTCAATTTCTCACTAAAACCAAGTAGCATCTCTCATGTCATTTCTGTCTTTTCATGCAGTCAAAACAGAATAGACCATTATTTATGAGGTATTGGCAGGAGATATTAAACACGTCTATCAACCTTTATTTTTTCACTGAAACCAAGTAGCATCTTTGATATGTCATTTGTCTTTCCCCATGATCAAAATAGTATAGTCCATTATTTATGAGATATTAGCAGGATGTAATGGTTGTGCAAACTAAGGAACTAATGAAAGGAGGGACAAGCACAATTATTATATTCTTTAAATCATATAATTTAATCATACTCATTTCCATTCCTTAGGGTTTCATTTTTTTAAATGTCTTTCTGATAAAAGACTATTTGAGAATTAATATAAATATCTTGTAAACTAAATCTGCAAGTTCCTTATTTCCCCGAGACATTTTTTTTTTTTTGTTAGATGTGTTTTGAAGGTGTTCAATTAAAGTAAAAAGTATTTCAGTTTTAAAATATTTAAATAACAATTTTTGATAAATAGTCTAAATTATATATACCATGGTGGAATTAAATAAAACAATTATTTTTTTCCATACAAAATGATACTATTTCCAAACTGGTGTGTTGTGACAATTAAGTGGCTAATTAATTACCCATTTTATTTATTATTATGATTAACTAAATTTTTAATTCAATTATATCTTCTCATATACATTTTGAATTCTTCTATATTTGGCTTTATTATAAAATTTTCTCCACTGTGACCACTAGCCTTCGTCAGATCTTTCTCAATCTGGATAACATTCAGAAGGTAACCCGGATTGACAGACACCAGAAGACCAGAGGGAAACAACAGTACACATGTAAATAATGATCACTTCTCATACCAGAAATTCAGATAAAAATAAAAATTAAAAAGATATCTTAGAGGAGTGCTGAAAAGTTCTCAGCCTAACTCACTTCCCAAAATCTGAAGAAATTCTCAAACATCAGAATATTTTGGGTAAGATTTCTTGGTCAGCCAAGAAATTTTCAGCACCCTTCTTGTAAACTTTTGCATTTACAGATTAGCAGTAGTGGTGGGGGTGGTAAGTGGTTTCATTAATTCTTTTGATCATTATGAATTGACAAATTGATTCCAATATACAGCCATGATTAAAAAGAGTGCTTAATATGAAGAATCTCAGAAATCCTAAGTCCTTGTGATAAAATTAACAATATTCTGAAAGTTTCTAAAAATCATTCAAATGAATTCCTCTAGACTTCAATATTGTTGGTGTTTTGTGAGAAAACACAAAACAGCTTAAAAAATAATCTACCTAAAAAAAAGAAAAATAGGATTAGAAAATTATTTTTTATTTAAACAATTTAAAACATTTATATAAAAGTTAAAATTTAAAATATTTAAATTGAAATTTAAAAAAATTTAAAAATTTAAAAAAATCAAAAAATATTAAAACTTCAAAATATAATTTAAAATACACATAATTTAAAAAAAATTTAAATAAAATTGAAAAATCTTTAAAATCTAAACTTCTAATTTTTTTTAAATTGTAAATATTGAAAATTCAAAATAGGTTTTAAATCTAAAATAAGATTTAAAATTCTAAAAATCTAAAGATAAAACGAATTTAAATAAAATTTTAAAATCTAAAATAAATTTTAAAATTTCAAATAAAAAATATAAACATATACTTAAGCACAATATCTCCATTAAAAAAGAAATTGTTAAATTATCTTTGATTTTCCAATCTTGTTTTAATGTTTTATTTGATGTTCTCTTTAATATACAACAACTATTTTGTAACTTACAGAATGAATCTTTAAGGATATTATTGTTTTGGCTAATTGTCAAGAGACAAATATCTCAGTTTTATCAACTACAAGAATCTATTTTAGAATATGCCATTCTTACCCACAATTTCAAATAACAGCCTTCTTCCTCAATTCATAGTTTTATGCTGCACTATCTTTTATATCATTTTTTGAAATAAAAATTTTACATGTGAAAATAAAGAAAACTTTTCATTATGTTTTCAGACTTAATTTAAATTTCAAAAAGCATAAATGGATTTCAAGATAATTGTATTTTATCACAAAGACTCAGGTTAAGAGTGATAGCAAATCAGGTGTTTAAATTTTTTTATCTTTTCTATGAAGAAAAATTTTGATTAAATAAATGAAGGCTGGCACTAAACTCACCTCCGCAGGAGACAACTGCAATAAACTTTATAAACATTATAATACTGGGAAATTTTTTTTCTTCATTTTATTATAAGTCCTTTAGGGTGGACTGAAAATCATTTAGATTAAGAATGAGTTAACAATTTTTATGGCCCAAAAGTTGATATTTTGTTATTTACATGTCAAATTATATAGATATATATATATATATGTTTCAAGCAACACCCTTCTTGTCCACATTGCAAATGGTAAGAAGAAATTGTTCATTTTCATATTAAATGACAGTGTTTTTTTTATCTATTTTCTTAGAATATAAGTAAAAAGAAAGCAAATTTGAATATTGCATAATATGAACCCTACTTTTATACTTGTAAATACAAACAGTCATTCATACATTCTAAAACAGAAAAAGAATAAAACTAAAGGTTAAGATATCAGTCCAAATATCCATTTTCTTCCTCAAGATTTGACAAACAAATGTTATAGAAATATATTTTTCATTATCATATTGATTTACTTTATATTCCAATTTATGGTGAGCAACATTTTAAGAGGAAAATTTGAAATAATAAAATAGTTAAATGCTTTTAAATGTAAAAGTTGACAAAAACAATCTAACACTTAAAAAAATTCAACAGTTAAGAAAAGAAACAATTTTACATCTATTGACAAATTTTACAGAAACAAGTAAGATCTTTAGTTTTAACTTCAAATGAAAGAATTCACTGGAACCTTTTAAAAACCTTAAATAACTCACATTTGCATAACATAAATAAGGTAAAATGGAATTTGTGAAAACCAGTTCGATGTTTAAAATTCTTTTATTTCCTTTTTAATGCTTTTTGTATCCAACTGGTTTCATGAATTCCATCCTATGTATTTTATTTAGATATTTCATGTCAATCATTTATCATCCCATACTTTAAACTTCACATTGAGACAGACACGCATTTAATACATCAATAAGTCTGTAACTTAATGATAAATCAAAGGCTTTTAATTTAAATAATTAATATTTAGTTTTCCATCTCCTTCCTTGTTAATGCACTTAATTCAGTTATTAATATTCATCACACACTCAGGTACATGAATATGCCTATAGCCTAGAATTTATTTTCCTCAACAAATATCTTTCAGCATAAGTGCATTGAGAATGAAGGAGATTAATTTTATGGTAGCTATTAACCACATACATTGGGTGCATCAATAAGACATGAAAAAAGCATTCATTTTTTACACAATAGATATTTGTTTTTCAATTTAAGTGCATTTATTATCACAACTGAATTAAGTGCATTGACAAAGGAGATTAATGCAGTATTGAAAGTAATACATAGATGCATCAATAAGATTGTAGCCTGATGATGAAAAAAAACATCTATTTTATGTAACTAATATTTAGTTTTCAACATAATCTCCTTCCTTTTTAGTGCACTTAATTCAGTGGTGAATAATAATCATATATGTAGATATAGCAATAAGTTCAACTTATATTGAAAAGCATTTATTTTACACAAAAAATATCTATTTTTCAATATCATCTCCTTGTCAATGAACTTAATTCAGTGGTGAATATTAATTACATAAATCAAACATTATACAATGAAAATTTCAGTTCAAAATTTGGCTAATAACTGTCTATCTGTCTATGTAATTATTGATTCGCCTTCTTCAAATTACCCTTAAACAAATTGAAACAGAAACAGGTCATAAATGGAAATATTTGTATTTGTATCATTCTCTCTAAATTCTACTTCCACGCATTCATTTTTAAAAAAAAATAAAATCTTAAATAAAACTAAAAGAATATTTCTAAATTTGTAAATTTCTAAAAGTTGTCAGAGGGAAATGAAAAATTTTCTCCATCCCATTAAAAACATTGTAAAAGATGGTCTAGACACATAACCAAACATTACTGTTTGTTAAGTTATCCATTGACACATTCACACAAATGCACAATATTCAATTTTGCTTGCTTTGCAAATCATTTTGACAAGAATCAAATAACAGCTTCCAGCTTGTAAAAAACAATAAATCCTTTTCTAGAAATATATAGAATAACAATTGAAAAATAGGTGTAATCAAATGTATTTTGATCAATTTGACCTTTTTAAAAATTCGTATGCATATCGACATATCCAGAAATGGTGATCTGGCAGCAACTGAGGCAGTGATGAGTGATCAATTCTGACAACAGCTTTTAGAAGATAGGGAATCTAAAATCTGCATTAAAAGACACACATGCCCAATTTGCAGCCTTCAATATCGCATGCAGTAATAAAGGTGAGGAGGATACAAGCAGTACATTAGTAGCAACATACAGTGACAATAAACTCACAACATTCGGAGAAAAGAAAAGAAACAATTGAATCCACAAACTTCAACATATATCTAATGTTTATTATTTTCCCTTTCTTTATACAGGGGATGGGGAATTAGTACAACTAGAAGTTAACCAAAAACATCATGCAAACTAAGAAAACTAAACAATATTACAACTTGAAAAGTACATTTTATTTATATATATATATATATATATATATATATATATATATATATATATAAATGTACCAGCATGTGTGCATAAGTATAAATATATAATATACATTACTCCTAGGAGGAAAAAATGTGACAAGCCCCAAATGCCAAAAGTCAATGCTTTGGAATACAGGAGAATATTGCAAAAAGACTTGCATCCCATAAATAACAAGTTGTTTTCTCTAGCAGAATTATTTCCAAGAAAAATATGGGGTATATATGTAGAATCCGTGGCCAAAATGGATCAAACCCAAAATATGAAAAGTCAATTAATGCTTTGCAAAAAGAATTACTCGACACAAACTGAAAGTTGTTATCTAAAAAGGAATAATCAGTTGTTATTCTTTTAATAAGACAATGCTTATGTCTACACTGCAAATACCACAAAAAAGTGGTTTGAAATCAAGTCTATAAGACATATCTTTTGGTCTGGTTAAAGTTCAGATTTGAACAGGAGAGAGAAAATTTGGGATTGCATTAAAGATGAACTAGCCAGGAATCATTCCCAATGACTTCTCAACTATTTGAATCATTGACATTGAATGAAAAAAGCAATTAACACATTTGAATACAGATTATTGCAGAAAGTTTTGCATCTCATAATAGAGAAATTATTTTCTAAAGAGGAAGAATCAGCTGTTATTTTTCAACAAGACATTATTATTGCTTTTGTTGCAAAGACAATCAAAATGTGACTTCAAAACTAGTCCATAAGGCTTATGTTTTGGCCAGGTCAGAGTTCAGATTTGAACCTGATAAAAATATTTAACTTTTGCATTAAACACAAACTGGGAAACATTTATCAAATACTGCTCACTGTTTAAGGCTATCAACATTGAATAAAATATTAACTGTTCATTCTATAAAAATCTATTCAAAAGTTTATATCTACAAGGCTTAAGCCTTTAAAGAAATCAAAGGGAAATCCATCCTATACTAAGTTACTTTATCTATTTAATTCATGTTCATTTTCTGATAATTTGTTTGGCATTAAGAGCATTAAAAACTTAAGGTTTTGCCATTTGAGGTTTCCATCCATTTTTTTTCCTAGGGGTGTAGATATAATCATACTTATAGTAAGCATATACATTCATGTAAATACTTATACAGATACAAAGGTAAGTCAAAAGTTGAGCACCACAAGAATAAATCTGTTACATATTTAACAAATATTTTCAAATCATATTTCAGTCTGAACAAACCAGTGTTTAATCCATGATCTAACCACATTATAATAATCTGTGTAATGCACAACTATTGGATCACCTATGCATACATGTGGAATACATATTAGAAATACACTGAACACACAATGCAGTGTTCATATGTATTTAGACAGTTAAATAAATCTATATATAGCACAGCTGTATAAATATACCCACTCATATGTACCAACATGAATGCATACAGATATGTCTGTATAAAGTGTATATGTATGCAAATGAACATGTGTATATATATATATATAAATACATACATACATAGACACTGAAATACAAGAAAATACATACAAGAGGACACTGAAAAATTCTCAGCTCAACCAAGAAGCCTTTCCAAAAAAAACAAAAACAAAAAACAAATGATCTTATATTTGGTCTAATTTTGAGAAGTGGGTCAAGCCAAGAAATTGTCAATGTTACTCTGCACATGTATATTTATTGAATTTAACTGTAAAATGAAATGCAGTGATACCCACTATAGAAGCCTTTTAAAACCAGTCACAAGTTTTATGCAAATTTGACAAAACTGATTTTTTTTTTAAATTTAAAAAATCTTTCTGTAAATAAATAATACAGAATTAAATAGCAATATTTAACAATTCCACTGCTCCCTATATATTTTTATAAAACTTACATTGCCTGCTGTCGATGTGATATACGTTTTAAAAACACTGCATAATGCCAGTCCCTAGCATTATTGTTAAAAGCTAACTAGCGCTTAGTGCTATTTCCAAGCCAACATAAAGATATAGTAATGTACAATAAAACCTGTTTTGTGATATATTTTTATTATATTGTGTGTTGAGGATGTTGCCTAGCTCAGTTTATACTGCAGAGTATCTGATCGAAACCAAATTGGCAGCATCCATGAGAAATCACTGTAAGCATCTTTATGGCAATTTATTTCCAGTAAATGGCAATTCCCAAACTTTTCCCAAAAGAAGCAAGCACAGCCATAACAAGGCAGCAGTGGAAGTGTTAAAAAAGCCCTGTTTAAAATAAGCAAAAAGTCAAAGATATTGTAATTTATAGTGGCATCACTGTTTCGGTTTGCATATAATTCAATGACTCATTAAACGTATCGCTCATTATATAAATTTGTCATAATGTAATAGAAACGTATATATCAAATATCACTGTATATTGCTACGTCTGCTATGAAACAACTGTTTTACACATATGGTTTGTCCAATGCAAGCTGCAAAATAATAGCGGAACAGAGACAAAAGGCTAACACACCCAGGCACACACAATTGCTTGCTGCAAGGGAAAACTATTAAGCTCATACATATAGTTCAACCTTTTCTTGAACGGGCAATGGTTGACTTTGGCTTGGTAGGTGAGGCCATCCTTTTCTCAGGTGATGTCACTCGAGAAGATTTTTGTGGACTGCAACTTCGCATTCGATGGGTGCCTGGAGACTGTAGTGAGGCCGAGCGCGAGTGCACTGGTGTATACTGATTGGAGGCGGATTCCATTGTACTTTTGATCTTAGCCAGTCTCAGTTTCTCTGTTTTCGTTGTTCTTTTTAGAATAATATTTCGACTGGTAGATCGACCTCGTGTCTTTCCATTTGACATCTCATCTTTCTTTCTAGACGAAGTGCTGGAATGCTTTGAAGAATCAGAGCTATCTGTCTTATTGGGAATCTTCTTTGCAGTCGGAGAGATCTTAGACACTGGCTTACTCTTGTCCACACTGCTCGCTTTGCAAGAGCCAGATTTTGATTTTGTAGAACTAGCGCTTCCTTTGGGCTTCTTGGAGGTGCTTGAAGATTTCTTGGGACTGCTGGACTTTTGTTTTGGTACACTACTTGCAGAAGTCTTTTTTTCTTTTTTACTTCCTTTTTCAGGGCTTGATTTTTTAGATTTGCTTTTTACTGGCTCTCCTTTGCTTGTGGCAGATTCAGTTCTGCTTTTACTCTTGGACTCTTTCTTTTTCAGTTTTTTAGTCTTTGTTTCTTTGGTTTTTGCTGGTTTGGCACTGTCCTTAGAAATTGTTTCCGAGGTGAGTATTTTAGCACGTTTTGGCACAATCAATTCAATTTTATTTGCCACACTTCCATTCTCAGTTTTTATCACTTGCACAATTTCTTCAGCATCTTTCTGTAATAATTCGTTATCAATTATTTGGATTTGTTCAATTTCTGTAAAAAGCTGCTTTTCTTTAACCTTTTCATCTAAAATCGTTCTATCGAAATCTGCCTTAGAAACATCAACTTTTCCCATAGGATCTAAATTAGTTTTATCTTCCAGTTCTATTACTTTATTTGTACTAACAGCAGTTCCAAGTGTTGAATCATTTTCAGCACCTTCACTTTTTATTTCAACAGCAGTAGAGTCAACATCAGATATTCCTTTTATATTATCAGATTCCTTACTATTTTCCACAGATTCTACCAGCTTAATTTCCTTACCGTAAAGAGGGACTTCTGGTTCAATTTTTTTTGCAATGCCAATTTCACATACGGGTGTATTCTGAGCTAAAATATCAGATGAACTAAACTTTGACTGACTTTCTTCAGTTAAAATGACATTCAACAAACCCATTGGATCAGGTTCTCGTTCACTATCAACAACTGGTTTCTCCAGAATATGGCATTCAGCAGATTCAGCAGGCATATGGAACTGGTCCTTAGCTTTTTGGCTATCATCAGCAGGAAGAATTTCATCAACTATGCTTTCCAAAGTAGTTTGGTTTTCAGAAATTTCTTGAACGGGCTCAGGAGGACATACTGCAGCTACATTAGGTTCCCCAGTATGAATTGCACTCGGAAAGACAACAAAAGTCTTATTATCCAAAGCATTCTTTTCTGTTGGAGAAGCTTCCACTGAAACACTTTGAAAGTCAGAGACAGTTTCAGAAACAGTAGGTTCAGCAGACATGTTTTCACATTTTGCAGCACTTACTGAAGATATGTCTTGATTTTGAGCATGTAACGCTTCATCAGCAATCACAGTTGCATTACTATCTTCAATAGGAACAGCTTCTGCTACTACTGCAGATTTAATGTCTTCTACAGAAACAGCTTCAGTTGGGATACATTCCTCTCTATCATCGGGTGTAATTACTACTGCAGGAAGAGATTTAGCTCTCATATATTGTTCTGCTACCAAAGCTGGTTCAACTTCTTCAGCAGGAACAGTTTCAGCTTGTATATCTTCTTTCGTTACCTCAGCTGGTTTAAATTCTTCAGTGAATACAGGCTTAATAGGTTTGATTTCAACTTCAGCTGGTTCAATTTCCACTGATATCACTTCAGCAGATACAGGCTCAACTGCCTTAAAATCCTCTACAGTTGCAGCTGGTGTAAGTTCTTCAGTAGTGGCAGGTCCAACAGGTACCGTTTCTGCTGCAGATCCATTTTCAGCTAATTTAATATCCTCAACAGATGAAATAGCAACTAGTTTCATTTCTTCTGCAAGTGCAACATCAGCAGATTTAAGAGCCTCTACAGGAACTTCATAGGCTATTGCAATTTTCTCTATAGTAGTTACATTGGCTACTTCACATTCTTCTGTGGGAAGTATCTCTACCACTTTACTTTCCTCTGGGGCAACTGCTTCAGATAGTTTACTACCCTCTGCAGGAGCTACCTCTGACAGTTTACTTTCATCTGCAGGACCAGCCTCAGCTTGTATACTTTCTTCTACTGTAGCTACCTCAGCTGGAAGAATTTCTTTGTCAACTGTTGCATCAGATAGTTTGCTCACTTCTGTAGGAGAAACCTCAGTTGTTTTCCTTTCCTCTGTAGAAGCAACCTCAGCTGGTTGACTTTCCTCTGCGGGGGCAGATTTGGCTGGTTGATTTTTCTCTTCAATTACAGACTCAGCCAATTTAATTTCCTCTGTGGCAGTAACCTCAGATGGTTTACTTTCCCCTGCAGGAGAAGACTCGGCTTGTTTACTTTTCTCTGCAGCCTCGGCCAGTTTACTTTCCACTGCAGCTTCGGTCGGTTTCCTTTCCTCCACAGCCTCTACCGATTTACTTTCCTTTGCAGCCTCAGCTGGTTTAATTTCCTCTTCTGGAGCATCATCAGCTGGTTTAATTTCATCTTCTGGAGCATCATCAGCTGGTTTCCCTTCCTCTTCTGAAGCACCCTCGGTCGCTTTACTTTCCTCTGCCAGATCAGCATCAGCCAGTTTACTTTCCTCTTTAGGAGCAGCTTCGGCTACTTTATTTTCCACTGCCAGACCAGCCTCATCCAGTTTACTTTCCTCTTCCAGAGCTTGCTCAGCCGGTTTACTCAGCTCTGCGAGGGTAGCCTTGGCCGGTATATGTTCCTCTCTTGGAGCAGCCTCGGCCGATTTAATATCCTCTTCAATTACTGGTTCATCTGCTTTAGTTTCATCTGTTGGAACTACCTCGGCCATTTTATTTTCCTCTGCAGGAGCAGCCTCGGCCGGTTGAATTTCCTCTGCGGGAGCAGAATCGTCCGGTTTACTTTCCTCTGCAGGATCAGCCTCGGCCGGTTTACTTTCCTCAGCGGGAGAAGCCTCGTCTGGTTTAATTTCCTCTGCAGGAGCAACCTCATCCGGTTTACTTTCCTCTGCGGGAGCAGCCTCGTCCGGTTTACTTTCCTCTGCGGGAGCAGCCTCGTCCGGTTTATTTTTGTCTATGGGAGCAGCCTCAGCCAGTTTACTTTCCTCTATGGGAACAGACTCGGCTGGTTTACTTTCCTCTGTGGGAACAGAGTCGGCTGGTTTAGTTTCCTCTGTGGGAGCAGCTTCAGCCGGTTTACTTTCTTTTGCAGGAGCAACCTCAGTCGGTTTACTTTCCTCTGCGGGAACAGCCTCATCCGGTTTAATTTCCTCTGCGGGAACAGCCTCATCCGGTTTAATTTCCTCTGCAGGAGCAGCCTTGGTCAGTTTACTTTCCTCTGCAGGAGTATCGGTGGCCAGTTTACTTTCTTCTGCTGTAGCAGCTTCAGCTGGTTTACTTTCCCCAGTGGGAGCAGCCTCAACCATTTTAATATCCTCTTCAATTACTGGCTCGGACGCTTTAGTTTCATCTGCAGGAGCAGATTTGGCTGCTTTCACATCCATTTCAATGACTGGCTCAGCCAGTTTACTTTCCTCTGCGGGAGCAGCCTCAGCAGGTTTACTTTCTTCTGCAGTAGCAGCCTCAGTGGGTTTACTTTCCTCTGCAGGAGCAGCCTCAGCTGGTTTACTTTCCTCTGCTGGAGCAGCCTCGTCCGGTTTACTTTCCTCTGCGGGAGCAGCCTCGGCCGGTTTACGTTCCTCTGCGGGAGCAGCCTCAGCCGGTTTACTTTCCTCTGCGGGAGCAGCTTCATCTGGTTTACTTTCCTCTGTGGAGCAGCTTCAGCTAGTTTACTTTCCTCTGCAGGAACAGCCTCGGCCAGTTTACTTTCCTCCGCAGAAGCAGCCTCAGCCGTTTTACTTCCCTCTGCAGGAGCAGCTTCGTCCAGTTTACTTTCGTCTACAAGAGCAGCCTCGGCCGGTTTACTTTCCTCTGCAGGAGTAGCCTCAGCCGGTTTACTTTCTTCTGTGGGAGCAGCCTCAGCCATTTTAATATCCTCTTCAATTAATGGCTCAGATGCTTTAGTTTCATCTGGAAGAGCTGCATCGCCCACTTCTGCATTCTCTTCAATACCTGGCTCAGCCGGTTTACTTTCCTCTGCGGGAGCAGCCTCGGCAGGTTTACTTTCTTCTGCAGGAGTAGCCTCAGCGGGTTTACTTTCCTCTACCGGAGCAGCATCAGCCAGTTTACTTTCCTCTGCGGGAGCAGCCTCAGCGAGTTTATTTTCCTTCTGGGGAGCAGCTCGCCGGTTTACTTTCCTCTGCAGGAGCAGCATCGGCCAGTTTACTTTTCTCTTCATGGAGCAGCTTCATCTGGTTTACTTTCCTCTGCGGGAACAGCCTCGGCCAGTTTACTTTCTTCCGCAGGAGCAGCCTCAGCCGGTTTACTTCCCTCTGCAGGAGCAGCTTCGTCCAGTTTACTTTCCTCTGCAAGAGCAGCCTCGGCCGGTTTAATATCCTCTTCAATTAATGGCTCGGATGCTTTAGTTTCTTCTGGAGGAGCTGCCTCGGCCACTTCTGCATTCTCTTCAATACCTGGCTCAGCCGGTTTACTTTCCTCTGCGGGAGCAGCCTCGGCAGATTTACTTTCTTCTGCAGGAGTAGCCTCAGCGGGTTTACTTTCCTCTACCGGAGCAGCATCAGCCGGTTTACTTTCCTCTGCTGGAGCAGCCTCAGCAGGTTTACTTTCCTCTGCATGAGAAGCATCGGCCGATTTAATTTCCTCTGTGGGAGCAGCCTCGGCCGGTTTACTTTCCTCTGCAGGAGCAGCATCGGCCAGTTTACTTTCCTCTGCGGGAGCAGCTTCATCTGGTTTACTTTCCTCTGCGGGAACAGCCTCGGCCAGTTTACTTTCTTCCGCAGGAGCAGCCTCAGCCGGTTTACTTCCCTCTGCAGGAGCAGCTTCGTCCAGTTTACTTTCCTCTGCAAGAGCAGCCTCGGCCGGTTTAATATCCTCTTCAATTAATGGCTCGGATGCTTTAGTTTCTTCTGGAGGAGCTGCCTCGGCCACTTCTGCATTCTCTTCAATACCTGGCTCAGCCGGTTTACTTTCCTCTGCGGGAGCAGCCTCGGCAGATTTACTTTCTTCTGCAGGAGTAGCCTCAGGGTTTACTTTCCTCTCACCGAGCAGCATCAGCGGTTTACTTTCCTCTGCTGGAGCAGCCTCAGCAGGTTTACTTTCCTCTGCATGAGAAGCATCGGCCGATTTAATTTCCTCTGTGGGAGCAGCCTCGGCCGGTTTACTTTCCTCTGCAGGAGCAGCATCGGCCAGTTTACTTTCCTCTGCGGGAGCAGCTTCATCTGGTTTACTTTCCTCTGCGGGAACAGCCTCGCCAGTTTACTTTCTTCATAGGAGCAGCCTCAGCCGGTTTACTTCCCTCTGCAGGAGCAGCCGTTCAGTTTACTTTTTTTCCTCTGCAAGAGCAGCCTCGGCGGTTTAATATCCTCTTCAATTAATGGCTCGGATGCTTTAGTTTTTTCTTCTGGAGGAGCTGCCTCGCCACTTCTGCATTCTCTTCAATACCTGGCTCAGCCGGTTTACTTTTCCTCTCAAGGGAGCAGCCTCGGCAGATTTACTTTCTTCTGCAGGAGTAGCCTCAGCGGGTTTACTTTTCTCACCGGAGCAGCATCAGCCGGTTTACTTTCCTCTGCTGGAGCAGCCTCAGCAGGTTTACTTTCCTCTGCATGAGAAGCATCGGCCGATTTAATTTCCTCTGTGGGAGCAGCCTCAGCCATTTTAATATCATCTTCACTTACTGGCTCATATGCTTTAGTTTCATCTACAGGAGCAGCATTGTCTGCTTTCACATCCTCTTCAGTAACTAGCTCGTCCAGTTTACTTTCATCTGAGGGAGCAGCCTGAGAACGTTTACTTTCCTCAGCAGTAGCAGCCTCGATCGGTTTACTTTCATCTATAGGAGCAGCCTCCACGGGTTTACTTTCCTCTACCGGAGCAGCATCAGCCAGTTTCATTTCCTCTGCAGGAGCAGCCTCAGCAAGTTTACTTTCCTCTGCGGTAGCAGCATCGGCTGGTTTACTTTCCTCTGCAGGAGCAGAATCGGCCGGTTTACATTCATCTGCAGGAGCAGCATCGGCCGGTTTACTTTCATCTGCAGGAGCAGCATCGGCCGGTTTAGTTTCCTCTGCGGGAACAGCTTCGGCCGTTTTACTTTCGTCTGCGGGAACAGCTTCGGCCGTTTTACTTTCGTCTGCAGGTGCAGCCTCAGAGGGTTTACTTTCCTCTGCTGGAGCAGCCTCAGTCATTTTAATATCCTCTTCAACTACTGGCTCGGAGGCTTTACATTCATCTGCAGGAGATGCCTCAGCCGCTTTCACATTCTCTTCAATAACTGGCTCAGCCGGTTTAATTTCCTCTGCGGGAGCAGCATCAGTCAGTTTACTTTCCTCTGCAGGAGCTGCCTCGGTCTGTTTATTTTCCTCTGCAGGAGCAGCTTCGGCCGGTTTATTTTCCTCTGCAGGAGCAGCTTCGGCCGATTTACTTTCCTCTGCAGGAGCAGCTTCGGCCGATTTACTTTCCACTGCAGAAGCAGCTTCGGCCGGTATACTTTCCTCTGCGGTAGCAGCTTCAACCGGTTTACTTTCCTCTGCTGGAGCAGCTTCAGCTGGTTTACTTTCGTCCGCAGGTGCAGCCTCAGCTGGTTTACTTTCCTCTGTGGGAGCAGCCTCAGTCATTTTAATATCCTCTTCGGATGCTTTGCATTCATCTGCAGGAGATGCCTCAGCCGCTTTCACATTCTCTTCAATAACTGGCTCAGCCGGTTTAATTTCCTCTGCAAGAGCAGCCACAGTAGGTTTACTTTCCTCTTCAGGATCAGCCACAGCAGGTTTACTTTCCTCTGCGGGATCAATCTCGGATGTTTTACTTTCCTCTGCAGGAGCACCCTCAGCAGGTAGTAACTCCTCTGCGGGAGTTGCCTCGGTCCGTTTACTTTCCTCTGCAGGAGCCGCCTCGGTCAGTTTACTTTCCTCTGCAGAAGCAGCTTCAGCCGGTTTACTTTCCTCTGCAGAAGCAGCTTTGGCCGGTTTACTTTCTTCTGCAGGAGCAGCCTCGGCAGGTTTACTTTCCTCTGCGGGAACAGCTTCGGCAAGTTTACTTTCCTTCAGGGAACAGTTTCAATGGGTTTACTTTCCTCTGTGGGAGCAGCTTGAGTCGGTGTACTTTCCTCTGCTGGAGCAGCTTCAGCTAGCATAGTTTCCTATGGGAAACAGCTTCAGCCTTGTTTACTTTCCTCTGCTGGAGTACAGCTTCAGTCGGCATAGTTTCCTCTATGGAACAGCTTCAGCCTGTTTAGCTTTTCCTAGTTTAATTTTCCTGCGGAGCAGCTTCAGCCGCTTTACTTTCCTCGCGGGAGCAGCTTCAGCTAGCTTTACTTTCGGCATGGAAGCAGCTTCAGCCTGGTTTACTTTTCCTTCCAGGAGAGCAGCTTCTAAGGAACTGCTTCAGACATTTTCCTTCGCGGAGCAGCTTCAACTGGTTTACTTTCCTCATGGGAGCAGCTTCAACTGGTTTACTTTTCCTTCGCGGGAGCAGCTTCAACTGGTTTACTTTTCCCCATGGAGCAGCTTCAACTGGTTTACTTTTCTCTGTGTGTCAGCAGCTTCAACTGGTTTACATTTTCCTTCGCGGGAGCAGCTTCAACTGGTTTACTTTCCCGCGGTAGCAGCTTCAACTGGTTTACTTTCCTCCGCGTAGCAGCTTCAACTGGTTTACTTTCCTTGCGGGAGCAGTTTCAACTGGTTTACTTTTCCTTCGCGGAGCAGCTTCAACTGGTTTACTTTCCTCCGCGGTAGCAGCTTCAACTGGTTTACTTTTCCCCGCGGTAGCAGCTTCAACTGGTTTACTTTCCTCTGCGGTAGCAGCTTCAACTGGTTTACTTTCCTCTGCGGGAGCAGCTTCAACTGGTTTACTTTCCTCTGCGGGAGCAGCTTCAACTGGTTTACTTTCCTCTGCGGTAGCAGCTTCAACTGGTTTACTTTCCTCTGCGGTAGCAGCTTCAACTGGTTTACTTTCCTCTGCGGGAGCAGCTTCAACTGGTTTCATTTTCCTTCGCGGGAGCAGCTTCAACTGGTTTACTTTCCTCTGCGGGAGCAGCTTCAGCCGGTTTACTTTCCTCTGCGGGAGCAACTTCAGCTAGTTTACCTTCCTCTATGGAAGCAGCTTCAGCCGGTTTACTTTCCTCTGCGGGAGCAACTTCAGCTAGTTTACCTTCCTCTATGGAAGCAGCTTCAGCCGGTTTACTTTCCTCTGCGGGAGCAACTTCAGCTAGTTTACTTTCTCTATGGAAGCAGCTTCAGCCAGTTTACTTTTCCTCTCTTCAGCTAGTTTACCTTCCTCTATGGAAGCAGCTTCAGGCGGTTTACTTTCCTCTCCGAGAGCAGCTTCAGCCGGTTTACTTTCCTCTGCGGGAGCAGCCTCGGCCGGTTTACTTTCCTCTCCGAGAGCAGCTTCAGCCAGTTTACTTTCCTCTGCGGGAGCAGCTTCAGCTTGTTTACTTTCTCTCATGGAAGCAGCTTGGCGGTTTACTTTCCTCTGCGGGGCAACTTCGGCTAGTTACTTTTCCTCTATGGAAGCAGCTTCCAGCGTTTACTTTCCTCTCTTGGGGCAACCTCAGCTGTTTACTTTCCTCATGGAGAGCAGCTTCAGCCAGTTTACTTTCCTCTCATGGGAGCAACTTCAGCCAGTTTACCTTCCTCTATGCAGGGCATCCTCGGCTAGTTTACTTTCCACTATGGGGAGCAACTTCAGCTAGTTTCCTTTCCTCTATGGAAGCAGCCTCAGCAGTTTACCTTTCCTTCATGGGAGC
This sequence comes from Acanthosepion pharaonis, assembly GCA_903632075.3. NCBI lineage: Eukaryota > Metazoa > Mollusca > Cephalopoda > Sepiida > Sepiidae > Acanthosepion > Acanthosepion pharaonis. Next base: position 898,472 of record CAHIKZ030003660.1, read on the forward strand.
GCTTCAGCCAGTTTACTTTCCTCTATGGAAGCAGCTTCAGCGTTTTACTTTCTTCTGTGGGAGCAACTTCAGCTAGTTTACCTTCTCTATGGAAGCAGCTTCAGCGGTTTACTTCTTCTGTGGGAGCAACTTCAGCTAGTTTACCTTCCTCTATGGAAGCAGCTTCAGCAGTTTACTTTTCCTTTCCTCTTGTTTACTTTTCCTCTCATGGGAGCAATCAGCCAGTTTTACTTTCCTCTAGGAAGCAGCTTCAGCCAGTTTACTTTTTCTCTGCAGGAGCAGCTTCTCTGGGTTTACTTTCTTCTCGCGGGAGCAACTTCAGCTGATTTTACTTTCCTCTCAAGGGAGCAGCTTCAGCTGGTTTACTTTCCTCTCATGGAGCAGTTTCAGCTGGTTTACTTTCCTCCTGGGAGCAGCTTCAGCTGGTTTATTTTCCGCGGGAGTAGACTCTTCCGCCGTTTTACTTTCCTCTTCGGGTGCAGCTTCAGCTGGTTTACTTTCCTCTGCTGTAGGGCCAGTTACTTTCCTTCAGCAGCGTTTACTTTCCTCTCATGGAGCGGCTGCCAGCTGGTTTATTTTCCCTCATGGGAGGCGGCTTCAACCGGTTTACTTTCCTCTGCGGGTGCAGCTTCAACCGGTTTACTTTCCTCTGCGGGTGCAGCTTCAGCTGGTTTACTTTCCTCTGCTGTAGCAGCCTCAGCCAGTTTACTTTCCTCTGCGGGAGCACTTTCAGCTGGTTTACTTTCCTCTGCGGGAGCAGCTTCAGCTGGTTTACTTTCCTCTGCCGCGGGCTTCCAGCAGTTTTACTTTCCTCCGGCCGGGTTTACTTCCTCCGGGAGCAGCTTCAGCCAGTTTACTTTCCTCTGGAGCATCTTCAGCTTGTTTACTTTCCTCTGCAGGAGCATCCTCAGTTGGTTTACTTTCCATCGCGGGAGCAGTTTCAGTTGGTTTCCTTTCCTCTCTGGGAGCAGCTTCAGTCGGTTTCCTTTTCCTTCGCGGGAGCAGCTTCAGTCGGTTTACTTTCCTCTGCGGGAGCAGCTTCAGCTTGTTTACTTTCCTCTGCAGGAGCATCCTCGGCCGGTTTACTTTCCACTGCGGGAGCAGCTTCAGCCGGTTTCCTTTCCTCTGCGGTAGCAGCTTCAACTGGTTTACTTTCCTCTGCGGGAGCAGCTTCAGCCGGTTTACTTTCCTTCATGGAGCAGCCTCGGCCAGTTTCATTTTCTTCTGTGGGAGCAATTTCAGCTTGTGCAGCCTTCCTATATGGAAGCAGCTTCAACCGGGTTTATTTTCCTTCATTTTTTCCTCTGCGGAGCAGCTTCAGCTGGTTTACTTTCCTCTGCTGGAACAGACTCAGCCAGTTTACTTTCCTCTGTGGGAGCAGCTTCAGCCATTTTACTTTCCTCTGGAGCAACTTTAGTTGGTTTAATAACCTCTTCAATTCCTGGATCATCTGTTTTAGTCTCATTTGCAGGAACTGCTTCAGCCAGTTTACTTTCCTCTGCTGGAGCACCTTCAGCCAGTTCACTTTCCTCTCAAGGGAGCGGCTTCAGCTGGTTTACTTTCCTCTCGGGGAGCAGACTTCGGCCGGTTTACTTTCTTCATGGAGCACCTTCAGCTGGTTTAATTTCCTCTGTGGGAGCATCTTCAGCTGGTTTACTTTCTGCAGCAGGAGCATCTTCAGCCGGTTTACTTTCCTCTGCGGGAGCGGCTTCAGCTGGTTTACTTTCCTCTGCGGGAGCGGCTTCAACCGGTTTACTTTCCTCTGCGGGTGCAGCTTCAGCCAGTTTACTTTCCTCTGCTGTAGCAGCCTCAGCCAGTTTACTTTCCTCTGCGGGAGCAGCTTCAGTTGGTTTACTTTCCTCTGTGGGAGCGATTTTGTCTGGTTTACTTTCCTCAGCATGAGTAGCCTCAACCAGTTTACTTTCCTCTTCGATTACTGGCTCCGCAGTTTTAGATTCATCTGCAGGAACAGCCTCAGCTGGTTTATTTTCCTCTGCAGGAGCATCCTCGCCCGGTTTCTTTTCCTCTGCGGGAGCATATTCATCCGGTTTACTTTCCTCTGCAGGAGCAGCTTTAGTTGGTTTAATAACCTCTTCAATTCCTGGCTCATCTGCTTTAGTGTCATTTGCAGGAACTTCCTCGGCCAGTTTACTTTCCTCTCTTCATGGGAGCAGCTTTGGCGGCCAGTTTACTTTCCTCTGCCAGAGCAGACTCAGCCGGTTTACTTTCCTCTGTGGTAGCAGCTTCAGCTGGTTTACTTTCCTCTGCAAGAGCACCTTCAGCCGGTTTACTTTCCTCAGAGTGAGAACCTTCAGCCTGTTTACTTTCCTCTGTGGGAGCAGCTTCAGCCAGTTTAGTTTCCTTTGCGGGACCAGCCTCGGCCGGTTTAGTTTCCTCTCCCAGAGCAAGCTCAGCCGGTTTACTTACCTCTGTGGGAGCAGCTTCAACCGGTTTACTTTCCTCTGCCTGAGCAAACTCGGCTGGTTTACTTTCCTCTGCGGGAACAGTGGGAGCGGCATCAGCCGGTTTACTTTCCTCTGTGGAAGCTGCCTCACCCGATTTACTTTCCTCTGTGGGAGCAGCTTCAGCAGGTTTACTTTCCTCTGCTGGAGCAGCCTCGACCGGTTTACTTTCCTCTGCAGGAGCAGCTTCAGCTGGTTTACTTTCCTCTGCCTGAGCACACTCGGTCAGTTTACTTTCCTCTGTGGGAGCAGCTTCAGCTGGTTTACTTTCCTCTGTGGGAGCAGCCTCGGCCGGTTTACTTTCCTCTGCGGGAGCAGCCTCGGTCGGTTTACTTTCCTCTGCGGGAGCAGCTTCAGCGGGTTTAGTTTCCTCCGCGGGAGCAGCCTCGGCCGGTTTTCTTTCCTCTGCGGGAGCAGCTTCAGCAGGTTTAGTTTCCTCTGCGGGAGCAGCCTCGGCCAGTTTACTTTCGTCTGCGGGAGCCATGGGAGTAGCATCAGCCGGTTTACTTTCCTCTGCGGGAGCAGCCTCGGTCGGTTTACTTTCCTCTGCGGGAGCAGCTTCATCGGGTTTACTGTCCTCTGCGGGAGCAGCTTCAGCGGTTTTACTTTCCACTGCGGGAGAAGCTTCAGCTGGTTTACTTTCCTCTGCGGGTACTGCCTCATCCAGTTTACTTTCCTCTGCGGGAGCAGCCACAGACAGTTTATTTTCCTCTGCGGTAGCCACTTCAGCTGCTTTGCTTTCCTCTGCGGGAGCTGCCTCGGCCAGTTTACTTTCCTCTGCGGGAGCAGCTTCAGCAGGTTTACTTTCCTCTGCGGGAGCAGCCTCAGCCGGTTTACTTTCCTCTGTGGGAGCAGTGGGAGTAGCATCAGCCGGTTTACTTTCATCTGCGGGAGCAGCCTCAGTCGGTTTACTTTCCTCTGCGGGAGCAGCTTCAGCAGGTTTAGTTTCCTCTGCGGGAGCAGTGGGAGTAGCATCAGCCGGTTTACTTTCATCTGCGGGAGCAGCCTCAGTCGGTTTACTTTCCTCTGCAGGAGCAGCTTCAGCAGGTTTACTTTCCACTGCAGGTGCAGCCTCAGCCGGTTTACTTTCCTCTGTGGGAGCAGTGGGAGTAGCATCAGCTGGTTTACTTTCCTCTGCGGTAGCAGCCTCAGCTGGTTTACTTTCCTCTGCGGTAGCAGCCTCAGCTGGTTTACTTTCCTCTGCGGGAGCAGCTTCGACCAGTTTACTTTCCTCTGCTGGAGCAGCCTCGTCCGGTTTACTTTCCTCTGCAGGAGCAGCCTCGCCCGGTTTACTATCCTCTGCGGGAGCAGCTTCAGCAGGTTTAGTTTCCTCTGCAGGAGAAGCTTCAGCGTGTTTACTTTCCTCTGCGGGAGCAGCTTCAGCGTGTTTACTTTCCACTGCAGGTGCAGCCTCAGCCGGTTCACTTTCCTCTGTAGGAGCAGCTTCAGCCAGTTTACTTTCCTCTTTGATTACTGGCTCTGCTTCTTTAGTTTCATCTGCTGGAACTGCCTCAGCTGGTTTACTTTCCTCTGCAGGTGCAGCATCGGCTGGTTTAATATCTTCTTCAATTACTGGCTCAACTGCTTTAGTTTCATCTGTGGAAACTGTCTCGGCCGGTGTAATTCCGTCTGCGGAAGCAGCCTTGGCTGATTCACTTTCCTCTGCAGGAGCAGTGTCTGATGGTTTAATTTCCTCTTCAATAACTGCCTCAGATGCTTTACTTTCCTCTGCAGGAGCAGACTCAGCCTGTTTAATTTCCTCTTCAATAACTGGCTCAACTCTTTTACTTTCATCTGTGGGTACTGCGTCAGCCAGTTTACTTTGCTCTGCAGGATAAGCCTCGGCTGGTTTAATATCCTCTTTAATTACTCGCTCATCTACTTTTGTTTCATCTGCAGAAACTGCTTCGGCAGGTTTACTTTCCTCTACAGGAGCAGCCACAGCCAGTTTACTTTCCTCTGCAGAGGCAGCCTCGGCAGGTTTACTTTCTTGTTCAATATCTGGCTTGGCTGTTTTAGTTTCATCTGCGGGAACTGCATCAGATGCTTTACTTTCCTCAGCAGGAGCAGCCTTAGCTGGTTTAATATCCTCTTCAATTACTGGCTCAGATGCTTTAGTTTCATCTGCGGGAACTGCCTCAGCTGGTTTACTTTCCTCTGCAGGAGCATCTTCGGCTGGTTTACTTTCCTCTGCAGGAGCTGCCTCGGCCAGTTTAATATCTTCTTCAATTACTGGCTCGGCTGCTTTAGTATCATCTGCAGGAACTGCGTCAATCGCTTTACATTCTCCTGCGTGTGCAGCCTCAGCACGTTTACTTTCCTCTGCTGGAGCAGCTTTGGCCGGTTTAATATCCTCTTCAATTTCTGGCTCAGATGCTTGACTTTCTTCTGCTTGACCAGCCCTAGCCAGTTTACATTCCTCTTCAATTACTGGCTCGTCTACTTTGGTTTCATCTCCAGTAATGGCCTTGGCCTGGTTACTTTCATCTGCGGAAGCAGCTTCAGCCAGTTTACTTTCCTCTGCAAGACCAGCCTCGGCCAATTTACCTTCCTCTGCTGGAGCAGCCTCTGACGATTTACTTTCCTCTGGACGAGCAGCCTCGACTGGTTTAATATCCTCTTCAATTGGTGGTTGTACTGGTCTACTTTCTTCTGCCGAAGAAGTTTCGACTGGTTTAGTTTCCTCTGTGGGAACAGCCTTGGCAGGTTTATTTTCCTCTGTGAGGGCAGCCTCGGACGGTTTACTTTCCTCTGCGGATACAGCCTCGGCCGGTTTACTTTCCTCTGTGGGAGAAGCCTTGGCCAGTTTACTTTCTTCTGTGGGTTCAGCCTTGGCTGGTTTGCTTTCCTCTGCGGGTTCAGCTTCAGCCGGTTTACTTTCCTCTGAAGGTGCAGCTTCAGCCGGTTTAATCTCCTCTTCAATTAATTGCTCAGCTGCTTTAATTTCCTCTTTACTGACTGGTTTGGTTGCTTTACTTCCATCTGCAGGAGAAGTCTTGTCCAGTTTACTCTCCTCTTCAATTACTGGATTGTCTAGTTTAATTTCCTGTCTGGGAGCATCTTCAACAGGCTTACTTTCCTCTGCAGGAACAGCCTCGGCCAGTTTACTTTCCTCTGCGAAAGCAGCCTCGGCTGGCTTACTTTTCTCTTCAGGAGCAGTTTCTACCAGCTTACTTTCCTCTGTTGGAGCAGTCTCAGCTAGCATACTTCCCTCCTCTCCAGGAGCAGCCTCAGCCAATTTAATTTCCTCTGCAGGAGCTACATCAGCCAGTTTACTTTCCTCTGTGGGAGCAGCATCCGTCAGTTTAATTTCCTCTTCAATTACTGGCTCAGCTGGTTTACTTTCCTCTGCCAGAGCAGCTTTGACCAGTTTACATTCCTCCGTGGGAACAGCCTCAGACAGTTTACATTCCTCCACAGGAGCAATCTCAGCAAGATTACTTTCCTCTGCAGGAGCAATCTCAGACAGCTTTCTTTCCTCGGTCGGTTTACTTTCCTCTGCAGGAGCTGCCTCGGTCGGTTTACTTTCCTCCGCGGGAGCTGCCTCGGTCGGTTTACTTTCCTCCGCGGGAGCTGCCTCAGGCGGTTTACTTTCCTCTGTGGGAACAGCTTCAGCTGGTTTAATTTCCACTTCAGTAATTTTACTTTCCTCTGCTGGAGTAGCCTCAGCTGGTTTACTTTCTTCCACTGTGGGAGCTGCCCCAGCTGGTTTACTTTCCTCTGCTGGTTTACTTTCCTCTGCATGTGCTGCTTCAACTAATTTAATTTCTTCAGCAGTGTCTTCCTTGACTGGTTTACTTTCCTCTACTGTTCCTATCTCAGTTGCTGTACTCTCCTCTTCAGGTGCAGCTTCAGCTTGTTTACCCTCCTCTTCAGATGCTACCACAGATTTTTGATCTTCCACTGCTGTTTCTACCTCAGCTGCTTGAATTTCATCTACTGGTCCTGCCATTGATAGTTGATGTACATCTGTCGTGGCTGCTGTATTTTCAACCTCAGATGATTTTATTTCTTCTCTTGTATCAGTTGTCTTACATAATGTTATATCTGGTTCATCTGTTAAATTACTTTTTTCTTTATTGCTTTCAAAATCATCAACTGATTCTTCATGTTCATCATCAGCATCATCATTTAAGGCTTCTATGTTTGTATCTACCATTTCTAAAGTGTCATCACTTACAACACTCTGTGAATCATCAAATGAGTAATACTGTTCCAAATTATCATCATTGCTTTCTTTGTCTGGTGGAACAACAATATCTTCCTGAGATTGTTTCCTCTCCTTATTTTGGAGACTATCTTTTTTTACCTCTTCTACAGCTTCAGTGATGATGTTTTCTATTTTTTCTTGAATTAATTTAGCTTCTAGATTTTTATCAGATGGAAAACTCCCAGTATATATTTGGCTTGATGTTGCCTCTTCAGGCTCCACCGATGCCATTGGATCCTCAAATGTTTCGTCATCATTAGCACCGTCAGTATTTTCATCAGCTTTATTATCTTCAACAACAGTACTTCCTGAAGAATCAACCAATGCGCTAGTTGCAGATGAATCAGACTCCTGCAGGCTCATAGCTTCAGACTTTTCATCCTCTTTCTTTATACCTACTCTTGTACTGGATCCGTTTTGATTTCCTTTCAAATCTAATGCATCAGTATAAAATGTAGGCATCCTTTCTTGATTTTCTAAATTTACTTTCCCTTCTGCTGTTTCTTTACCCTGTGTTTGTGCCTCTTCACTACAGGCCATTGCCCCTAATAATGAAGGGTCTCTTTCTATAACCGAGTTAGCTTCAGACTCAGACTCACTCTCCTCTTCGGCTTTTGACATTTGGCAGAAGTCTGCAAAACTTGTTTCAACAGCTTCTTCAGGCAACATGGAATTGTGATTAGTGCTTTTTTTCTCAGAACTTTCCCCTGCTAAGACTGCAGAAGAGTTTGACCCATTGTTGATTACTTCTGTACTTTTTAGCTCTTTTGGACAAGGTAGGCACTGTGATTGACTGTAAGACTCTGTATCCTTATCACTACTTTGCAGACTGAGATCAGTGGACAATTTGGATTTGTCAGTATTTGGCCCAATTTCAGTAACATGAACTGGAGGACAACTACTAGTTGACGTTATTAAATGAGTGGTTTTTAGACATTCAGTATGTGACCCACTCATATCAGAACCCTGTAATTGTTGCTTATCAGTAGACAAAATACTTAGCGTACCTGAAAACTCAGGTGATAGAGGGGAAGCAATATCAGGTGTAGCAGTATTAAACTCATAGCAAGCATCAGCTGGAGAAATGACATCACCTGTTTGATTAGGAGATAAATCATCGTCTGGTGAATCGGAAGGCGGGCCATATGAAGGGATCCCTCCTTTTGAGTGACTCTCATCGTGCTCATATGTTGAAGGAGGTGACTGTAACACCACTCCTTCATCTCCTTGAGTATCTGAAAGAGTATGGCATTCATTCTTGCATCTATCACAGGCAAAAGACATACAACCCATCATTTGAATGAGTTTAATAAATATTGCAATAATATTCAACTTTCAAAAAATAATGGATTTTTAATAATTAAGAAATGGATGCACAACTTCAAAGATTCATTCTTAGGAGGAAGTTTAAATTAGATATCATTCAGTATCATCATGCAACAGTTTTGTCAGCAGTTTATCTATTTTTTTGGTTTTTCAAAGAACACCAAACTTATAGCTGTCATATATGATTCACATGATGAAGGCTGGAGAGCACAGCAGCCGAAATGTTGATATAACAACAACAATATAAGGACAATAGTCCTCATGTAAATCAAGTAAATAATAATGATACACACTAGTAAATTCCAGAAGTTTGAAGGAACTTCAATCTAAGAATTAATTTGTAGTGACCTCAATATGTACTGGGTTCTCTCTAAGAGATACAAAAGTTTTTACTCAGTGTCACCTCAAAACATCAAAAGACCTAAGAGCCTCAAAGTTAAACTTAAAAGATGACCCAAAAGTCACAAAGTGTAGAATTGGACCTAGAAAGATGTTGGTGAGTACACCAACATAAACCAGGAAATGAACCCAGCTGAACTTATATATATATCATATACATACACACAAGTCAACTGGATAGTGGGAAGTTATATAAACACCCAATCTATGAGGAGAGAGAGAATCTCACACTCTCTTGCAAGGAGATTAAATGTTTGAGGAAAGACCCAAAGCTACATAGCTTCTATTTGACCAATATGATGATCTTAAAGCTCAAATGTTAAAATCTGCTTTGTTGCATGACATTTTATTAATCCAGAAATAAATAGCAGTTAAGAACAACTATAATGGTATCTGAAGAAAATTTAGAAAACAAATTCCAGTTCATTTAACAAAATTAAGCCATAGAATTTCAAGATGCTCTTTTGAAAAAAAAAAACAGCTTCTAAGATTATATGATTAGCAAAAGTCTTCAACAATCCTGTGCTGAATTTCATATAACCCACAATTCTTACTCAGAATGTAAATTGGAATTTTTCAAAAGTATTCCAAGAAATCATGACTAAGGAAGATCAATCATGGATATCACTTTAAAGCACATTATGACAGCATAAAACAAATTGATTTCCTGAAAATCAGGAATATATATGGAATATTTTTAGTGCTTCATTCTAAGTTTGTTAGTAATGGTTAAAAAATATTAGTACAGTTAGTCATGCTGCTTGTTGATTAATCATAATATTTTTTTAATTTCATGATAAATTTTAACAATTCCAATGCAAACATTTGACAAAACAAAGTTCACAGAGAGTCTAGAAACAATACAAAATTATCAATATGAATCAATATGAATAATTATAATAAAGAATAACATAAGAACAATATGAATAATAAATTAGGCATAATAAAGAATATTAATACAAAGTATATAAATAATAAAAAAATGATGAATAATAACATGAATAATATGAATTATAAAAAATAATAAAAATAATAAAGAATAACACAAAAGAATATGAATAAAATATAATAAGAATAATAAAGAAGAACTATATTAATAACTTAAGAATAATGACAAATAACAAATAATAATAATAATATAATATGAATACATCATTCTGTTTTAAAAAGAAAAATTTTCACACCCAATATACACTTCAAAAGTAATGCCTCTCATTTATTTCCATGGAAACTACAATAGACATGGAACTACAGTAGAAATAGGTTGTTTGTCAGTGGCAAAACACTTTTTTTGAAATATTTGTCACCATCAGCTGCACATTTTTGCCAGTGATGAACAAGAGCATGCATGCATCATTCATAAAAATCTGCACCATCAGAGGTTACCAACTCTTTTCACAGCAGTGATGCCCAAACACCATATTGTGCTTACATCCACTATTTGGTCTCCATAAATGTCCACTGTGTGTTGATAAACATCATGTAAACATTCAATCACAGACCTCTGCTTCATACACACTTTCATGTCAGACTACCATTCAGATTCTATCTGGAATAAGGCAACAAAATATTATTAAAGGAAGTCCTATCACAAAGATCTGCCTCTGACATCATATATTATGAAAATCATTGACAAAGTGTAAAAATTTATTCATGCGATGTGTTTTGTCCTTTAAGACCTCATCGGACTAAAACAATGTTTACATTCATGAGACTACACCTGTATATGAAGGAAAAGGAATGCTGAAATTTTAAACTTGAATTTTTTTTATATATTTTTTTATAAAAATTTATAGTGTTTGGATACTTTAAGCATCACTTTAAAAAAAAAATTATATATAACCTATAACAAGGCTTATTATTATTAGTGTTTGATAAAAATGTTTTGAATTATAGCCTAAAGAAATATTCTTTTTTTAAATACCATTCAGGATGGGATGTCAGTGAATATGGCTACCATGGCTTCCTTTGAACCTGTGAATTGCCAGGACTTCTTGAAGAAAAAAGTAGAGTGTTTTCCTTTTGCCTTCTCCACAATTTTAAATTCTGGGTTGGGCTATTCTTAGACTGGTTGCTATCCAAGGCTAGAGAGATACCCTGTTATTTAACAATTTTTATTGTTTAATAAAAACATTCCCATGAGTATGAAAACAAGGGCTATAGCCTAGCAAAATATTTTTTTTAAATGTCATGTCCCTTAAGGATATAGACAAATATGGTTCACCACAGATTCCTTTTCAGTTTTGCTTTATTATTATCATTATTATTATTATTATTAATAAATTGCCAGAAATTATTTGAAAAACTAGTGGTTTCCTTTTGCCTTATCAACAATTTATATTACTGTAATGTGAAGTACAAACCCATTTTCTTTCAATTAATTAAAAAAGTAGTATCAATGTTTAATGTCACAGAATTTAAAGATGAAATAAAAAAAATAATTAAATGAAAATAAAATGATATGAATTTTTGTATTAGCATAACCAAGATGAGTAAACCAATCAAGTCCAACTACAATACTTTCCAAAAAACGTGTCTGAAAGAAATACAGATTTGAACAATCAGCTCAGCCAACTAGAGAAAGAAAACACCAAGAGAAAACCTATGATGTTGGTACTTTGCTGCCATCATTCTGCCTCATGGCTCATAAACCCTGGCACATGTCACTTCTTCTTACATGCTGTACTGCTTCAGGATGTGGGTGTGACTCTCCACAACTTCCTATCCTTTGGTCTGAGCAATGTTTGTCCCCTTGCCATCCTTCCCACTCCTTTTCTGCCACCCATTCATTAAAGCTTATTATGTATGTTAATCGCTAGTTCTGTGTTCCTCAACATATCCTGTGAGTATCAAATTCTCCAAGCCCCCTTTCATCATTATGTGTCCTAGAAATTTCAACTATCTTTTTCTACTTCTAAGTACACGTGTCCTTTTTATTCCCATTTTTTTAAAACTTCCTTATTGGCAGCATTCTTCTGTAGAACTACATGTCTGTTGCCTCAGGTCCCAACTTCCACAGTGAGAAAACTGTCTAGCATTCACAGTCATATGGGACGATTGATATAACAGTTGGGCATACACTTGACTTAAAAATTCACAAGCGCCATGATATTTTTATTTATGTATTTCTACAGAAATAGACAGGTTCGTCTATCATCCAGATCACTCTTCTCCCAGGTCTTTTGAACAGGAGTAGAGGCTTATCCTTTATTTCCTGTTTAGGATTGGATTTCCAGTTCCTTCTAAAGTCTTATTCTCTTTTACACCCAATAGCTTCTTTCTACTCCATGCTAGACAATGCCAAGGCTCATTGCAAATTACAAGAAATCATAATTATTATGGGAGACCTGAATGCCAAAGTAGGCAGGGAGAGAGCAGGAGAAGCTAAAAACCAAATTGACTACATAACCATCAACAAAAGATTCAGGAATGCAATGGTTCACTGCAAAAGCTACCCAACTGCTAACTGTGGAAGCAACCATCACCCTGTTATATGTAAACTAAGAGTGAAACTATGGAAACTGAAGAAGCCTAATGCAGCACCTAAATTGCTATACAAACTCCTGAGTGACCCGAACCTGAAGGAAAAACATATGAACAGTGTGAAAAGAAGATATGAGGTACAAAACGGAAATGGAAACTCAAAATGGCACACACTAAGAGGCTTCAGTGATATCAGCAAACGATATCATCCCAAAAGAGAATGGGCAAAGAAGAAAAAAACAAATGGATCATGGATTGAGATTCTTAATATGATGCAAAGGAGACAGAAAACTTTGCCAAGATACAGAATGGAATACAGAAAAGTACACAACAAAATAAGGACCAAATGCAAGCAGGCTAAAGAAGAGTGGCTAAATGAAAAATGTTCAGAAATAGAGAGATTGAGTATCACCAACAAAGTAGATATGCATAAATAAATAAGGGAGCTAACAGGACAGAAGACTTGCTCATCAACAGGTTGCATAAAATCCAAGAATGGAACACACATATTAGAAAAGGAAAAAATTCTTCAGCACTGGAACAAATATATTGGAGAACTCTTCAATGACAAAAGAGAACAACTGGCAATACACAGAATTACCCGTTGGCCTTAAATTCTGAGAATCGAAATAGAAGCTGCACTGGCCAAATTGAACAGAAACAAGGCAGCAGGGCCAGACAGAATCGCAACAGAGATACTGACAGCTTTAGATGATTTTGCCATAGGGAAGATTACGGAAATAATAAATGAAATGTACAACAGTGGGTATATACTGGAATATCTAAGCAGATCTATTTTCATAGCACTACCTAAGAAACCAGGCACAAACAATTGTGAAGTCTACCGAACAATCAGCCTATTGAGCCATATAACAAAACTCATCATCCAAATTCTGATGAATAGAGTGCACAGCAGAATCTGGCCAGAGATGGACAAGAACAGTGCATGTTCGTTAAAAACACAGGAACAAAGAACATGATATTCATGCACAAAATGTTAGCAGAAAGAGCAATACAAAAGCAGAAGAACATGCACCAGTGTTTTTTAGACTACACAAAGGCATTTGACAAAGTATGCCACAAAGATCTGTTAGAGCTGCTCAGCAACCTTGACATATTCAGGAAAGACATGTGAGCAACAACAAGATTTTGGAGGAAATGAAAACAAAATGGAAACATACTTAACATAAGAAAGAGGCAGGTGAAATTTCTGGGACACATAATATGAAAGGAGAGCTTGGAAAATCTGATACTCATAGGGCAGATAAAGAGAAAGAGGGATAAAAGAAAGCAATGTGTGACATACTTAACAGGCTTAAGCAAGTGGATTGCAGAACAGGATCTGGGAGAAATAACAAAAAGACAAATCTTATTGAGAGCTACAAGGAACAGGAAGAAGTGGAGAGCCATGATCGCCTACATTCTAAAGGGACACAGCACAAAAAAGAAGAAGCTCCTTGCATCTTAGTGGCCTTGTTTGGGGTGAATTGATTAAAAAAAATTATATCAGTTAAATAGTAGAGTAGACTGAGCTCTCCAGCCTTGGGCAGCGACTAGTCTAAGAGGAAAACTCTGAATTCCAAAGCATTCCTTTCCCAAAAGTTATTATAATTTGCAGACAATAAAGAAAAAGACTGTGGAGTGCAGTAATTGTATTCATCCTGAAGGACATGCCATTCAAAAAAATAAATAAATACACAAAATACCTTAACCTGTAGATTTTGAACATTTAAATAATATGGCTCTCAGGTGATATCAAAATAAAATATATTAAAAGCTCATTTAAAATATTTTTATATGTATTACTAACAATAAAATGAACAGAATTGTAAGTATTGTTATAAATATATCTATAAATAAAAATGACCAAGCAAATGCTAAAATCACTTTCAATACAAATAAAACATTCAAAAGTTTTAAGTGTCATCATTATTGAATGAGAAGAAAAAATGTAAAATAAAATTTCATTTTTTTGTAAATTTGAGTAAAATCTGGCAATTAATTTAGGATTTATTAAAAATATAATAAAATTTATTTTTAACAAATACTTTCATTTCTTATATCACTAGTTAAAAGTTGTATAAATATTCTCTGCTTTAAACTTCATGTTGCCAAATAGTTAAAACTTTAGCATTCCTTCCACAAGACCTTGGTTCAAATTTCACTATGTTTAATTAGTCAAGGAGATGATCCTATCATGCAGCACAATTGGGAAATGTCTGAAAACTATACCACAGGTTGACCCAAGATTTGTGAGTGAAATTGCGTAGATGATACTGTCTGGAAGCCATCTATGGTTGGACTAGCTTGCTGTCCTCATCTGATGGGCAGATCAAAGATCTTCAGTCTAGAGAGGATGTCTTATTAGAAATACCTATCCACCTAACAGCTAAACCTCTTGTGGGGATGTATCAGCCTAAAAAAAATCATAAAGTCTTTGCAAAAAAGAAGTAAAATAAAATTCTCATATTTTGTCAGATTTGTGGAAGTTGATGGGGTGAGGACTTTTCAGCACCACATGCATAAAATACCAAACATTTAAAAAAAATATTATTTCTTCAGAATATGTATATATGTTTTAAATTCTAATACACTATACACAATACTGCTTTATTTGCAACAGTAATCTAATATGTGGCTAACATAACAGTTGTCGGCTTGGAAAATGGAAGCACCAACCCAGGTTCAAATTCTGATCAAAGTATTGTGTTCATTAATAACACTGGAAAAGGATGAATCCATCCCTTCTGTTCTGTTCTCAACTAAGGATTAAAATAGCAGAGAAAAAAGAAATTTCTAGCCTTGGTAGAGCAACCAATCTCCAAGTAAGGCAAAAGGTAACAGGAAACCACACGACTATCTTTCCCAAGAACAAGCATGGTAATTCACAGATATTTAAGAAAAAAGAAGTTATGGAGAGCCATGATCAATTACCAGTTTTAAAAAAAATAGAGTCTATTTTGACTTAAATAGACACATCAATATGGATGCTTATTGTAGTATGATAATATTTCATAGGCAGATTTCATAGACCAATAAGGCAATAAGTCTAATGAATTTGATCCTCACTGGGTGCTATACAACTTTAGCCATGTGCCAGTCAAACCTCTGCTTAGTAAATATCTATAGACATCATTATATATAATGTCTCCTTATAAGGATGGTCCTACATACAATTTTATAAAAAAAATAATTCCAGTTATATATACATTTAGATAAAAAATGTATCTATGTATATAGATACACTCACACATACATACCCGCATATAAGTATCTTCTAATTATATACTGTTAATAGTAATGATAGTAGAGGCAATTAATTGCAATCAAAAATTAAACCATATGACAAAATTGCTACTTTTGTTCCATAATATTTGTGACATTTATTGTGTGAAACATGTATGCAAATGTAACAAGGATTATGAAACGTAGATAATATTAAGTTACTCTGAATTAAATCCTGAAAAAAATCTGTCTTATGCCTCACTTAGCAAAGAAATACAAATGATTAATATACAATGAAATACAAAAAAATACATTAAAAAAATAGATTCCCAATAGAAAGATTATTAATTGAAATGTCCAAAAGTTTAATTTTATTTTATAAAGCATTAAAAACATGAAAGATCTAAGTGAAGAATATACAATGTTCTAGAATGTTACAATATGAACTCACTTTAGGTGGTTATAAACAGAGTACAGAAATATTTTTGAAACCTGATTAGATCAATAACAAGGTGAAATAATTTAGATATCTTACCTTCAATCTCAATAAATTGAAATTGATCTGCTGTTGTCTCAGCCATTGTGGAAAATTGTAGAATTCCTAGATTTAAAGATGGTTCGGTTATGGCAGCCACTGTTTATAACAAGCTTTCCAAATGATGTAAGTGCCCATCTGACAGGTTGCTATCTCGGCATACTACAACAAATAAATAAATTGATCATTAAAATCTTTCTTAAATGTATAAAACAATGATAAAAGTCAAATCTGCTAAAAAATAACTACTTTTTGTTTCATATATATATATATATATATATATATATATATATATATATATATATATATATTACTTAAATCATCTATGATTAAGGAATAAAAAGAAAAAAGAAGATACAGAAATCTGTTGGCATACATGATTGGTTGTAGATAATTTTGAGTTTAACAGTTAACCAGCTGTCCAAGGTAGAATAGTGTTTGTGGCAAAAAGTAGAGCTGTTTTTACGTGCTGCGTGTATCAGCTGAACACTGTTTTGCATCACCAGATTCAGAGGCTGACAACCACTGCTATGTGCATCTATGAACCAATACAAAGCTTGATGACGACAATGATGATGATACTACTGCATTTATTGATTATCTCATTTGCAATGCAGTTCCAGCAAGCAACAAGGACTGATGCTACAACATTCGGAGAATATCATTGAAAACAACTACTTCATAATGGAAAATGACTCAGCAAAACCAAACATTAAAAAACTAGCAACAACTAATCCTTTTTTCACAAACTGAAATTATAGCTAATAACCTTTTTCTTCAATACATATATATGTACATACAATGTCATAATGTTATTAATATTATTACTAATACTGCTGTTATTACAACTACATGTATGGGAGAATATGATTATATATATATCACATAAATGGTGGGAAATTGAATGACAATTCTTTTTAACCATTTCACCAAAGCAATAAAGCCACAAAGATGGAAGTGATTACTGAGTGTGAAAGAATATGATAAAAAGAAAAACATAATTAAGGAGAGAGAATGATAAAAGAACAGGAATTAAGAAGGCAGAAGATAATGATTGACACTGCATTTAAATTTTTGAAAAATCAAAATTGACTGGAAAGCAAAAAGCCAGTAGAGAATTCCACAAGCAAGAAGTGAGATAGAAGAAACTGTTAGCATAAAACTCATGATTACACCTATAGCCATTTCAACTATAAAATGATGAGACTTAGCTGTCAATCTAGTACTGTGCTTAAATTTGTAAAGTTATCAAAGAGGAAAGCTCATCAGAACAATTACCATGAAAATATTTATAGAAAAAGCAAAGGGAAATTATGTTACAGCAGTGGGAAAGTGACTGAAGACAAGATGCCAGGTTTTGACTAATAACATTGCAGATTCTTCTTTGAATTTTATCAAGAATCTCTAAATACACAGCAGAAGCAGCACAATAGATGTGGCAGCAGTATTCAATGCATGGATAAAATGTAGACTTGTAAAATCCTATGTTGTTATATGCATTTTGTCCTTTGAAAGGATGTCTCCAGACTAAATAATGGTTTTATTGATGGAGTCACACATCTATGTGTGAGGAGGCAACAAAATAACATATTAAAAGAAACAAAACTAAAATAAATAACATTGAATCTACAGTTGAATTTACTTAAACAAAAACAAACAATTCATTCCCTTTCTTTGATAATGATCAAAAATCCACTTATAAAAATGATCTCACAAAGTTCTATTCCTAACATAGTAACAAAATAAAACCTGGGAGAATTATTGACTTCTGCTTAAGAGCACTTATAATTCATAGCCCTAAGTATTTACATAATGAAGAGAAATACATATTTGATGTTGCTTAGTTTATTTTGGTGTTATTTTGTTCACTCTCCCAACATATACATGATTCTATCACTAAACACATTTACACTGAAGAAGTTCTTTTAAAGAACAACACATGTCACACATTATTTTTTCCATTTTGTCATTCAATGACCCACCAATATGTATACTCATACATAGTGACATAACATGGATGGGTCCAGAGTAGTGATTTCTGCAAGCATTAAATTTGCACAAAAAATCAGGTTGAGAAAATATGTGCTAAACTGGAATTTATAACAGCTCATGGCTAAAGAAGAGACGCAATAGTTTAAATTACCCCGGACAGTGAAAAACCCACCCTACTCCACTGCTCATACACAATACTAAAAGTATAACTAAAAAAAAATTAAAAAATTAAACTTTTAAAAGGAAACACTTTCTATAAATTGAAAGAGATGCCCTAGCATTATAAAGATTACAAATTTATGAGACGTCACATTGGGGTTTAACATGAACTATTTAAAATCTGAATAAAGGTTTTATCTCATCAGTTAATGGCTATTTTTTTGTTTTGTTTTTTTGCTTTTTTTATTTTACTAAGAGTGATTTAAGGGTAACAAATTCATATGTTTTATAATAAATATCACCCAACTATAGGTTAAATAGGAGGGTAGACTGGGCCTTGCTTTGGGTGAAATGGTTAAAAAGAGCTTTGGTTGGCAATCAGTCTAAGAGAAGGAAAACTCTGAATTCCAACCCGTGGAGAAGGCAACAAGAAACCACTCCACTATCTTTCCCAAGAAATCATGGTAATTCAAAGATAATAAAGAAAGGAAATATGTGAAAAGTCATGAATACTTGTGTTCTGAAGAGATATGACATTAAATTTTTTTTTTAAATCTATTTTAGATTTAAAAAAATTTTTTTTTAAATCTAGAATAGATTTAAAAAAAAAAAATTTTATGTCATATCAAGTTAATTTCTTGTTCATTAAGATATTCTGAAAAATTACAGGTAGGTAAGTGTAGACATAATTTAAACTGAGATTAAACAGATTGCTTCTGCACAGGTGAGTTATCTTTTTCTGATAGTCTATTATGGATAAGAAAAAAAAACAATGAACAATCAGCAATTTACAACTGACAAATGCTGAAAAAAGAACTTGCAGAGTCATGATCACATGCATCTTAAAGAGACATAGTTTAGGAAAAAAAACCAAGACCTATTCTGATTAAATAGACAGACACACTAGTATAATTGCCTACTATGGCATGATAGTTAAAAAGCCCATTTCACAGACCTGTTTGCTAGTCTAATGAATTTGATCTTTACTGAGTGCCCATAACAGTAGCTAAGTGTCAGTCTAACCTCAGCTTAGTAAATATCTATACACACCATATGTGTGTGTATGATTTCTCCTTATTAAGACAGTCCAACATGATAAAGAATACTTTGACTTATTCTATTCAAAATGTTATTTTCATTTTTTAATATTGTACTTTTTTTTTACAAAACTTAAAAGTATTAAAGTAGAAAAAATTCATTAGAAACAAAGATGAGACATCTGAATTGCTATGTAATATTAATCATCTTATACGACAGTGAATGCTGGGAAATCTCCTCACAGTTGAGGAAGAGATTTGAAGCAACAGAGATATGGTTCTACAAAAGGATGCTGAGAATGCAATGGACTGAACAAGTGAGCAATGAGGAAGTTTTAAGGAGAAAATAAAGTACAAGGAAACTTATACTTACAATCAGAAAGATACAGCTGAAATTTCTGGGATGCATAAAGAGGAAAGAGGGCTTGGCGAATTTAACATTCATAGGACATACTGAAGGCAGAGGAAAACAACAAATAACCTACCTTTGATAAAGTAGAAACAAAGAGGGATGGTAAAGAGTCAAACATTGCTTAGAACTACAAGGGACAGGAAATTGTGGAGAGCTATGAGCACCCATGTCCTGAAAGGACACAGAACATAAATGGAGAAAAAATATTTCTATAATAATCAAGATCAGAACTACAGTTTGAAATGAAAAAGAGAATTATCAGAGTAATTATCAAGTTGTACATGTAATTTAATCATCTCTGTCTTCCATTAGCACAGCTGATGCTAACCTCCAGGAAAGTATCTCTTTCTCGGGCTAACATTCTCAGCTAACATGAAGTGGAAAGACTATATTGAATCCTTTCCTAGTTCAGCTGCTAAGAAAGTCAGTTCACAGTGTCATGCGAGACAATTTTTCTCTCCAGAATCTATCTTATATATATATAAGTCTACCATATGCCCATGCTTAGAATACTGCTGCCACATTTGGTCCAGTACCCCTGCTATTTACCTCGAGCTCCTTGTTAAAATCCAAAGAAGAATCAGCAATATCATTGGACCTGATCTGGCAGCTCAGCTTCAGTCACTTACCTACTGCCATAAGGTTGCCTCTCTGTACCTTTTCTATAAATACTTTCATGATAATTGTGCTGATGAGCTCTTCACTATGATACCTAGACCTCATGAATTTAAGCACTACTAGACAGGTGTCAAGATCTCATCAATTGACAGTTGAGCTGGCTAGATAAAGCTATAAATTCTATGCTAACAGTTCTTTTCTTGCACCTCACTTGTGGAACTCCCTTCCAGCTCAATGCTTTCCATCCAACTTTAATCTGCAAAGATTTAAATGCAATGTCAATCATTATCTACTGCACTCCTGATTGCTCTTTTCTCTTTCTATTCATTACTAATGTTTCTGTTCCTAATTCTTCCACAACCTGTAACCTCGTGTCTGAGTGGCTTTACTACCTTGTATGGGGGGGGGGGGGTCATAACAATTAAAAAAAAAAGTTGCTTCACACTCGCTCATATGCATGCATACATGCAAGTAAGTACTAATATGTATGCTTTTATTATTTTGTATATCTTGGTCACAAGCTACAAACTATCTTGCAAGAATGACCCAAGTTGCTGTAAAACACCAAATGAACATTGGGTTCACCACTTTTGGAAGGTATAAAGGTATACTGAAATCAACAAGAGTACCAATCCACACTAAGATGACGATACAACTTACAGTGTTTCAGTTGGTATGAAGTCAAAAATAACTTTAATTTCAAATTAAAAAAAATTAAAACCATACGGTGTGTGCTATTACAGATCAGAAGCTGATACAGAAAGTTAAAATAACCACTCTTAGAAATGTAAACATTTTGCCCCCACTTTTCGATACCATCCACAAAAAATCCTTGAAACTATTTGAACATATTAAAAGATGTAGTGCAGGGCATGCTAAATTGTGTCTTGAGGGTGTGGTGCCTGGAAACAGAAATAAAGGAAAACAAAAATAGAAAAGGAGTTATAATATAATTATGTGGTTACCAGCTAATGAATGGCAAAATAAACTTGCCCCAAATCATAATAAATGGCTGGAAATAAGTTGTGTTTGTTTGAAATCTGTTGCATGCAGAAACAGCAATTAATGATGATGTATTTATTATTTATTAAAAATTATTACCATCTCCCTATCCTATAATAGGTGTAAAACTGAAAAACCCCAAAATTAGAGAAATAATAATAATAAATATATATAAACACTGTACATGTTAAGTATCACTTAAAATCAGAGTTTTGTGCAAACAGAATGCATATATTTACTACTTTACCTTGCCTGAGGTCTTGGTTCAGTACAATAAGGTAAGACATTGTACTGAAGAGAAAGCAAATAATAATAGTAATAATAATAAATGTACTTGTTCCCTTTACTTGAATTATAAAGAAAATGAGGTGATGTGATGCCCTGGAATCTACAATGTGCTGGAGTCATTGCATGTGTATATCTATCCAGGTACATTCCAGGGCTGCCTATAACTGAACTGAATTTTTTGGGGTGTGGCAGCTGGGAATTCAGTGAGGTCTGCAACATGTCCCAGATATGCTCAATGAGAGAGGGGCCAACAGAATACCTGGAAAGCAGCCAAATGTTCCTGAAATCAGTTTCATGTCACCCACACATGCTGGAGTATCGCATTAGCTTACTGGAGGAAACCATCCACCCACCAGGGAAAGATGGCAAGTATAAATGGCTGCAAATGACCTGCACTTGCCATGATAAGACTCCAGGTTTAATAGTGGCTCTTTGAATTACAAGAAGATACAATTCATACCATTCAAGAACCATCAGCAGCTTGCACAACGCCATGCTAACAGACTTGATCCAAACAATCATGCAGTCTCCTCTATAGCTCAACTCAAAAATCTGTACAAAAGACCTGGAAATACCACTTAACCTCCCATCCATGGTTGATATGATCTAGTAAAATATATGTGCTGGCTATAATAAAAATTCTAATAATTATCAAAAAAACATGGTAATATTTATTAATAATTGTTAACAATAATCAGAAATAAACTAATGTAGCAAATATTACTGGATATAAGTAATATGTAATAAACTAATTTCAAAATCATAACATTTTTTGAAAAATATTTAATTTTTCAATTGACAATAACATTTTATCTATATTTATGAATTTTACACAAAAAATATTTATTTTTCAACATTATCTCTTTCCTTGTAAATGCACTCAATTCAGTGACAGAAAATTAATCAGCATCACTATTTTGGCTTTCCATTATTTTGTTTGCCAATCATTTCTTAAACATTACTTATTCTTATCTTTTATGTTCAGCAGAAAAAATCTTTCCCAGAATATTTTATGCTAATAATGTATACAGAAAAATTAAAAAGACCAAAATCAACTTTGTTAGTAATGTTGCATTTTTTTTATAATTTTGAATAAATCTAAAGTAAAACAACAAATCTTACCAGATATTTTATCTTAAAACAGAGCAAAATGTCATTTTGGTAGGTTTTTTTTTTAATTTTTTGTAATTTTTATAATTAAGTTTGGAGAATGAAGGCAGCTTTCATTTTTAATAATAAATCACTTTCATATTTCATGAAATCTATTAAGACTTATTAATTGGTACTTTTGTAATTAACTATCAGATTTTTTTTATTTACCATTTGTGCTACAAAGGAAATTTTAAGGAGTTCACCTTCCTCAGGACACTAAACTTTTCTTTTTTTTACCATGTACAAAGTTCAAGAGCCATTCAAAATTGAGGATTACAGAATAAGCAAGAGGTACAATTTATAAAGATACATCAGGAAGATCACAGTTAACCCTAGACTTGAACAGAATTGTAGTGATTGAGGAAGCAGCCTTTTGGGAGTCACCTCCAAAAAGTAGCAGTTTGCGGGAAGAAGCTGTTTAAGTGGAACTTATATGTCACCAATGGAATACAAAGAGAATGAGGGTGATTCACTCTTTTTCTAATCATTTATAAACACATTTTAGTGCAGAACTGATCATTTTTGGGGTTTTTTACTGATATGCACCCTTTAGAATATAGACAATCTTAACTCTACATGGATTCCTTTCCTTTATTATCTGTAAATTACTAGGAATTCCTAGGAAAGATAGTAAAATGGATGCCCAGTTTTTTCCATGGTTTGGAATTCAGAGTTTTCCTTCTCTTGGACCAGTTTCTGCTAAGGCTAGAAGGCCCAGTTTACCCTTCTATTTAATACACAATTATATTATAATTCTCCTTGTTTCTCCATTCCTTAGCACATGCATTACATTTTACAATTACCTCAGATAAACAAAGGGCTATTCCTATTGATTGTAAGGATAGAAAGAAGATATATCAAAGGCACTATTTGGTTTTAGGGAAAGGAAGGGAAAAGAATGAAAAAGAAAAGAAAGATAGCACTTCCATGTGTCTAATATCTGCTCCAGTGAAATGGAAAAATTTGTCATCTTCAAATCTTTTCATTTGTATCCTCTTACTTCTTTAAATAGTAACCAGCATTCATAATTATGTTAATTAAAAACAAAGCATTTACATAAATTGTATCTATAAAAATAACATATAAACAAAAAATATATTAAATATTTATGATTGTTATTGCAATATTTTGTTAATGATGCAATAGGAGAACTTCCATGGCTATTTTACTGCGATGGAACTCACAAGGAACATATTCAATCAGTAACTTACAAATTAAGATTCATCAGAAAATTAAAATTGGAAAATCATGTTTAATAAACACATTTCCATTTATACAGAGACAAGGACTACAACCTAAAAAAACTAATCTTTTTTTTAAAGCCATGTGTCTTCTGGATGTAGACAGTTATGACTTGCTATTGATTCCTTTTCTTTATCTATAAATTACCATGATTTCCTAAAAAGATAGTTCAGCTGTTTCCCTTTGTCTTCTCTATAGTTTGGAATTCAGTTTTCCATCTCTTTAGTTGTCACCCAAAGCTAGAGAGTCCAGTCTACTCTGATATTTAACCCATAGATGGTGGAGGAAGTAAAATGGTTTCATGTCTTTCCCAAGAGTATTTGTGCAAACTGAATACAACAGACAACATGAGAATTTGAACTCGGTGCTGATAGCTTGTGTGGAACCTGCCCATCCCAGAATCTCCAATTAAAATACACAAGGCTAAGAAAAATAAGAAATAGTAAGAAATGTAATTCAATGTACTAATCTGAACATTCTGCAGAAAATCTATAATTCTGAACATAATGCCTAATAGTATTTATTTGCATGGAAATTACAAGAGATACAGGAAATGCAATAAAACTTTTGAGGAGCAAATTTTCAGCTACAGAAAAACTATTTTCTCAGATAGTTACACAATTTCAAGGTGCTCTTCATTTCCTGGGTTAACAATTGTGCAACATTGCTCAGAATGTGTTTTGTCACACACATAACTGTTGCCACTCTTGAAAAATATTATCCATCACCTAACTGCGCTTGAATCTACTGTTTGGTCTCCATAAACATTCAATAGGTATTAATGAATGTAGTTGTAATTTCCTTCACCTGTAGGAATTCAATGACACATCTCTACTTCATATGCATTTTCCTGTCAGATGCCATAAGGCCAGACTGTCACTCAGCTGCTATCTGTAGTAAAGCTCTTTCCTAAATATTAGATCATTGGCAGGGTGGTTCAAACTCTGCTGCCATACTACCAACATTCACAATGTGAGCAAAATAGAGAGCATTACTTTTAAAGTTAGCTTTGTAGATATACTAACAATGATACCCAACATTGCCTGGACTGAGTTCCTTTCTTTTGTTTCACTGTGTAGAATAGACTTCCACAGGCAAACATAAGTTGCCTCGTCCACTGATATATAAACAGCTGAATGGCCACAGGGCAGATATATTTTTTGTATTTGTATCTCATTGATACGAGAATAAAGTAATTGAGAATTACTATTTTACATGGTGCTGTGAACAGGATTTGGTGAATATGTGGAACTATCTAAAACAAGACATGACATCTGCACCAAGCAGAACCCTCAATTTGATTGTTCAACTCCTGCTACAAAGGAAAACTATTATGCTTTGGAGGGACAGCACCCTAATCTAACACAAACGTCCAACAAAAAAAAAAACCCAGACTGTCCTGTCATTGAATCCAATACAACGGACAACAACAAATTCTTTGATACTTGGACTTGGTATAAGGAGATGTGTAAATTTACAAACCCAGTCAAAATATGCAACAAATTGAGAATGACATACTTGCCCAAAGTCAATAGGCTCCTTTTCAATCTTATAGGGATGAAACCTTAAATTCAGATATGGAGGAAAGGCTTTTGTCACATGTCTGATTCAATACGGTAAAAGGTTTGCACAAGAAAATTCACCAGTAGACCTTTCATTCCACAGGTCAGACAGAAGGTGAGTCAATCACTCATTCTTTAGTAAGGCCATGAGCTCAAGCCAAATTTTGCTCATTCACTGATGGTTGTCCCAACATGGAAGTCAGCAAGTCAACTACTCATGCAACAGGACAGGTGGGTAGATGATTGCAGGACTTGCCAACAAGAAACACCAGAGTCAAGTTTTGGCCAAGGCTGTCAACCTCACCACACTCGAACAAAAGTTCAACCGACAGATTGGAAACGAGTCAGTTGCACTGTTACTAAATGATGTTAGCCCGTCAACCTCAGCCTACCTACAGATATCTGACCATGAGCGCTGAAGAAACAATGTACTCACTTCTTCACAAATAAGAATCCTTGTGTGGGTTGCAGGAAGACATTCCACCCAGGGGGATAAATTAGTAGGAGGGATTGCCTAGCAGCTAAACTGGTATGTCATAATTGCAGGATTAGGAGTCACATAAAAAGTGTATGCCAGAAAATCTACTAAAATTGAAATTGGAACCATGAACAGATCAACAAGTTGTGAGACTGGGCAGGATTCATTCATTTTCTCAAACATTAGTCTGAATGTTCCCCCCACCCAACGCATCCGCTATGCTGGTAGATCGAAACAGAGCCATGAAACCAGTTTGATACCACCCAGTGCTGTGCCTTTTCTAGTGTGGAATGGAAAGCGATTTGAAGGTGTCCCAGATCCACTGCCATCACTGACAATAGATGGGACTATAATGCATCAAACCCATCTGGTCACGTTCAGACTGGTCCAGTATCTCATTGCATTATCGCTATAGTCAATACTGGGGCTCAAACTTGTTCAATTGGACCAGAGATATTAAAATTACTCAGGTGCCCAGATGAGTACCATGTGCCAACTAGTCATCAAATACATGGCATCAGAGACAACCAACTTCATATAAAGGGCATGTTGTTCATGCATATAAGAATTGGCTCAAAGGAGACATGATAGGTGGTGTATGCATCAAACAACACACCTGGTTTTTACTTATCAGAATCTGTCCTGAAGGATCTACATCTGCAAAAGAAAATGCCCTGTACACATGCCCATGCAGAAAACCCATTACAGCAATGCCTTGTACCATCCTGTTCCCTTCGATGGAAACCAACAGGCACCTACTAGAATGATGGATACGTGACCATTTCAAGTCCAGCACATGCCCACCTCAACCCTTACAAACTATGACAGGAAAACCATTGGATATTACTTTCATCCCTGATGCGACACTATCACTGGCCCACACACCAATCCCTGTCCCTCACCATTGAAAGAAGTGAGGGAAAGAGACCTTGATCAAGACATTGCATTGAGTATAATTGAACAGGTGCCAGTGGGCACTACTACAACCTGGTGCTCAAAGATGGCAGTTGCACCCAAAAAAGATGGCTCCCCCAGACACATGGTGGACTTACAAGAATGAACGCTGACACCCATCACACCCCATCCCAATTTAATCAAGTCTCTATTATTCCAGCTCAGACAAGAAAAACAGTTCTGGACACATGGAATGGGGAGCCACAGCTCACTACTTTCACCAGCTGCACAAGATGGCACTACATTTATCACTGAATGGGGTGGGTATAGGTATCTTCATGCTCTTCAGGGATCTCACACATCTGGAGATGGATATACCTGTCAGTTCAATGATATTACAGTGGACATGGTTTGAAAAACCCATTGCATAGATAATAGCCTCCTTTGGGACGATTCTATAGAGTCCTCGTTCTGACATACAATGGAATATATCCCACTATGGGAAGAATGGAATTGTGTTTAACCCTGACAAATTCCATTTTTCAAAGAATGAGGTGGAGTTTGCCAGGTTCTTAACCACTAATAATGTGAAACCAACAAAGAAAATGACTGAGGCCATCCTTCACTTTCCTATGCCCACAAATATCATGGGTGTCAGGTCCTGGTTCGGACTGGTGAATCAGTTATCTTATGCATTACGCACAAGCTGAAGTGATGGCCCACTTCTGAGAATTACTGTGCTCAAAGAACCAAAAATTATATTGGAATGAAATGCTTGACCAACTTTTTGAGGAGACAAAGCAAGTAATTGTGCAGAAAATTGAGGACAGACTCAAGACATTTGAGATCAATAAAATGACATGCCTTTCAACAGATTACAGCAAAACAGGAATCAATTACTTTCTTTTTCAAAAACACTGTGATTGCCCAGGTGAAGCAAATCCAAATTGCAGTGATGGTCACTTGAAAATTATTTTGGCCAAATCTCACTTTACCAACGATGCAGAATCCCACTATGCACCGGTCAAAGGTGAAGCCCTTGCTCTTGTCTATGGATTAGAATCATGTTGGATATTTATATTGGGCTGCTCATATTTGCTAGGGACTGTTAACCATCAACCATTTATAAAAATTCTCTCAGATTCGGCACCCAAAAACATAAAGAACCCATGTCTCTTTAATTTCAAGGAACACACACTAATGTACAAATTCAGTATTAAACATCTCCCTGAAAAATTTAATCACATCAGAGGACTTGTCAGAACATCCCCAAATATTATCTGCACATATGCAACAGAAGCACAGACAGTCATTCTACAAGGCGACTACAACTGATACAGTCAAACCAATTGGCAGTGCATAAAAGGCTGCATCCATGTCTACATACAACCATGACTCTAGATTGAGGGTTGTCACATAGGAGAGGATCATTGCTGCAGCAGCCATTGATGAAGAATGACTCTGACAGAATATATATACAGACTAGTTTCCACAAATCACACCATGACCTCTTGTCAGTCATCTCTTGGTTTTAGCACATGCACAAGGAATTGTGCCACAACAAAAGAGCAGTGATCAAGGAGAAGAAAATCCTTATACCTTGACAACTTTGTGCAGAAGTTGAATCCCTACATTCTGCACACCAGGGTGCAAATAGCATGCTAGCAAATGCAAGACAACACCTATTTTGGCTTGGTTTGAATGCCAGGATCCGACACACCAGAGCCCAATGTCAGATATATAATTCTATTGCCCCATCACAGCCTAAGAAGCACTTCATGTTATCATCTAACTCTGAATTTCCATTCCAACAAACTGTGATTGATTTTTTCAAGTTACATGGAAGAAATTATGTTATATATTCAGATCGGTACAGTAGTTGGGTGGAAGTGGCACTAATGTCATCTGGGAAGGCCAGGGCAGTAGCCAACACCCCGAGAACTTGGCTCTGCACATATGATGCATCTGAAGAACTTTCTTCTGACAGGGGACCACCTTTTGATTCCCAAGAATACAACTTGTTCCTTAACATTTGAGGAATATGGAAACATAATTCATCGACTTACTACCCACAATGCAATGGCCAGGCAAAATGGGTTGTTAAAACAGCTAAGTATGTACTCACTGAACCAATGCAATGCTCCCATCTTGGCATGTCTCCTGCTATGATGTTACATGGTCATGTTATCAAAGACCACCTCCTTGTCCTACAGGACAAATACCTTGTGAATGCGGCCATAATCCTTGCCTCCAGTTCATCTTTTGTATTACAAGGAGTTTTGTTGGTTTTCTCGACAACTGTGCCTCACACATAATAATCAAGAGAGTTGCAGTCTGAGAGCTGGTGGCCAAATGTAAGGGGTGATGTGTTTGCAGACAGTTGTTTTCTGACAGCCATGATTGGGTTCTCCTGCCTGCATGGCATGATGTAGAGTCCTTTTGCCAAACATAGGGTCTTCCAGCAGCCACCCTCTTGCCTCAGAGCAGCACAAACTCCTCAAGGTAATTGATATAGGCCTCTGTGTTGAGTCTGAGGCCCTCACCAACAAATTTGAAAGTTCTTTTCTTATCAGAACGATCAGAGTTTTCCGAGCTGCTGTACCTTTGTAATCACCATTAGACTCATCCAACTCTTTCCGAATCCTCTGCACTGTCCTCAGATTAACACCCAAACACTCTGAAATGTTTGTATTGGAGCTTCCAGTGCGAATGCCAAGCAGTACAGCATGCCATTTCCAAATTTCTGGCAGAGTGAATTGCACCATAGTGATCTCTTTCTCAAAGACTATGCCCAACTGACCCTACTATACTGGACAATCAACAAAATCAAAAACAAACAATGTGACAATGGATAATATCAATCCTCCTATATGGTAGTGAATTTCCTCTACCCTAGTCTATTACATTTACTTTTGCACAAATGCCCTTAAGTAAGATATAAATCCATCTTGTCTCCCTATCCCAACTATGGGTTAAATAACAGTGGCTCTCAAGTCTAGCATGGCATCAAGTCTAGAAAGACTGCTAAAAGTTCAAAACTGTGGAAAAGATAACAGGAAACTACTTCACTATCTTTACAAAGAAGTCCTAGCAATTCATAGATAATAAAAAAAGGAATTTGTGGAAATCTATAATCACTTATATCCTGAAGGAACATGGCATTTAAAAAAAATTTTTTTTTTAACATTGCAGTTCATGTCTTCTTACTAATGGAAATATTTTTATTAAGATGAAAAAAAAATAAATAAAAATAATTTTATTAATATGGATTATTATAGAGCATCAAATTAAAAAAATGCATGTTATGTAATAGTTATGTTGGTTTCAATTTTCATGGAATAGTTGCTAAGAACTCACTCCCCAAATGTACAGATAAATTTTACAGATGCATGATGGGATTTCTTCCTAACCAATAAAAATAGACAGTTCTCAATATCATCACTCACATTTTTGTTCTTTCCTGCCTTGAAGTCAGAATGCTATAACCACTTGAATGTATTCCTTTGGCATATGAACCCAATTCTGAAAAAAAAAAAAAACTTTTTGCCTTATTACTGTTGCTTTGAATAGTTTTGACTTGCCTTATATATATATATATATATATATATATATATATATATATATATAATAGAATGGTAGTTGGTTACATGGTTACATGTAAATAAATAAAAGGTATTCAATATGAGGATGAGTCTACGAAATTGTAAAAAAAAAGATACAGAAAAAAAAATAAAACCTGTGCTACTGAGTTTCACACCCAAATTGGAAAATCATTAGGTCAGGTTCAATTTTAGTTCTACTTAGCCTGTGATGCCAGCCTTAAATATGAAGAACTTATATATACACACACATACAGGGTATGTTTCAGAAATTTTGAGACTTTTTCAGAAGAGACATGGAAGTTATCCAAAGTCAAGGTGTACAGGAACCTTGTCACAGCTTCCTCATCTTCTCAAAATCTTCAAAATAACTGCCACTGAGGTTCTCCTTCAGCATGGGAAACAACCATCAAGTCCCAGGGAGCAAGGTCTGGATTGGAGGGAGGGTAAGGAACAGTTCTGATGTACACCTCTGTCAACACAAAACTTTATTGCATACCAAGCTTCCAAATTGTTTTCACATACCAACTACATTCTGCAAACTAGTCAGCTGTAACAAGCACTGCTTAGTAGGGTGTGTTCACAGAACTGTTAAAGTGGTCTCCAATCTAGAATAATAAAAGGTTGGTATGTCAGCTTATTAGATGTATAGTAATGGTATACTAAAATTACAATCATCTAGGATATTTATAACTTCTGGAATGCCCCTCACATGATATATATAGTTTGCATAATATTATTTTGTCATTCTTTTTTACCTCTTATTGTTTGAGAACTTTCTCAATTTTGTCAATTACACTTAAATTATTCCACAGGTTATCAGTGTAAATTCCAGCTGTTTTTGCAATACCCTCAAAATGTAACTCAAATCCATATAATATTGGCATGTGCTTTAAATTAAGTATATACTATCTCACAAAGTGATATAATTATACCAGTAAACAAATTCTCATAAGATTCTTAATTAAGGCAATTTCTAGGGATAAGCCTAAAAAATAAAGGTCAACATAGTTCAAAAACAGAAAATATAAAAGCAACCATAGAAGTCATTATGCAACAAGAATGGAGGTGAGTAGAACACATAGCAAAAAGAAAGGATAACAGATGGAGCAAAAGCTTGGTTGAATGCTGCCCAATGGATAGCAAACACAGTTGAAAATAAGATAAGACAGCAGGTTTTGCCAGTAATACTCGGCTGAGAATAACCCAGTTACAATCATCATCGAAGGAGTTTGGAAAGGTTAATGATAATAGTTCCAAATATAATCTATTGTCTAATGTAAAACTACAATTCTCAGTTTCATTAAAATTTAAACAAAAAAATATTTTAAATGATCATTTTGAATTACTGTGAATGCAATAATTGCAATATGAATTATTCACCAATGCTTCATAGTTAAATAGGAAAGATTAAATCTTACTTATATCCATATTCTCTTACCAAGTGGGACCCATCTACAGAATATATAAAAAAGGAAATTTCTAATTCCCCCCAATTTTAGACAACACAGAAATGTCATTCCGTGTTTTCCCAATGTTACTTCACATTTCTGAATTCAAAGTAGCACTTCTCCTAAACTGATTGTTATCCAAGACAAGAGAGAACCATCTATTCTGCAATTTAACCCATAACAATGTTTACTGATATGCAATAAAAACATTTCAATTTGTACAAAAAGGACTAAAGCCTAAAAAATATTTTTCAAATTTTTTTTTGTTCTTTAAGATTTAAGCAATCATGACTCTCCATGAATATAAGAAAAAGAAAAACATTATTAAGAAGAGAGAACAATAAAAGAACAGATGATGATTGATATCGCATTTAAATTTTTGAAGATCAAAGTTGGCTGGAAAGCAAGAAGTCAGAAGAGAGTTCCACAAGCAAGAAGTCAGATAGAAGAAACTGTTAGCATGGAGCTTCTTGTTACATCTAGCCATTTCAACTGTAAAATGATGAGACCTAGTTGCCAATCTAGTACTGCACTTAAATTCATAAAGTTGAGGAACCAAAGAGGAAAGTTCATCAGAACAATTACAATGAAAATATTTATAGTAAAGGCACAGTGAAGCTATGCTACAGTGGTTTCTCGTTCATATGAATTCATAGTTTTATAATTCAGAAATGTTTCATAGACTATGCAAAGGTCTTTGACAAGTACGCCACAAGGATCTGCTGGAAGTGCTCAGCAACCTTGATATATTCAGGAAAGATATCTGAATAATCAAGAAACTATACTGGCAGCAACCAGCATGAATGCACATAGAGAACAAGTTCAGCAAATATACAAAAATAGAAAGGGGTATAAGGCAAGGATGTGTCTTCTCACCCAACCTGTTCAACCTAGACAGCGAGGAAATTCTGGAAGAATTGTAAACCCTACCGGGATTTAGCATTGGTGGCCACAATCCTAACAATGTAAGATACATAGATGACACAGTACTGATAACAGACACAGAAAAGAAATTACAAAATCTCCTACAGAAGGCCATGATAGAGAGCATGAAGAAGGGACTAAGCATAAACTACAAGAAAACAGAATGCATGGTCATTAGTAAAAGGATGGGCCTGAAATGTGATTTGCAGGTTAAGGACACTAGAATCAAGCAGACACAGAAGTTTAAATATCTGATAAGCATTCTGACAGACAACAGTAAATGTAACACTGAGATCCGTAGATATATTACGATGACCAAGGACATATTCCAAAAGCTGGGCAGAGTACTGCAAGACAGGAAGATTTCTTTGGTAACAAAGAAAAAAATATTGAGCTGTTACGTGACATCTGTTCTTCTTTACAGCAGCAAATGTTGGACGATTTCCTCAAAGATGAAGAAGCAACTCTAGGAGATATGATTCTACAGAAAAATGCTAAGGATGTCATGGACCAAATGTGTGAGTAACAATGAGAGGATGCAAACAAAAAGGGGACTTAACATCAGGAAGAGGCAGCTGAAGTTTCTAGGAGACATAATGAGCAAGGAGGGCCTGGAGAATCTGATACTCACAGGTTGAATTGAGAGGCAAGGGAAAACAACGCATGACATACTTGGCGGCCTTAAGCAAGTGGATGATAGAACATGGTCTGGGAGATGTGGCAGAGGGAAGGAACTTGTTGAGAGCTGCAAGGAATAGAAGGAGGTGGAAAGCCATGATCGCCTACGAAAGGACAAGGTACATAGAAAGAAAAAAGTAGATAATGGGAAATTCCTGGGAAAGATAGTGGAGTGGTTTCCCATTGCCATCTCCAAAGTTTTCAACTCCTTCTCCGAGACCAACTGCCACCAATATTTGGGAACACAGTCCACCCTGTTATTTAACCCATAGATGCAAAGGGAAGAGATGGATTCATGCCTTTATCAAAGGTATTTGTATACAGGTGAACAGAACAGATGAGGCTGGAATTTGAACTCAGTTTACCTATTCAACTCTCCATGCCAATAAACCATTATGTTACCCATGCATCTCCCTCGGGTATAATGCTATGTTAATAAAAAAGAAACTTTCGCACAGAATTAATAAATTTGTTAATTAGGATTGAGAGTTCTGTTCACCTGTTTTAAAATTATCGCTACTTTTTTTAGATCTTTATTTCCACAGGAAAATTCCAATTTTATTTTTTGTTTACACAAACTTTTAAATTCAGCAAAAATTAACTTAATTTCACTGATATGAAGGAAACTCTGTTAACATTGAAATGTCTTTTTCTTTTCTTGTGTTTTTTTTTTCAACAATTGGTAAAGAATAGACATGAAAGTGTGTCTACAATGAAGAATGTTTTTTTATCAATAGCTAACAGAACAAGTAAGCAATGAGGAATGCTTGAGGAAAATGGCAAGAGAGCACTTATACTCAGAACCAGGAAAAGATAGCTGAAATTCCTTGGCACATTATGAGGAAGGAGGGCTTAGAAAAGTTAACCATCACAAGGTATATTGAGAGCAAAGGAAGGCAGCTAGCCACTAGTCAGGACTCTCACCTAAATTAAGATGTTTTAGAGTAACTGTTGGGGATTTCAATTTATACAATTTATTGTTTACTTTGTGTAATATTTCTACATTTGGGTGCTTTCCTCTATTGATCCAAACTGGGTTCAAAATTAATGTTGTCTCAGTGATGATAGAACATTAGTTTGGGACGACTGGTAAAGTTTTTTTTTTTTTTAAGGATACAAAATCTTTAATTAGAGTCCTATTATATTTCTCCTTAAAGCAAATCATTTTAAAAATTCTTATTTCTCACCAGTAGTTGTAAGTTTTTAATAAGATGGAGCCTGCATGCACAAACAAAATTTCTGAAGTGCTTCTTTTTAAACTGAAACGATAGTTGAAGGACTGAAATAATAGAAATATCTGAATTCATCTCTAAGTGCGAAAAACATTAGAATCTTATTGTAAGAAATTTTTCTTTAATAAACAAAGCAAGAAAATTACTTTTTTAATCAATTTTTGGTTAAAAACTTGAATGAACCATTAACAACTAACATTTATGAGCTGTGGTTTCTGTTTATCAGAAATTGAAATGCATTACTGCCTCCTGTAAATCTTCACTCATGGTCCTTCTGCTCAGCAATACAACTCGGGAATAGCAATGACTAAATGGTAGACTAGTGACTGCAACACACAGAGAGCACAGTTTAATGATTGAATGGATCAAAATAAATATTTAGTTCCTAAACATTCCAATGGTGCTTTATTACGCTACTAAAACGTATAAATGATATAGAATGAAAAAAAAAAATTTTGATTTCAACATGGTGTAAAATTTTTTAGAGAAATTAAAGTTGTTTTCTGGGACAGAAATGAATAAAATTAGACTGAAACTCTGACTCATAACATGTTGAATAGATTATGTCTGGTTTTGTTTGTGAAGTAACCTGCATCATTTGTCCACTTAAATATTTCAACTGCACTTTTTCTTCTACAGTCAATTCATCAGTTTTCCTCTCCATACATCTTTTGAGTTATAGTCATTGGATTTGTTGTTGGAATTTACAGATCTTGATTAATTTGCACTCCTTCTGCTGTAGTTTGTAATCCTAGGGATTGAATTCTCCATTATCACGTGGGCTTATCTTCACTTTCCCTAGAATTTATTTCTGGAAAAATTCATTACCTCAGAAAGCAAAATCATCCACATGACTAACCAACATTCCAATAAGTTAGCCATACTTATAATGCCATAAAAAACTAACTATACTCCCCAATTGTCTAGATTTCTGAGATGAGGTATTGTAACTATTTACACTGAAGATGAGGACAACAGTCAAAACAATGTCCTGTTCATGACAAGGACACATGGCCCAGTGGATAAAAGCATCGGTTAAAGTAATGCAGTGACTTGACCCAAAGAGTTGGTCATTCAATACCTAGCCACAGACATTTCAGGTGAGCAAAAACTTGGAGAGTTGAGTTACTAAAGGAAAATAACTGAAACTGAAATATCCAGAAAAAGGCATGGCATGTGGAACCCAAACAATCTACTCCCATGGACTAAATGATGGGTTCGGTTCAAAATTCCAACATGTATCACCTGAACAGGCCAGAGCATACAACAGCCAAAATGTCATGAATATGACAACAAAGATGAGGACAACAGTCTGAACACTGTAAATAGTGTAAATATTATAGTACTTGTTTAACTTGTTCATGCCAAAATCTGTGTGCATCATTTAGTCTTTCTTAAGATGCAAGTCTTCAGTTTTTAAACACACATCACGAGGCAGATGTAAGAATACTTCTTTTGCTAAGGGATTACCTTACAGAAATGTTGCTGTTGTATCAATAGATTGTAGCCACCAGGATATCAAAGATGTTGAAAAAAAATACCAATTGTAGACAATCTCTACTAAAGATTGGAAAATCTTTCCTAAGATTGTCAGTATCTTCCTCATAGCCATAGGCTACTAGTTTGGTTTTAATTTTCTTTTTGCTATCTTCATCTCTGATATAATCTAATAAGATAATACAGTAACTCAATTTCCAAAAGGAACGACTTGAAACATGTCATTACTAATCAAACTCTTCAGTTTTCTCTCCTTAGCATCCACACACCTCTTCAGATATTTCTTGATCAATTGTTAACAGTACAAAAATTTTCTAGAGGTTAATTCTTTCCAGTCTTCAACAGAAACCCAACTGACACATATTGGCTCTTCATCCCTAACAAATGTGAACATTCATCCAGTTTTTATATTTCCCACTTTGTTCTTCTGGATACTTACTTCATCTTGTACCTGATAAAAGAATTTCTTGTTGCTTTAGTAGCATAATTATTCATATTCAGAAAAAAGTTTTCACATCTACCAACAGTCATCACTTCATTCAAGGAATTAGTTTTGCTTGGCATTCAGTTTTTAAAGTCATATATTTCCCTCCTCCTCACAGATGTCATACATGCAATTCTGCATCCATGTCATTTGATTTTGGTGTGTAAAGGAGGAGGGGGCTATTTGTTTTTCGCATTTCAGTCTGACACACATCACTTGTATCTTTCAGGAATTGGTAGAAATGAATATGATAGTATAGAGACCCCAGCACAAACTGATTGTCTTTCATAAGATTATTAGTATCTTCCTAAAAGACACAGGGAACCAGTCTTAATTTTGACATTTTTATATTTCTCAGATAAAATCTAATGCAATGATACAATAATTTGATTTTAAAAAGAAACTTCTCAAAACACATCAAACTCTTCTGCTTCTTAGCATCTACAACTTCTTGAGACCATTTCTTGATCAACTGTTAACAGTACAGCCTTTTAGAGAAACTTTCAATCCATTTTTCAC
Source organism: Acanthosepion pharaonis (assembly GCA_903632075.3). NCBI lineage: Eukaryota > Metazoa > Mollusca > Cephalopoda > Sepiida > Sepiidae > Acanthosepion > Acanthosepion pharaonis. The sequence continues at coordinate 935,332 of CAHIKZ030003660.1, forward strand.
TATAATCCCAATTGACACACATTAGTTCTTTATCCCTTAAAACAGTCAATCATCCAGTCCATATATTTTCCACTTTGTTTTTGGTTTCATACCAGGGCTTTAAACTATTGTCCTGAAAAACAACATCCAAAAAAATTTTTAAGCCGTCCCAAAATGTTAAAATATTCAAGTTTTAAAATGAATAAATACAAAAACAAATTCATTAAATTTTACTGTCAATTTTATAAATCCATTTATTTAAACATTTTGGCTAAATCAGCTTGAATTATTTTATACAGAAATAGTTTTATTAATTGATGTACTCTGAGTAACTTTTATCAGACTAAGAATTATGCTCTATGCATTCATTTTCTATATAAAGAATACAAGCTCATTCTAACTATTCATAATCAAAAAAGATTTAACTTAAGAAGAAAAAAAAGGCCATTTACCTGCCACAGTGTGACTAAATTTTCTAGGATTTATCAGTTTTTTAAAATTCCTTGTATTTCCAATTTTGTTTAAGATTAGACAGAACATATGCTGTTTGTTAATGCTACATTCAAATTTTTTAACCAACAGAAAAAAATATTTCCTTGCTTTGTTTATTAAAGCAAAAATATTTTTTACAATTAGACCCCACCCACCACTGTTTTTCACACTAGATATTTGTATTATTTATAAACTTAAAGTCCTTCAACCTTCATTTTTTTTTTTTTAGTATTTGGGTTTCATTCACCAGTTTAAAAAGTAGTGCTTAAATTTTGTGTGCATGTGTTATTAAAAATTTGGTGTGAGGTAAGGAACTTAAAAAAAAATTAGTTGCATTTAGAATAAACCTAGTAGCATTTTTATTAAACATTTCATACTGCTCGGGCAGCATCCCCAAAAATCTAATTAGTTGTCTCAAACTAATATTTTCTCTTCCCTCAGATGATGGGACGATGTTAATTTTAAACTGTTGCATACCTATTACTTTAACTGCCTTCCCTGTATCTGCATTCCTTTTCTTGTTTCTGATAAAAAGAATTTATCAGTTTAGTAGTGCAGCTATTTATATTTTGAGCAGAGTTTTTATATTTCCACCCCCCAATTGTCTCTTAATTCAAAGAATCGGTTTTATGACAATCATGCATTCAAAGATGTCATTCATCATAGGTGCTTCCTCATGTGTATCTTTTCAGTCTGGTATATAAGACTTCCTTCTTTCACTTTCACTAATTAGCATGAATGAATGATAAGTTCCTTCAGAGTATACCAACACAAATTGCGCACCTTTCATAAGGCCAACTGCAAGACCTTTCTCATGTCTTTTTTTTCTTGTTAATAAACTTCATCACCATTATTACATACAACAGCCTCATAAATGCACACATTATGCCTGAAGGCTGTCCTGATTTTTTCACTTGACGCTGCAGCAATTTTGTCTGGCACTGTGAAAAACAGCAATTAGTATATAATGTCACAAGATAAAAACCAACATGGCTGGAAATCCATCATATAAAACTAAAGAAAGATTACGATTAAAATCAAATAAGGCAAAACTGTTCCAGTATTTTTTATTGGTCTTGGAGAAAATAAGACAAAACAATTAAAGATTATTTTTTTTTAAATTAACATTTCCAAAAGGATAATTTTAAAAATCCAAGGGAGATAATTCTTTATTTACAAAAAAAATTCAGTTTTCTTTTTCAATACTGAGTGTCACACGAAAACAACCTGCTGTTGAAGTTTTACATTCAGTTTTTCATTAATTTCCCTGTGAAATTTCTTTTTGATTATCACTAAAGTACTTCCAAGGTTCACCGAAATGTTATCCATAGAAGGTAAAAGTTTTGCTCAATTTCATTTGGGCACTTAGTGTTAAAAAAAAAAAAAAAAAATTTGAAAAAGCTGTAGGCTTTCTTGTAGCTAAGTCAGTAATGTGTAAATTTCAAGGTTCATTATCTACATAATTGTTTATGTCTATCAACACAACTGGATTAATTTATCAACCAAAGGCATAGTACAACTGAATGTAAAGGTGAATGTGTCAACTTCATGTACACATCACTAGAGCCACAAAACTCATCACAAAAAACTTTCTCTCCTTAAAAATGTTGTACACATTTTCTATTGAAGAATGAAAAAAATTATCTGAATAACTTTATTACTTTTTTTATTTTATTATTATTCCACCTCCCAAGCAAGGCAACAAAGTCACTAAGGCAAAGGGATTACAGAGTACAAAAGAATATGAGAAAAAAGAAAAACATTATTAAAGAGAAGGAACAAACAATGAACAGGAATTAAGACAGATGATAATTGACATTAATCTTAAAAAATTTAAAGGCAAAGTTAACTGGAAACCAAGAAGTGAAAGAGAGTTCCAAAATTGAAGAAACTGATAGCATAGAACTCATGGTTACATCTAGCCATTTCAACTGTAAAAATGATGAGACCTTGACACCAATCTAGTACTGAGGAAAGTTCATCAGAACAATTACCATGAAAATATTTATAGTAAAGGAACAGTAAAGCTAAGTTACAGTGGTTTCCCATTCATATGAATTCATAGTTTTATTGTATAATTCAGAAATGTAAAGGGAACAATGGGAAAACACTGAAGGTTTCCTGGGAAAGATAGTGGAGTGATTTCCCATAGCCATCTCCAAAGTTTTCAACTCCTTCTCCAAGACCAACTGCCACCAGTTATTTAACCCATAGATGCAAAGGGAAGAGATGGACTCATGCCTTTCTCAATGGTATTTGTGTACAGAACAGATGAGGCTGGAATTCGAACTCAGTTTACCTATTCAACTCTCCATGCCAAAAAACTATTATGTTACCCATGCACCTCCCTCAGGTATAATGCTATGTTAAAAAAAAAAAAAAAAAAAAAATATATACAAAACTGTTGTTTGTATAGAATTAAAGAATTTGTTAATCAGGATTGAGAGTTCTGTTCACTTGTTTTAAAATTATCTCTACGTTTTAGATCTTTATTTTCACAGGAAACTTCCAATTTTATCTTTTTACACAATGCTTTAAATTCAGCAAAAATGAGCTTAGTTTCCTTTATATCAGTGAAATTATGTAAACATTGAAATGTTTTTTTTTCTTTTAACAATTGGTAAAAAGGAGTGAGTAAGCAATGAGGAAGTCTTGAAGAAAATGGCAAGAGAATACTTTGACTCAGAATCAGGAAAAGATAGCTGAAATTCCTTGGATATATAATAAGAAAAAATGCAAAAAGAAGCTACATTAGAGCAGTAGGAAAGTGACTGAAGCCAAGATGCCAACAACACTGCAGGTTCTTCTTTGAACTTTATCAAAAATCTCTAAATATATAGCAGAAGCACCAGACCTACTGTGGCAACAATATTCAATGCCTGGACAAACGGTAAACTTATAAATGTGTAAGATAAATACTGATAAGAAAAATTATCTAGCAAGGCACAGTGAGCCAATTTTGCTAGTAGCAATAGATTCAATTTAATCCTTCTACTTCATGTCAGTGGAAAATGTTAGCCCAAGAATGCACAAGGAATCACACTCCTGGGCGGGTTAGCAATAGATCCTTTCAACCATAACCATTAACACATCATCAGTTGACCTAGAGAAGCAAAAGCCATATTGCTTATCTGAAAGAAAACCCTGTCAGTTGAGATGCATAACCAATTTGGAGTTGATCAGAAACTCTACTACTTAGCCTTCTGTTTCTTTCTGGCAAATAGACCAATAGTTAGAAGGATCTGATGATTCACCAGAATTCTTAAAGACTGGAAGTACAGAAGACAGTTTTTTGTGTTAAAGACTTTTATAGTAAATGCATTTAACACCAGTGAAACTCTTAAATCACCTTAAGATGTTTGGGAGAGGAATCAATATTTTGATCTGATTAAGTACAAAATAAATTCACTGTATCACACAAAACAAAAGCTGCATCATTTGCAAAATTTAAAATAACATTATCATAGAGAACTTGTGAGTTTATGGCTACATTGAAATACTGGTTTTTGTATGATCACTAAAGTTAAACCAACATTGAGTCTGGTCAGTACCTAGATGGGTGACCACTTGGGAATACCTGGTGGCATAAGCTTGAGTGTGTGAATGCTGTAATGGATAATAAAATGGAAGTAACCAGCAAATACTTGATAAGCCATAGCAAACAAAGGAAAGCATAAAAACCTTGCACAAGAGAAATGGAATATCTTTATTTATGATACAAGATATAATCAAGCCATTTTTTGTTTTTTTTCCAGTCATTAACTGCTGTAAATTTTATTTATTAGTTGCAGTAACTTCCATCTCCAAACTTGAATTTTGTAGGAGTTAATAAATTTTTAACAAAAGATTTTTCTTTATCAGTTATGGTATGAATATTAGCATTTAATCATGTCTTACCTGTTACATATAGAGTACAGATACTTATCTAGTATGTTCATTGCAAGTGAGTCCATAAGATAGACGCCAGAAGTTTTGCATTACCGGCATCAGTCTACTGTACTTTGTTTTCATGATGATGCTTGCAGTTTCTACAGAAGTGCTTTGAATAATTGCAATTAAATCATTACCAATATTTCTGAGACAAAATCAAAATGTTTTTTTGTTTTTTTTTTTTTGGTTTTTACTAGAAATTTTACTTTTCTGGATGCAATAAATTCTACTTAGTCTCCACACATATTCAACTAAAGAATTCTTTTTGATGCATTAAGGCATCAATGAAAACATTTAATCACCTCTTACCTGTTACACTTAATACAGACACTGTCAAATATAAGGGTGGGTGTGTGTGTAGCATAGGTGGTTATTAGCATAGAAATGGCGGGGTAGTCCGAATTCTGGCCATCACATTCACTTTTGCACAAATAACCTTGGAAAGGGACAAATCAATCTCTTCTTCCTCCAACTAGGAGTTAAATAGACAAAGCTCTCTAGTTTTGGTTGGCCACCACTCTAGAAGAACCATTCTGAATTTGAAACCTGTTGGGTGTGGGATAGCAACTTCAGCCTGTAAAAATCTAGGCACACATGTGTGGTGAGGCAATGACCCTATTGTCCAGAGAGGAGTCTACAGGGTTTACACTGTTTAGTATTCTCCTCCCAAGTGAGTCCTTAATTAACAGAATCCGAGATTCCACATTAAATAATGTTGAACTCTTGTACTTTCCTATTTTCACAGTCTCTTGAGAACTATCTTGCAAAATTACAATGGATACATTTTACAATCTTCCCATTCTGTCAGTTGGATTAGACTTTTTGTTAGAGTGATACTTTCAAAAACAAAGAATAAGTAATCTCTTGTTTCAAGTGTCATCTTATGCTTACCTAAAAAGAAAAAGAAAAAGGAAAAAAAAAAAAAAGAGGTCTGACTTAATAAATGAAACACTATTATTGGCAAAAGCATCTAGACCACCAAAAACCTTTTTAATAATTCATGCTTTCATAGGTCAGTATTGGAAAAGTTATAAATATACAAGACTCTCACCCAAGCTTTCCATTGACTGGCCAATGATTACTTCACATTGCATTTCTATTCTCAATCTCATTGGTGTACACTAAAAGCTAGGAAATTGCCTCTGCTTGCTCACAAGATAATAAGCTTAAAGACAAATATCACATCAAGAAATAAGAATGCAAACCCAGTTTGTATGTAGATGTGTATATATATATATGTGTGTGTGTGTGTGTGTGTGTGTGAATTTTTGTTTCATTTTTTGGAAGTGTTATCTGATGGTCCAGTGTCCCTTAAAAGGGCTCTGGTGAAATAAATTATTATAATGGAACCTTAAAGTGGTCCGTTTTTCTTTTATCTCGATATATTGTATTTAGATTATATGTAGATGTTTTATTTTATGGTTTGTTGTCATTTGCTCTCCAAAAACCTCACATCCACACCTTTAATTCTCCATTGCCCTTCAGTCAAAGTGGATGCCACTAGACTTCAAAAGGAACCACCTGTTGGTTATAAAACAGAAACACTTGAGATTGAGATAAAAACCACATCTTCCTTTTCAAGGTGAGTGTCCATAGTATCAAAGGTAGCACAAGCCAGATTCATTTCTCTCTCAGACACATTTGCTGGAATTAACAAAAGAAATATTCTTGCAGCCCTACTGGTAATTTATTTTTCTTAATCAATTCACCCCAAGCAAGGTAATAATGCCACCAGGATATAAGAGGCTACTGGGAGTGAAAGAAAAAAGAATTTAGAAGGAAATGGAAACCTAATCTTAAACAGGGAACAAGGGATAAATTTCAGAAGACCAGGGTGGAGTGTGGACCAGGTGATAGGCAAACCTACCCTCTCCTATTGAACAGAAAAAAAAAAAAAGGAAATAAAGAATTAGTAAATAAAATTCCAGAGTTTCAATGAAGAAGCGTATTGCATCTCGCAAATTTGGCTCCAAAGATTATTGGCGGCCCTGCAAGAGCGTATTGAACAGTTGCAAACCCTCTATACCTCCATTGCTCAACCAGTTCGAAGTTCTAACCTCCTCTGCTGACAAGGCTGAATGCTTTGCACGGAAATTTTCATTCAACTCAATGCTCGACTCTTCTGGTGTACCCATACCCGACTTCCCTCTTAGAACTGAAGCCCTATTGAGTGGGTTACACATAATGCTCAATACCAATGACGGGGTTATCTCCAATTTAGTCCCCAACAAGGCTAGTGGTGGTGATGGGATACCAACCATTGTCTTGAAGAAATGTGCGCCTGAACTGGCGCCCGCCCTTTCTAAATGATACAACTACTGCCTCAAGGAATCTTGTTTTCCTGACTGCTGGAAGTCCTCTTTGGTTGTTCCTGTCTTCAAGAACTCTGGCGACCCCTCTGATCCTTCTAACTACCATCCTCTCAGTCTCCTACCCCTCTTCGGCAAAGTCTTCGAAGCCCTAATCAATACCGAGGTGGTTAACCACCTCGCATCCCATGATCTGCCATCAGACAAGCAACATGGCTTCCGCTTTGCCAGATCTACAGCTGATGTGCTTACGGCCATCACTGAAACTGTCTACCAAGCTCTTCAAAATGACCTAATACAATCATTCCTGTCAAACCGTGAACTGAAGGTTGTTCTCAACGGATTCTCCTCCAGTTCCTATCCCACAAACGCAGGTGTTCCTCAAGGTTTCATCCTAGGCCCCACTTTATTCCTTATCTACATAAATGACCTTCCTGACGCCAGGAAATTTTTCTCCCCGGAATCGATGCTCCAGATCTACAAAATCAACAATTCGCCCTTGCATGGAGTATTGCTGCCAGATATGGTCTGGAGCCCCTTCTGTTTGCCTCGGGGGAGTTGAAGTAAACTTTAAAATGGAACCGGAAGCCAAGACCTAAACAGGAAACAAGGGATACTCCTGTTCAAAAACTGGAGTGTGAACCATGCGATAAGCAAACCTATCTATACCTATTAATAGATGTTGAATATTCCAAGTTTATAAGTATTGAAACTGTACCAATAACTATTATAGTCATGCCTGATGTATGAGATGATAGTTATAAAAAGCTCTAAAAGGCTAAACAAGCACATGTACTTTCATCTTTGAGAAGTATCAAGTTTATCAGTAATTATTTTAACACCATTCTTATGAGCAATACAATCTCTTAAACAACCAATCAAACTAAGATAAACTGCAGGACCTTGTTAAGATCTGTAAAAAATATATGCCATCTTTAAATCATTTTTCCACTCATACTAATGTTTTTAAATTTTCTAAGATTAGGAAGTGGAGCTTCAAAACTGTCAGCATCTTCAGATGCTGATCAAGCATGCCAATATGTAGAATACAATCTTATTGTCATGATATTCTCTTTGTTTTACTAGCATTTGTTAAAGTATGAACCTTAATCTTCGTTATAAATGTATTTACCTGCATACCACTTGATCAGAATGTGAAACAGGAACAAGTTTTAAGTGGCTTGGAAACCCACACATACACGGACGAGGAACAAAAATTGTTCAAGCTTCCCTTGGCACATGCCTCAGTTGTCAGGTAAAGGGAAATATTGTCTTACAACCCTCTGGTGCTTGAGCAGTTTATATTAAATTTCAACCATCCAGGTGAGCTGTAAAGAATTTTGTACTTCTTTGTTCACTCTGAGATTGGTTATAAAATGGTTCTTTAAACCAACTTTTCTACTATATTATTTCTAGGAACTTAATTAGTAATAATAATGTTCTACAAATCTTACAAACCATACAAAATAGCATAAAATTTATTCTGTAAATGATACAAAGAAGAGCTAATTCTCTGTCCATCACACACTGGCTATGCATATGTAATGTATATGCATATGTCTGTTGTGCACAAGTGACTTACATGTGCTTGTGACATTTAATGTACACACAAGTACTGGCACAAACATGCACACAATTTGACTGGATTTTAAATCAGACACTGGACTAATACATTCATCTACCCCTCGATCTGGACATCCCCCAACCCTGGGCTGAAAACCCCTAAAAATTTAAAAAAAAAAAAAAAAAAAAAAAAAAAAATCATAGTTATATTTTATTGAAGTATTCTATAATTATTTAATAAATAGAATTATTTTTTAAAGTTTTTTTTTTTTTTTTTTTTTTACCTTTTTGTAGAAATATATTTAAGGCTGCCATTGAATTAAAATATACATGCAAAGCAAACATACACATCACAATTTGAATGAAACTGAATTGAACATCTGTGTCACAGGGCTAATTTTTTATAAACATTATAGTGGATACTATATTTATGTGTGTGTGTGTGTGTGTGTGTGTGTGTGTGTGTGTGTGTGTGTGTGTATATACAAAAATTCCGATATAAAAAAAAAAAAATAGTTTTTATTAAAAACTAAAAAATATAGATCATTTATGTCTATTAGTATTAAGTTTAACCATCTTTTTTTCCTAAATTGCAAATGATCTTTGGCAAAACAGGCTGCTGTAGATGTATGAAATTTCCAAAATCTATGTTTGCTGTGTTCGAATTTTGATGACTTATGCAAGTCAAAAGGTTTGGAAATTTCGTACTTCTACACAGTAGCCAGATATATATTCATTTTCTAAGTTTTAAAAGTGTAGGGTCACTTTGCTATGTAAAGAATAAAAAAGTTAAGTTATAATTCATATTTTATGACTGTTTTGAAATTTTTTTAATTCTTAATTCCTGTTCTTCTATTGTCTTCTCTCCTTAAAAAAGTTCTTTTTCTCATATTCTCTCACTCTCAGTAATCCATTGCATCTTAGTGACTTCATTGCCTTGCTTGGGGTGAAATGTAAAAAAAAAAAAAAAAAAAAAAAAAGGAGCATTATTTTAACAGAACACAGAAAAAAATGGTAAGAATATGCTTTTTATATATTTTTTATTTTAATCATTTTCACCCCAAGCAAGGCAATAAAGCCACTAAGACACAAAGGGTTAAGTGTAAGAAAATGAGGGGAAAAAAAAAAAACAATATTAACGAGCATGAGCAATAAAAAAAATATAATAAAAATATTCACTTTTTTTTTTTTTTCCTTTTAACTTGAAATTTGAAATTTCATAATATTGCTTTATCATATGATATGAGTATTGGGGGTGGGTAGTGAGTTCTTACAGTGAATTTACATAGCAAACTAACCCCTCTATTAAAATTTAGAAATTTCTATAAAATGATATTCTGTAGAAACACCATGAAAAGATGTGCAAAAATTTAGCATCTATTTCTTTTCTTCATCATAGTGACTTCATCATTGTTATAAAAAAATTTGTAAAAAAAAAATGAAAATATAAAACAATGTAAATAAATTAAAAGAATTAGAATTTTTATTAGATTTTAAAATTAAAAATGGAAAAAGCATTTTTAAAATTTTATTTTTTCTTTGAATTTCATTGCAAACTGTTTATTGTAAAAAAAAAAAAAAAAAAAAAAAAGTACACAATTTCTTCAGACAATATTACATCTCTTTAAAGTTTTTACTTATACTTTCAAATTCATTTAAATTAATATTCACATGTATTAAAAAAATAACAGCCCATAAAAGTAAAAGCAATAAAAGCCTTAAAACATGTGACATTTAATGATGGATTTATCAGTTTGTACATCCATATCTCAGAAATTCTGCACATAATCCCACATACAAAAACAAATCAAAAGACCAAAGTATTTTTTGATTATATTATTAAATTTTTTCATCCCGAAATTGTTAAATATCTTTTTCTTTTTTAAAAATCAGCAGTCAACAATGTTTATGATTAGTATTTTTGCACCTTTCTCACCACCACAGGAAAAACATGTTTTTTAAATTATTGCAAAAATCAAATAATTGTCAGATTTTAATAAAATTTTCAGGAAATTATTTAAAAATTTTTTTTTTTGCTTGTATATTACATTTTACTAGGTACCCCAATGAGAGATAGTAAAATAAATTTTCAGCACGTTTTTTTTTTTTTTTTTTTTTGTATAACACACATTAATTTGGAAAATCTTGCAAAAATAAAAATAATTGTTGGATGTTAATGAAACTTTCAGAAACTATTCACAAATGATGGAAATTATTATAAATATGTTCCGTTTTTTTTAAAGTCATAAAAAAAAAAAAAAAAAATTTTTTATATTTATTACCCCTCCCATAACTAATTTTATGAAAACTCTAGAAATTCAGTTGCATTCAGTTTAGTGATTATATTAGTTAAAAGCACAAGGCTTTAAGGAAAGCAAATCATGTTTTTTTTTTGTTTTTTTTAATTGAACCACCACCACCACCCCACACACCTGAAAATCAGCTCTGAATTGTAACATACAAAACTCAATAAAACAAAGATATTTAATTTCAAATGCTTTTAGTTGTTTTTATGAATACGGACAATATTTTCGGAAAGCAAAAAGATTTTTCAATGAACAATGAATTTTTAATACAATTATTTGTTATTTCTTTAATTATAATAGATTTTTACATTTAAGTTGTTAAAATATTATAAAATTAGTTAAAAGCCACATCCAGTTTCATAAATGTCCTTATGAAATAGATCTTTTTTTTACCACATTGTAAATTGTATCGTTTTTGACTAATCAGAAGACCCACAGTAATTAAGAAATGTAATTTTGTGTTTATAATCGAGCTGTAATTATAAAGTACAGAAGACCAACCAGAAAACAATTAAGTTGCGTTATTTGAGTTAAGCATTGTTCTCCACTGTTAAGGCCTTTACTTTTGTGAAACATGTGTGAAGTTAATTTGATTTTTCAATTTCAACTGAGAAGGGTACCTACAAGTATCAGTATCATCTTATGAAATTTATATTAATCTCAGTTATGACATTTTTCCATGAAATATCAAAATTAATAAAATAAATGGAAATACAAATCAGACAGTAAAATGTAATAAATGTACATAAAACTATAGTATTTTATGTACACTTCTGATAAAATTTCGTAAGAAAGGTACCTATAAATTAATTAGATACCTTTCTTATGAAATTTAGTCTCACTCTCAAGTTTTATTTTAATTTCTTTATATGTTTTCCATAAAGCATAATAAACGTAAAGATGAAAGCTAAGTACCAAAAAAAAGAAAAAAAATAAGGCACTGAAAGTCTTCCTTAAAAATAATGAGGTAACTAATTTGTTCACTTAAATCTAAATAATTTCACTTTTCTCCTTCCATAGAACAAATTATCCTGACACAATCCGTCAATATGTCATTCATCACCTGTCAATTGACACAAAATGTTATGAACTGCTTTATTTAATTTTCAAACTACACCTTTTCGGCACAGAAACTAAATGCTGGTTTCAAAATATTTTAAATAAACAATTTCTGATTTTCTTAAGTTTTGAAAAAATTATAATTGATTTTTAGAAGAATTTCAAACTGAGATTTTCATTTTTTTTTCTATAAAATGGAAAAAATGGTTGACATGATTGATTATTTGTCAATTTTGATGACTCAAAAAAAAAAAAAATAAATAAATAAATAAATAAAAAAAAAAAAAAGTTAAAAATTTTGGACGTGCTAGGAACGATTAAAAAATGTAAAAAAAAATACCCCAAAAATACTTTGATCTTTCTTCTTAATAATAACAAACATTTAGACAACAAAATTTTGTTTTCGTCAAGTTTGGCATCTTTTTCATCATGTTATGCTCTTTTTTTTAGCAATCTCCTGTAAGTAAGTAATATTTGTTTCAAATCAAATTAATTTAACTTTGCTAATTTTCCTCAAATACCATGTCACAAATATATTTTATTTTTGCTAGATTTTAACACCCCCACCTCCTTAAAAATTTAATTTCTCGAAATTTCATGAAATTATGTAAGGTAAGGGGGTGGTAATATGTGTAAATAAAAAATTAAAAAAAAAAAATTTTCAAAAATAATTTCATTCGTTTCTGAATATGTCCAAAAATACGACAATTATTTGAATTTTGCAAGAATTTCCAAATCATGAGTGTTTTTCCTCGGAAAAAAGAGCAAAATAAAACAAACCTTTTTTTTCTCTAGTTTTTTTGCTGCTGTTGGGGAAAAAAAAAGATTTTTAACCAAAATTTCGAGCGTGTTAGAAAGGAAAAAAAAAAAAAAAAAAATGCTTTGGTCTTTCCTCTTCTTAATAATGACAAAAAAAAAAAAAAAAACTTTGATGACAAAACTTTGCTTTTATTAAATTTGGGGCCTTTTTTCATCATGACATGCGTTTTTTGGGGTTTTTTTTGTTACGACCAAGTGAAAGTACCTCAAAAAGCTAAAGTGAAAATCTTTAAGAATGCTTTTTCACTTTTAAAAATTCATTTTAAAAAAACTTTAGGTATCGAAAATTTAATGGAGATCCTTATCTTATCCTTATCTTATATTTGTTTTTTCGATTAACAAATTTTCGGTAAGAAGACGGAGTCCGATTTTACAAAATAAAACCAGTGATTTAAATTCTTCAAAAAATTCTGCTTTTAAGTTTTTGTTTTAGTCACTAAAAAAAATTATCTCGATGAATTTCTGAAGCTTTCATGAAATTAAATAATGGGGAAAAACATATGTAGGTAAATATTTTTACCAAGATTTTCTAATAAAAAAAAAAAAAAAAATCAAAACTAATTTCATTTATTTGTGAATAAGTCCTGAAAATTTCATTAAAATCCGATGATTATTTCATTTTTGCAAGAATTTCCAAATTAATGTGTTTTTCACTGGAAAAAAAAATTCAAAAACGTCATTAATTTAAAATTGCCTTTATTATTCATAAAAGCAATTAAAAGCTTCTCGAATTAAATAAATGTCTTAGTTTTACTGCGTTTTTTTTTTTTGTTTTTCGATTCAGAACAGATTTTCGGTAAGACATGGACCAATTCTTCAAAGAATTCTGCTTTTATAGTCACTAAAGTAAAAATTATGAATCTTGAATTTCTGTAACATTAAAGCGGAGAAACACATGTAAAAAAAGAAAAATATATTTTTACCAAGACTTTCTAATAGAAAAAAATTGAAACATAATTTCATTCATTTGTGAATAAGTCCTGAAAATTTAATTAAAATCTCTAACAATTATTTGATTTTTGCAAAAATTTCCAAATTAATGTCTGTCGCCGCAAGAAAAAAAGAAGAAAAAAAAAAGGCAGCGAAAATTTGCTAACCGCTGACGTAAGAAAAACAAGATTTTTAAGAAGTAAAAATTAATAAAATAATCAAAAAAATACTTTAATCCTTTCTCTTCTTAATAATAACAGATTTTGACGATAAAAATTTTCATTATTTTTGGAGCAGTTTTTCATCACGGTGGGTATTGCTGATTTTTCTAGCATTTTCGTGGCGGTAACTAAAATTAAGCGAAACAAGAAAAGTCATTTAATTAACCCTAAAAAAAATAAAAATGGTCATAGGTTAATAATCAATATTATTAGCAATTTCTTTTAATAGTTGATGGATTTTTAATATTTTTCTGGGATTGTTTTTTTAGCAAAATTAATTAGCTTCGCGTAAAACCCAAAAAAGATAAATCGCTTTTTTTGTTCTTGCTTAAAAAAAAAAAAAAGAAAAAAAAAAACGAACCCGGTCAAAAACGGTAAGCAGAGATAAAATAACCTCAGAAACAAATATAAAATTCAGAAATTCTTTTTTTTCTCATATTCAATTTATTCATTTTTCGTTACTTTGACCTAACTTTTTTAGTTTTTTAAATTGGTCTCTCGTATTTCCTAAATAAAAATTTAAAAAACATTTAAAATAAAAAACAATGTTACACTTACTTTGTCTTTTTTTTTGTGACATAGATTATTATTTTTTTTTATGTTATCTTGTTGAAAAACTTTCAGAATCTGGTTTGATTTTTTTTTCTCTCCTCTCAAAAGTCGGCTTCCAAAATTATCGTCTGCTTTTCTTTCTGTGTCGGAAAGGACTGGTGACTCTTTCTTTAGCCTTTTTTTCTTTAACATACTGGCAGTTGCCAACACACAGACCACTGCGAAACGTAATCTTCTTACAAGCTTTAAAACACTGTGGGACAAGCCTTCCACTGCGGGGACCCACAAGCCAAACCCAGCGACTGGACTTTCCGCTTTTAGTTATCGTCTGCCAAATCAAAACAAACCCGCGTTTCATCTCCGGACGCCGCCGGACGCATCTCGGCAATTTCCGCCGCCCGTCAAACGCCTATTCTTCCTCGCTACACTTTCTTCAAATTTTACGAAAGAAATGCTAACATTCATATTTTACTTTACTTCTCACATTGGATTCTTTCTCGTAGATTTGGATGCCGTCAGTGATAAGAATGGCAAGATACCTCACAGGGACATATCTGAGACGAAATCAAAACTGGTTCTACCAAATTCTAACTTCTGGTCCCTATATCACCCTCCTCTTGACTTTTGTAATCGTAGAGCGGATCCGAATGCAGAAGCCACACTAACTTTTCCACAACGGTCTTTCAATGGCAGCCATCAGCAATTCTGGTACAGTCATGCCTGTCCCTTGTTTGATATTGTCCAACCAGCTTTTACGTTGACGTCCTCTCTTACGTCCACCTTGTCCTTGCATGATAGTCTTCCAGAGGCTGTCGTGCCTTGTAATGTATCCAAAACCACGCCATTTTTCTCCATTTGGCAGTGGCGAGAAAAGGTTTCTGGTGTCCCACAAAACATCCACACAAACTCATTCGTTTTTTGTTCCCAAAAAAAAATCAAAAAAAAAAAACAACAACAACCAATGAGTTCCAACAGGAGACCAACTCAATACGCAAGTTCATTTCTGAAAAGTTTTGTCGGAATTTTCCAAGACACATGGCCTAGTGGATCAAAGCAGTGCTTTAAATTAAAACAGTTGGGAGTTCAGTCGCTGAGTCTGGTAGTGCCGAAAAGTCACATCTGGTTCAGTGGAAAGACAGACAAGCGACACACAAACAAATAAAACTGGCAAGTATTAACTGAAATGAGTTATCTACCCAACACACTGGAAACAGACTGCAAACAATTTTTCTCCATGGATTGAATAAAGGAATTGGTTTAAAATGAATACAAAAAAAATACCTGAAGATGGTTGGAGTGTACAGTGGCTGAAACATTGAGGAGCATAATCAAGAGAAATATATTGGTTCAAAAAAAAAAAAATGAACAAACACAAGGGCAGTGTAATGGAGAAACAGGTCAAGCTGACAAGAGACCCAGAGTTGGTTGCGTGTGGTTCAGTAAGTTCCAGGAGTGACATTCTCCTCCACAAGCGGCTGTTGAGAGTGGTCATTTTATTTAGAGTAGGTGATGCTGACAATTTGCATACAAACAATACTGGGCAGGTAATTAGCCAATAGTCAGTGTGGGGGTCTGGGCCTGAGAAGGGCTATTAACACCAGCTTTTTCTCAACCAGGAAGAAGAAACCACTCTCAATGTTGGCCCCTTTTTCATCTGGACTGGGTCAGGTTTTTCCCCATGGCCATATTTATTTTATCCTTCCCTCTCGCTTAGCAAGAGAGCCTCTTGATTTTGTCTGAAGACAGAATACAGCAGCCTCTCTTATTATTTTTTGAGGGGTGGACAGGTTCTACTAACATCAGTTATCTTTAGTTTGTTTTGGGGTTCATTCCCTTCCCTCTCATTTCTTACCATTGATAAATTTTTATATATAATTTTATACTCAAAGAAATTTTTATGTCATGGGATGTTTTGTAGGTCCCCTGTGAATATGTGGTATTGTGGCATATGCAGTATTGAATGGCAAGGGATAAATTCTTATGGTAAATGTATAAATTGTATCGAATGAATGGGTTGTAATTGCAATTAACTAGGACTAGGATAGTTAGCGAAGACCAGCCTTTCCTTACTTCCCCTTCCTCCTTGTGCCACAATTATTGTATTTTTACAATAATAAATATACATGGGATGTTTTGTGTGTGTGTGTGTGTGTGTGTGTGTGAGTGTGTGTGTGTGTGATATTGTGGTATATATAGGATTGAATGATGACGATTGAGTTTTTGTGGTGAATGTGTAAATTATAATGAATGAATGGGTCATGAATCTGGTTAGCTAAGTATGAGATAATTAGTGCCAACCAGCCTCAACCCATTCTTCCTTTTAGGCCTTGTGCCTCAATTGTTGTATTTTATGCACAATAAAGGGAGCGCTCTCGATGTGTAGAGATTCAGAGTCTGCATTTACGTTACTTAGAAAGCCAGACAATACGAACACATGTAGTTAAATACTTGATTTGCAGACAACAAATATATGCAAAGAAAAAGGAATGGTTGCAAATTATAATTGAGTTTGCGGGAGCCCAAGTTATCTTAAAAGGAAGAGTTTAATTAACTTGATTTAATACTGGTAGCATTTTAGCAACCAGGACAGCCCCAAACCAATGAACATCTCTACAGGAGCACAGCAAAAATACAAGAAATTTAAGCTGCATGAGCATGTATTGTCTGCTTTTCTGAGAGAAAACGGATGCTGTGTTAGGCTCTTGCTTAAACATTTGAATTTCAAAAATATTTTTAGACCATTCTGATTTGTAGGAAAATAAATGCATTTGGTTTTTACATGGAACAAATCAGAAGGTTTCCCTCCAAATTCCAAGAAGAAAATCTGGAACCTATCTTGGTGAATAAAAGCAAAAACAGAATTGAATTTGAAGAGTCGATGAACAACTGCTGCAGGAATCAAGGTCGGCCCGGTCAAGGAACAAACAACACAGATGAAATTTGATATCCCCCAGGCGAGAATTTGAAAGGAACATCAAAGTTGCTCCCACATCAAAGAAAATTCTTTGACTGATGTAATTGTCCTGGTCTTTGCTGTTACCACGAACTTTGCTTCGAACATTGTACCAATTCTTCGAAAACTATTCAAAGTATTTTTCCCTTTTCTTCATTTATTTTTATATTGTTTACCTTTTCTGGGGATCTTATGCAGCATAGTGATTTTTATTGTAAAAGAGACATATTTTATTTGCAGAGATTATTTGTACAGACATGTTATTGGCCATCATTTGGCACACAAAGCAATTAATTTGAGTAATTCTCTCATTTTTTATGTGTTAATAAATTTATCGTCTGCCTTTATTATGCTAGGCTCGTGTCATCTGTCTTTGTTGTGTGCCCTTGGCCTTATAAAGTAAATGTTACCTCAAACATTTGTCTGCCCAGCCCAGGGATTGAACTCACAATTAATATGTCAACAAATTCACAAACCAATGCTTTAATCCGACATTTTTCTTCTCTTTTTTGACGCAACCTCCATTGTTTAACCTTCTAAGATTTCATTTACAACTCAGACTCTTCCAATTTGCCATAAGCCTGAACAGAGAAGCAAGATGGTGAAACTAATACAAGAATGTAGAACCAATGATTTCCACATCTAACAGGTAGCAATCAGGTGATGACTCCTGAAGCCTTGGACTGATGTGATGGCAACAATCAGGGGATCACTCTGGCAGCCTTGGACTAATGTGACAGTAGCACTCAGAGTACCACACCGGCAGCCTTGGACTGATGTGATGGCAGCAATCAAGAACAGAATTGATATCAAATTTAAATTTTTAATGATAAGACTTGATTGGGAAGCTTAGAGACAGATGCGTTTGGTTGCCTCTCTCGACTGAGAAAAAACACTGGTGTTATATAGTTGTCCCAGACCCATGCTGACTATTGGCTAATACTTGCCCTATATCATTCATATGTAAATAGTCAACGCCACCTACTCTAAGTAGGTCTTCTCTCAACAGCCCATTGTGGAAGGGGATGCAACTCCTGGTGCTTACAGCATCACATACAACCAACTCTGTGTCTTATCAGGCTGAGCCCATTCTCTGTTACACCAGAAAAGAATTCCACAAGCAAGAAATGTGAGAGAAGAAACTGTTAGCATAGAACTTAGGGTTACATCTAGCCATTTAACCAGTAAAATGATCAAATCTTGCCACCAATCTAGTACTGCACTTAAAGTCCTAAAGTTTAAGTACCATAGCAGAAAATTCATCAGAACAATTACCATAAAAGTATTTATAGAAAAGGCACAGGGAAGCTAGGTTATGGTGATGGGAAAGGGACTGAAGCCGAGATGCCAGGTCAGCAGTAATAACATTGCAAATTATTTGGATTATATTAAGAATCCACATTATATATATATATATATATATATATATATATATATGTGTGTGTGTATGTATGTTTTGCATAATAAAATTAAAATTTCAGACACACTGGGTTGTATATTTTTTTTTTTTTTTTTAATTAAATTCCTTGAGTTTCGGCCACCATGACCATCATCAGGAGAAAAAAAATTCACACTTGTCAGGAGTAGTGAACTACAGGGGTGAATGACAGGTGAATTTTGGCCTGTAGTTTTCATTTGTTGTTTTTTTATAGTTAATATTAAGTCAGTTCTGAGATTGGTCAAAGATCTTTTCCAAGTTGTTTTTTTTAAGGAAAGATCGGGAGACCAATGAGTCACAGATGTGCCTCCTTAGTCATTTTGACATTGGTTGTTGTTGTGTGTGTGTGTGTGTGTGTGTGTGTGTGTGTGTGTATATGTGTATGTAGGAGACCTCATCACCTCTGCAAAGAAATCTTATCTAATAGAAATAAACATTAAAAAATTTATTCAATACAAAGAAAAGACTGCTGAACTGCTATGTCATAACTGTCCTCCTATATGGTAGTGAACACTGGATAATTTCCCTTAAAAGAAAGTAGTTTTATAGGTGGATGCAAAATACCATAGACAGAATACGAGAACAATAAGAAAGTTTTAAATAACTGAAAACTAAAAGAAATTCATACTTAAGATCTAAAAGAGACAATTGAAATTACTGGGTGAAGTTGAGGGAGGTTGGCTTGGAAAATTTAATACTCACAAGAGGAAGAAGGGCAGAGGGAAACAGCAAGGAATTTACCCAAAGAGTTTGAGCAAATTGATAGTAGTTCAGGGACAAGGAAGAATAGTAAAGGAAGAAACAGGATTTTCTAATATTGGATGCTCATTTTAGATGAGGAATTACTATTATGTTTTGCTATTCAAAGTAGCATTCTCATCTTGAATGTTATACTCCCATTTCAGTTATAACTTCTTATATGTATCACAAATAACTTGGCAACAATAAAAGTTAATGAGAGGTATATTTAGAAGATTCTTACTTCTATAAATCTTTTCAACAAATTGTAGTCAAGGCTTAACATTGTTCGTACTTGCTAAAAACAGAATGTCAAAAGGATCTTTTTTTTTTCTATTACTGAATAGCCCTCTGCAATTTTTATTGTTTTAAAAAGCTATTTTCTTATAATTTTAATAAAACACAAACACATGAAACTGGATTTAAACATTTTGTTTTTCTGCAGAAATTGACAAAAATATTAAACACTATTCTTACTATTAAACAGTCTAATAGTGTTTAACATTTTTACTGTCAGATCTTTATGGAAAAAAAAAAAAAAAAAGTATAAACCCAGATGCTCACAAGCTATTTTCTCAAATTTATGTCATAAAAACAAATCCAAGAAAGGCCAGAAAAATGTAATTTTTCAAAATTTATAATTATAGTTACTCGTAATTATGTGTTTATTTAAACTTCCTTGTTCAGACATTTTTACAGATTTATGAGCAAAAACATCTTTTATAGTTATTCTTTTATAATAAATGTTGCATTGTATTTGGTTCATGTATTTTTTTATAAACTTATAAATATAAAATTATTTTTATAAAAACAATCTAATAAATAGTGTTTAATATTTTTGTTGCCAATTTAAAAAGAAAAATGTATAAATCTAATTTCCTATGTTTGGGTTTTATTAAAATTCTAAAAATAGCTTAAAACAATAAGAATTACTGAAGAAATATACAGTAACAGTAGTCTTTTGTTTTTAGGTACAAATTGTAAATTAATTTTCAGAATGTACATTTTTAACTACAGAGGAAACTCGATTCTTAAACATCTTGCATGTTGAACAAATCAGTTTTCAAATTTTCACAAAATCAAAATTTCGATTCTCGGACAAAATCGCCAAACTGAATTAACCCGAACGTAATCATTTCCGAGTTGACCACCGTGTTGTATATATTCGCGTGTTGTGCCGTGCTTTTCTTTTCCAATTTTATTGTACTGCAACTTTTTCTCTACAATGATTCCTATTGAAAAAATAGTTTCAATTTATGAACATTTCTGATTACAAACAGCCTTCAGGAACAAATTAAATTTGGGAACTGAGGTTCCACTGTATTTACTTATTGAAATTAATTTTACTTAAAAAAATAAAAAAAATACATAAATCACAAGATTTTTTTACTCACAACCAGTTGGCTTCATTACATTCACTTATGCATAATTACCTTTGGTAAAAGTAGGAATCCATCTCTTCTCTCCATAACTATGGGTTAAATAGTATCTGGAAAAATCACTATCTCAAAAATAATAATCATGTTAATGCAATATTCACTTGCAAAAAAATTTAAATAAAAAAATATTCTTACAATCCAAAATATGTTTCTGCTTTAAATAACCACCAAAAGGTTGATAAGCCATAAAAATATACAAATCACTCAATCTCACTCCCAAAAGAGAAAAACCTCTTGTATCCTATCTTACAGATGTCTATTCTTGGCTATATGTAGCCATATTACATCTACATTATTCATTTTATTTTCTCTTTGGTCAACTCCAAATTCTGGCCTGACCTTTTGGCGTCTTGTTTTACTTTACCATTATAAGGGTATGACAATAGACTACATCTGGTAGCAAGGTCTCTGATCAGAAGATTGCAGGTTTTCAAGAGCATGGAACTACCTTTTAATTGCCATTGTTCCCAGGTCCACCTTGACCTAAGATGGTAGCACTTATGGGCAAATAGTTAATCCCCAACCAAACAAAAACAAAACACTAGAAAAGTATAAAAACACAATTTATAGTAAAATTAGCAACAATGTATACTTACAGGAAAATGTCCAGCAATAAATTTTATAGCAAATTTTATACGTTTTATCTGTAGCTGAAGACATGCAATTGCATTCAAAATACATTTAGTTGAAGCAAAAAAATTGCGTCCAAAATATTTAGATTTCAGCATTAACACAAAGCCATTCTAGACTTCTTAAAAGTAACAGAACTCTACACCTAAAATATAAAAAGGAAATTGAATAAATGCCCAGCTACAAAATGCAACTAAATCTGTTTACATACCCACCCTTATAATAACGACTTATAAAAGAATTTGTCTGCAAAATAGACACAAAATAAAAACAAAACTTAAAACTATCTGATTTGGCACGAAATGACCCATAGGGTTAATGTGCTGGTAAAATAACCAAAATCCAAATCTAAATTACGTTTATGAAAAGCAGATTACAACTAGAAATGACTATTGCTGCCACATGCCTTCATATTACAGAGACTTATTTTTTTTTGTGCAGGTGTGCACGTATGTCGATGTACCTGGGAATGGTTACCCAATTTCATTGAATATTGCCAGTGACAACAAAGAGAGATAAGTAAATCAATTTTGTCCGACATTATATTTACATAACTCGCTTCACATTCTCTTTGGTCATCCCCATGTTCCAGTGTGGCAGAAATGGAACTCAGACGGAGCCACTACTGATAACAGTACTTGCCCTCATCAGTCAAAGAGACAATATTTAGCATGTTCCTTTGCAGGAAGAAAATGGCTGCTCTACTAGAACAGAGCTAGTGCAAACCCCAGGACATCTGGTTATGAAGAAAGTGTCTACCAGTTTCTCCATGAAGTAATTGAGACTGTGAGCTGAATGGTGCAAATGATTTCTTTTGCTAGCCAACCACTAAAATTTTAGACTCTATAAAAGCAGGCATATTTTCCAGGAATAAGTAGTCTGGCAGTGTACCGTATCCACCATACAACAGGTTGCCATGCATTACAATTGGATTTCTGTCCATGTTACCCAGCATCATTTGGAATTCATTCATCTTGGTTTGTGTTTTCAGTGTCTCAGCTGTGTTTGTCACATATGCGTGGTGTTTCTGTGTGGAAATCTTGTTTGTGCCCTGCTCATCATGATCCAGTGTTTGGCTCATTTAGTGACTGATGCAGGTGCTGCTGATTTTTTTCATCCTTCATTGGTAGATCAATCATTTATGTGCCATACATGATACACACTTAGGTGATCATGTATCTTTCAATACATGACTGACGAGGCAGATTTTTTTTCCCCCACAGTAGGTTGCTATTTCTTTTTGCAGTAGACCAGTTGCCATTCAAGGCTATAGAACCCTGTCTGTCCTGCTATTTACACATAGCTGGAGGGAGAAGTGGATTCATACCTTTCCCAAGGGTATTAGCACATAAGTGAATGTAATGGATTCAACTGGAATTCAAACTCAGCTTTCTAATTCCTCAATCAGAGCCGCTATCCATTACTCCACCATGCAGAAAATTCTTCATTCTACTTTCCATGCTGAAATACCCATTTATATCAGCCAAGAAAGAAGAGCTAGTCAGAGTGGCCGCATGGCTAGTTAAGGCCAATACAAGTCACATCCGGCATGACTTCTTTATGTCTATTTGGTGAGTCTGACGGTTCACATTTTGGTTTCAGTGATAAACTAGATCTCATGCTCATCTGCAATTAGTGTGCTGGACAAATTGAATTATATCGGAAACTGTCATTTGATGTCTTATCCAGCCAGATCTTGTGCTTTCTATATTGCTTTGATGCAGATCATATCAGACATTAGGCTTTCAACATTATTAAAAAAAAAAACTGCAGCCAACCTGAGACTAAGTACTGAATCCATTAAATGCCATCTATTTTAGTATCTGTCTATATTTCTGAAATGAAGTATTATGTACACTATTTACATTATTCGGACTATTGTTCTCATCTTTGTTGCCATATTTGTCACGTTTCAACCGTTGTACGCTCTGGCCTTTTTCAGGTGGTTGGAATGTTGAATTGAACCCTTTATTCCGCTCACTGGGATAGAGACTGTTCTAGTTTCACATGCCATGTCTAATGGATGTCAGTTATCTCCTGTTGATTCATCTCTCCAATACCAGGTTAAGGCAGTGGAGAACTTGGAGAGATGAATTAATAGGAGATAACTGACATTCATTAGACATGGCATGTGAAACTAGAACAGTCTACCCAAGCGAGCTAAATAAAGAGTTCAGTTAAACATACCAACCATCCGAAGAAGGCCGGAGCATACAACGGCCAAAACATTGTGATAAATATGGCAACAAAGATGAGGACAATAGTACGAATAATGTAAATAGCCTTCTATTTTAGTATTCTCAACAAATTTATGCCTAGAATATCAACTACAACTATGTTACAACCTTTTTATTCCTCATTAAATTATTTACCAATTTCTGGCTCAATGATATGAGTGCCAAGGGTTGTGAAGCAACTGTAATTGGTGATGGGGGTGACACTGATCAGCTAGGGTGGGAAACAATATATATCTCCATGTAAAATCAGAATGAATAGAGTCCAATTCCTTCCTTTCTTACTTTTTCTTTTCTTCCTTTTCGCATGAAAATAGGGTGTATTTTGTTTTTAAATCTCAATAAATTGTCTACTCACCAGTTATTTACTAACGCCTGATGAGTTGTGTTAATACACATCAAAACATGATTGCATTTGTGTAGTGTTTTTTTTTTTTTACATTTTTGATGTAATATCCTAAAATAAAGTGTGTGTGTGTGTGTGTATATATATATATATATATATATATATATATATATATATTTCTGCAGCATGTTTTCATTGAGACATGTTTCGTTGAATAATTTAGACATGTACTCATTTCTTAAAAAAAACTCCACACAATACTTAGTCACCTCCCCTTAAACAGTTTCAGCAGCCATGTACTGATATAGCGTTCATCACTCCATTTGTAAGAAATTTAACTTTCTGATGAACACAATTTTTTTCTTTGACATTAATGAACACTACAATATTTATCTTGTAATAAACAAAACACTGATGATGACATTGCTATGTCGAAAGTACTTGGAAATAAAAGAAATATGTATCAACACAGCAATTTTCTCTCATCCTTCAATAATGACTCCAAAATGCTTATCCACAGATATGGAAGGATCCTAGTGAAAATAAGTAGACAGAGCATGTCTAAATTATTCAACAAAATATCTCTCTCTCTCTAAGCAATGCAGCATCCTCCGTTCTTCCTTGGAAAACAAAGCATCAGAGCAAAGGAGCTGGGAGCCTCTCCTGCTTTTTGGCTATACAAATGTTTGCGCAAGGCCGACTTGAACATCAGTATCAACTGCATGCAAATATTAAAGAAAGTTGTCACCATGCTGTTCCTCTCAATAATAGCCTTACCTGCCAATGTGGCTTTGTCACATGCTGTAAAGCAGGTCTTGCTGTCCACTCATGGAAACATGTGGCAATTGAGCCTCAACCAATCGAGTGAAATGTTCCATATGTCTAAAAGTTTCCAAAACACCAGCAGGCCTTGAGAGATGTGTGTCCATAAAAACTGAGCACCTCTTTATTTTACTGAACCCTCATTTGTCATCCATGATGATAGAGCCCACCATATATATTATGAAAATTTAACTTTATAATGAACAGATTTTTACTATAGTGCTCAATATTTGGAATAGAACATACATAAATTTGATTTTTGAATACAGAAAAATTACTTACTGTAAGTAATTTTTCTGTATTCAAAAATCAAATTTGGGTGTGTTTTCCTTTTTTTTTCCAATAGCTGCAGAAGTTCAGTTTTATAGTTTCAGCTGGTATTAAATATTTTATATTTGGAGGATTCAGTCAATTTTGAAATGATTAGAACAGTTCTTTTGCAGATCCCCACAAACACACATATTATATATATATATATATATATATATATATATATATATATATATATATATATATATATATATATTACACATACATACATTTCTATTTTTTGAAGGAATTTAAAATTCCTATCTCTTTTAGAAACCCTATTATCTAACCAGGGGCAACACCAGCTACTAAGCCATAATGCTGAAACTAGCTAACACATTGAAGCATGGAGTTTAATTCTTTCAGAGCTTTGTATCAAAAATTTAAAAGTCACCCACTCTAAGATTACCATGAGCCAGCAAGGTAGATTAAGCAAAAAGAGCTAAAATTTTAAGGAAGATTTATGCAATAAATGGGTTAGTATTATTATTATTAGTGAAGATATGATAAAACTCGTCAGGAAGAAGTCCCTCTGTCCTGAAGTGAACTCATAGATTAGTTTTGAGAAAAAGCATGCAATTTTCAATTTTGAGCACCAGACATTTGGCCTATTAAGAACTGCTCCAGAAAATGATTGGACAAGTTCTCAGTTCACAAACAAGAATATAAGGTTTCACATGATGGACAAGATTCTCGACAGGTTGCTCGTAAAAACATTAGCTAAAAGTAATTGACAAAGTATTGAAGTTGAACCAAACCTAATATTAAATATGAACGATTCACATCTGTTATCATTAGCCTGCACATCTTATTAACTGGCACAACCAACTTCTTTACATCTGCCTATTCATTCATTTTATTCAGTTAGTGCATTTAGCACCACCACTGTGGGTATCACTCCCCGCTGTTTCCCAATTGAAGTTCATGGTGATATTCAAGGCAGAATATTGCAATGGCTCGCCAGTACCTTTTGCACTAGAGATGTTAAGGTTACTCCATCCCTCCTCTCAAAAGTGGATTTGTTTTTTTGAAGTTACCTTCTTCTAACCTTTGCCTCAAGAAGCAAGACCTACAAGGCAACAAGTGATTTGAATTCAAAGTTTCCTTCTCCTAGACTGGTTGTCACCCAAGGTTATAGGACCCAGTCTGTCCTGCTATTTTAAGGGTATTAGCACATAAATGAAAGTAACAAATTCAACTGGAATTCAAACTTGGCTCTCCGATTCCTCAACCCGAGCCGCTAACCATTACTCCTCCATAACTATTATCTTGACTTTATCCTACCATTTTCTTTGTATAAGTTTTTAAGTCCCGGGATAAGCTGATTTCTTGCCAGATATTTTATAGCAGTCTCTGCATGTGATATAAACGAAAGGTAAGAGGTTTAATGAAAGAGCAAAGAGAACAAATTAAAGACTTTGTGCCCTGTCAGGTGAAAAATTCTCACATGACAAAAAAATTATCACAAAAAAAAAAAAAAAAAAAAAAAAAAAATGCAGCTGCTAACTTAATTAGCTTCAATCTAATTCTTTAGAAAATGGATAATTACGTTGATCAATCAGAATTAGCCTCGTTTGTCAATATTTTTTTTTTTTCATATATTAATTTCTGGCTTTCCTGTTAATCAGTCTATGTTTGTTTACTTAAAGGATGTAGGTGACTCGGTTGATTAGCTAATTAATTATCCTACTTGCTAATTAGTTACCCTACTTAATAAAATTCCCTAATTTACACTTCACATCTTTAATTTCACCAAACAAAGATTGTAGTTCTTTTTTATATACCAGATCCTTTATTTCAATATTTACATGCAGACATTGTCCTCATCTTTGTTACTGTTAGAACAACATTTCAGCCATTGTACCCTCCTTCATCAGGTGTATCTTGATCCAGGTAACCTGTATGGAATTTAGAAGTGAACCATTTATTTAATCTAGGGTAAGGGAGTAGATTGTTCTCATTTCACTGACCATGTCTCAGGATATCTCATCTAATTCTTATATTTTGTACTGCTCAGTTATTGCTCATCCTGTTTCCCATGAGTCTAAATACACATTGCCCGACCCAGGAATTGAACTCACAATTACTGTCACCCAATTCATAAACCAATACTAATTTTCTTCTTTTTCCTGATGCAATTACCATTGTTTTATGTTCTAAGATTCCCCTTACGACTAAGACTTTCTTCCAATTTGCCATGAGCCTGAACAGAGTCTGAACAAGACCAGTACATGCAAACTCTGTCACAAAGACTTGTGACTTCATGCTAACACAACCATCAACGGCTCCCAAAATAGTTCCATCAACCCAATTTAACTCATAAAGCTTTGGTCAACCCATGGTATAATTTTCAGGCACTTTTTAAAAGCACTGTACACTGATCACCTCCCCAGGTCAATGGACATAAAAAAAATCATCTTCCTGACAAATTGGCCATGGTGAGATTCAAACCAGAGTCTCATAGTCAGAAAGCAAACATTCTAACCACTCGGCCATGTGCCAATCTTATTTTTAATACTGAACAGTTATTGCTTGCCTTGTTTCCACTATATAAACTGCCTGGACCAAGGATTGAACTCACAATTCCTATGTCACTAAATTCACAAACCAACACTTTAATCCACTATGTATTTTTATTCTCTTTCCTGACACAATCTCTATTGTTTTACGTTCTAAGATTTCCCTAACAACTAGGACCTTTTTCCAATTTGCCATAAATCTGAACAGAGTTCAAGTACAATGGGATTTAACTCACAATTACCAGATCAACATACACCTGATGAAGGCCAAAGAGCACAAGAACTGAAACGTGACAACAATGATGAGAATTTACCCATAAATACTGTAAACTATAACTCCTCTTCCCAGAAATTCAGACTACCCTAACTTTATGTTTGTTTTGTTTTTTCATTCTAAATTTCACCAAAAAGGGTAACAAGTAAAGATTTATGGATACTGAGTGACCCTTGACTCAGGTTGTAGTCTTGTGGAAAGCAGCCACACAAGTTGCATCTTTGAGGGGGGGGGGGGGGCTGAGTGCAATTCTCTCTTTACATTTGGAATACAGATGAAATAAGGGTGAATAGACTATGTGAAAGTAGCATGGTCTGAGATATAAAAGTGTGAACTGGTGGAACTAAAGAATGGAACGCTTATCTGAACATCTGAAAAGAGAATTAGCGACAAAATGTGATAGGAAGAAATGAGTATGATTCAACTCCATGGCATATCCTAGCTGTAAAGGTCTGAACTGGTGGAAGTACAGAATGGAGCGCTAATCTTAACATTTGAAAATAGAAATAACCATAGAGTAGCAATATGAAGAAATGAGTATGATTCGACTCCGTGGCATGTCCTAGCTATAAAGGTCTACACTGGCAGAACTAAAAAATGGAGTGCTCATCTGAACATTTGCCATGGAAATCGCGACAGAGTAGGGATAAGTTTCAAACATTGCATCTAGGGGAAAGAGGATGCAGAATAAAAATTAAGCCTCATATACATAACTAGCAGTCGAGCCCAGCATTGCCCGGGGATGTAACAGTAAGAGATAGATCAAGTATCGACCATCATAAAGACTGAAAAATAAAATTGACAAAGATTATTGTTTAAGGTTGATGGACACGCATGTCTTAATTAGTTTTTTTTTGTTTTGTTTTTTTTTTTTTTTACGAATTGGTCAAACCCAAACTCAAACATTGTTTTCAATCGTTATGAGTCTATCGATTTAATAGAATTTTATTATAAACAATTGTCTTGTAAATGGAATTTTTAAAGCATTCTGAATATAAAAATAAAGAAAAAAGTGTGCAAGACAATAAGAAACACTACCTGCCAAAAAAAAAAAAAAAAAAAAAAAAAAAAAGTGAAGTTTTGCTGAAATCGGTTGAAAAATGTAGGAAATCCAATCCAATATATAAACATAAAGACACACATACACACACAATCTGCATTTTATAATAAGTAAGATTCCATCAATAAAAATAATTACTTTAGTCTGATGAAGTCCTTCGATAGAAAAATTCTAATGCATTTTGGCCTAATTTGTCAAACAACTGATTGATATTTTCCCAATATAACAGAAAATGTCAGTCAATTGAATGACAAATTAGAAAAATTCTGTGTGCACCAATTCATTATATTCAGTTCTTCTGAAAAATGTGGCTGGATTCTGCACAAGCCTTCATCGGTACACTCAAACCCTTGGTCATGCTGACTTGTGACTTTGTGCTAACATAACCATCTGTGGCTCCTAAACAGTTCCATCTAAACAATTTCTTTCACAAGGCTTAGGTCAACCTGTGATATGGCTTTCAGGCACTTTCCAAACATGCCACATGCTGGAATCAACCCACCAAGCCATATCAGGAAGCCACCTTATTGACAAATCAACGATGGTGAAATTCGAACCTGGGACTTATAGTCAGAAAACAAACATTCTAACCACACTGCTATATGTATACACACACACTAATAATAGTGTTTAAATAAATACGAAAAGGGATAAATTGTATTATAAGTTTCATTCAAAATGAACGTCTTCAGACAAGGAAAAGATTTATAAATGAAATCAATCTTATATAAAGAGAAAATCACAAATTTTACTTTAAAGAAATTAAAGATACAAAATTGCACGACATTTAAATTTCAATGTCCAGTGTAAATTTTAAACTCAGTTTATCACATTCAGCTTTTCATCACCTTTTTGCTATCATTTGTAACTGCCCCATCCCACATAACATTAGTAGTAATCTTATAAGCAAAGAAGATATGTGGTATGATCCAGGAAATGGATTTACTGTGAAGGATTCTGAAATTGGTGCACTTTCAATATGTTGATATCACCAATAAATCTGCTACTTCTTTGAAGATGTTAATTCTCAATAAAACATAACACAATAGTTCTCCATCGTCTCATTTACCTAATTTTACCATACTGATTTTTTTTTCAGTTTATAGTAGACATCAGAACTCAGGTCGTTACTTAATAAGAATTCTTTCATAATTTATGGGTTTTTTTTTTGGGGGGGGGGGTTCTTTTCAGGTTAATCGGAGTACATAGGTTCACCTATTTGTCTGGCCTGCACTCCTTCCATGTCTATTAAACAGAGGTTCACCCTTGTTCCCTGTTCAGGATATGGTTTACTGGTTCTCTTTCTCTTACTACAGCCACATTGATTTAACTATCATAACTCTTTGGTGATCAGACTAACCAGTAGCTGTGACTTTCCATTTTGAGGGTACCTAGTTGGCAGTTTTCTGGCTTCTGCTTCAGACTTCTTGTTAGGAGCCCAAATTCTTTGGTAGTGCTCAGGGAGGCTGCTCTGATAAACACTCACATAATATCAGGGTATCTGTAATGCCATGTCGTGCATGGGTAGGTGTCCCTGCATGTATTTCCGGTGGGTATTTCCTGAGACCACATTATGCTCTGTTCTCAGCCTTACCCTGGCTGGTTTCTATTGCCATTACCAACAGACAGTGACAATTATGGTGGTCTTTGTTCTCTCTTCTTAAAATGAATCTCATGGAAAACAACAAAAAGAAATAAGATTAAACCAGTAAACACAAAACTACCTAAACCCCCACCACCACCTCAACCTTTCTTTCTCCAATATTCATGGTATCTGTTCCAACTTCTACAGTGTAGAATCTTTTCTCTCAGAACAGTTGCCAGATATCTTTGTCCTTTGTGAAACCAACTTAAATTTTTCTATTGCTACCAATGAATTCTTGGTTCTAGGAAAACCAGGGAATCGAAAAAAATACCCATTTCTTTTTAAGAAAAAAAGATCAAGGAATTATCAGAAAATTTTGGTTTCATGCCAGGGAAATCAGAGAATTTTCTTATACAATGAGGAAAATTTCATGAGTACATTTTATCATGATATGCACCTCTTAATCCCTCTGTACACCAAATCTTGTTTAGTAACCCTCTACTGTGAGTGGATCTTGGGCCTTGTATTAGATGAGCAATAGTAATAAAAAATAAAGATGAATGAAATCAGGCATGGCTAATCATGTATGGAGGGGGAAAAGGTGATCACTAAGCCGAATGGAATAAAGTAAAAATACTAAGAAAAAAAACGCTGGTCAGTCAGGCACCTGAAGGAATCAATGCATATGCCAAACATACCAAAGCCTGTCCAGTAAGCCCAGCATATAAATAAGTACCATATGGAAGCCATTAATACAGAAAAAAAGAGAAATGACAGCAAGACATTAGTAAGAAGAGAGAAGCCACAATGAATGCAGTCAATTACTAAATTTATAAATATTGTTTGATTCTTAAAATAAAAATAAAATTAAGAAAGTTAGTTGTCATCTCAGTAATAACCTGGTCTTTAGGATTACACAATTTAATTCAATTGCTTTGATATTAAGCAATTTAATTCAGCAGACTTTGGAATTAAGCATTTAATTCAGTTGCCTCTGATGGGATTAAGTAATTTAACTTGGTCATCATTTAAATTATGCAATTAAATTCGGCTGTCATTGGATCAAGCAATTTAATTTGACTGAATTTCATATTACATCATTTTATTCAGATGCCTTTGATGTCATGCAATTCAGCACTTTTTGTGATTCAGAAACTGGGCCCACATCCCTTTGTGGCTAAGAAACTGGGCCCACGTCCCTTTGTGAAATGAAAAATGAAGGTTGAAGGACAAATGTAGATATTTCTATTACTTATCTCTAAATGTGAATAACATTTGAATCTGATTGAAAGAACTAATTTTGCTTTAATATAATTAGTGAGAAAAATGTATTTTTTCTGTTAATTTTTGGTTACAAAACTTGAAGGGACATTTAAAATGTTCTCATTTTTAATACTACACAGTCATTGCTTGTCCTGTTTCCACTGAGTCCAAGTACACATTGCCCAGCTCTGGGATTGAACTCACATTAACTATGTCACCAAATTCTCGAACCAATACTCTAATCCATGAGGCTATTGTAAGCAGGGTTTACTTGGATTCAGTGGAAACAGCAAACATTAACTGAGCAGTACTAAAAATAAAAAATAGACAAAATTTCCCTTGACATGGAATGAGAAGTGTCTATGCCTACAGATTAAATAAAGTGTTCAATTCAGAATTCCCTATAAGTTACTAATGCTTCAGGTGACTGAAGTAGTCTCTAATGACCAATTGTGAGACAGGACCAGACAAACCCCGATCGAGACTGATATCAAGTAACGGAAATGGGGATGGATCAGTCACACACTACACAAGCCTGCTTCTAGTGTCACCAGGAAGGCCATCTACTGGAATCCACAAGGGAAGAGAAGAGTGGGTCGACCAAAACAGACTTGACACAGAAATGAAGGCAGCTATCACAACATAGGCTGAGCTAAAAATGATCGCATGGAACTGCATCCATTGGAGAGGTTTTGCTGTGGCCCTATGTTCCCCAAGGAATCAACAAGCATAAATAATAAATAATAATGCTTCTTGTGTACATGTCTAGAGCAGGGATTCTCATACGCCATGCCATGATATGTCGGTTTGCCGTACAATCCTCTAAATTGTGCCACAAAAGTATGATTGGATTCAAAATCTCTTCATAAATGTTCCTTCTAATATTGGACTTCAGTTATGTGAAAAAGAAGAATTGGCCATGATTTCTAGTGATTGAGGTTATGTGCCATGCATGATACACACCTAGGTGATCATGTATCTTTTGATACATGACTGACAAGGCAGATTTTTTTCCTGCAGTAGGTTGCCATTTCTTTATGCAGTAGACCAGTTGCCATCCAAGGCTATAGAACCCAGTCTGTCTGGCTATTTACCCATAGCTGGGAGGAGAAGGGTATTCATACCTCCCCCAACAATATTAGCATGTAATTGAATGTAATGGATTTGACTGGAATTCGAACTCAGTTCTTTGATTCCTCAATCCAAATCGCTTGGATTTCAATACAAGAGGAATATCCCTCATTAGCTAAAAAGGGTTTATCAGTTCTACTGCAATTTTCTACTTCTACTTGTGAATTAGGCTTCTCAACCCTAAATAACATCAGAAATAAGTGAGACAGGCTATACTAAACTGAAGAACAAATGAGGGTCTGCTTATCCAGTGGCATAGCTAAAGGGGGGAAGGGCGGACTGCCCCGGGTGCCAGCACAGGAGGGGTGACACAATGTCATCCCCCAACAAAATTTTTCAACCAGGCTAAGGTGCCAAAAATAGTCTGAAAACAGTGGTGGAAACACAGGGTTTCGCAGACGGGCATATGACCCCCCAGAAATAATTTATGACACCACAGTTTTGTCCCTCTGTCAGAAATTTTCTAATAAATTGTCGGGAAATTTGTGAGTATGAAAAATAGCAATGTTTTCAGCTTTTGATTTGAACTGATTATTTTGTGGTATTGTATTTTGTCTTGGATCATACATGTAAACAGTAACGTACCGGTCAGTAGAGTAAAGTAGAGGTAGAGCATGTATGAAAATTTAGCTACAGCTAACCATTCAGCATAGGGTGAATCAGGGTCATTGGGGTGACATTTGAGCGGACCATCCTGAGTGATGTTTACTCTAGCTACGCCACTGTGCTTATCACACGCTCAACCAAACATTAAAGAAATCATGAAAAAACACCAGCAAAGGTTTCACACTTATTTACAAATAGTTAAATAGAAAGATTGAATTACAGTAAGTTCATATTTGCTTGTATTTTTTTTTTTTAATTTACGATTTTAACATTTAAATGTATACTCTGTCAAAATTTGGCTAAGTGTACTGTGATATATTTTTATTTACTCCAAGGTCTACCATTTTTTTTTTCTTTAAATGTTGAGAAATACTAGTCTAAAGAGAAAACGCCAAATATGACAGCGCTAAATATTCAGGGAAAATAATGATTATATGGTAATTTAACAGGAGTGGTAGTTCACCTGTCATATACAGATTAGCTTCCTAAAAATGATGTGAGTAGGAGTCTCACTGAGTGCATTTTAGTCCCTGTCTCTGCTGTCAAGTGATGGTCTGAATAGTTGTAACAGAAAGTAACTGAAATTAAGATGAAAGAAAAACAATTATTCTTCATCTAATAATAGCATTTAAGATAATAATCCTGTTAATATTTCTTTGTCTCATGACCCTCCAGAATGTTGGCAATCATGGCCCTCCACAATTTCCTGTCCTATGTAGACTTCAATAAATTTTATCTTTTTGCTATCTCTCCTAATCCCTCTTCTGCCATCCATTTACTCAAGCTCACTAAGTAGGTTATGCATCGTTTTCCTCTTGCCTTCAATCTGTCCTGTGAGTATCAAATTTTCTAAGCCCCCTTTCCTCATTATGTGTCATAGAAATTGCAACTGTTTCTCTTCCTGATATTAAGTATAGGTACCCTTTTTAATTACATTTTAAATAAAAAAATTTATCTCTTCTTTATATGTGATCGATTTGTTTCATGGCATATAAACTCCTTATGGGTTATTTAATGCCAAAATTTAATTTTCTTAGGAGTTTTGAAGTAATAAAAATATGAAATATTATTCTGCTTTCACAATTGAACACATGGTAGATGATACTCAGCTTTTATGTATATACATGTTTGTGTTAACATAATTACTAGAGGTGGTGATGTATGTGTTTTATGTTGTAGTTTCATTGAAGTTATATTTTGGAATACAGTTTGATTTCTTTAAGAAATTGTAGAATATTATATGAATTAATGTCATGAAAGTGCTGGGGGGTTGATTTTGTTTAGCACCATATCAACCTCTTTGGGTTATTTAATGCAGAAGTCCAAATATTTTGAAGACGATTTTATGGCTTCAATGAAACATATTTTAAACAGAATTGTATGCCTTCAGCTACAGACAAAATGTATTGTTGGTCATTTTACTAGAAAATATATTGTTGGCAATTTTACTATAAATATGTATTTTTAGTAATTATTTTTTTCTTTTTTATTACATAAAAATATATTGCTTTTATTTTTATAGTGTTTTGATTTTGTTTGGGGATTCACTATTTGCCCATAACTGGGACCCTAACAGGTGCACCCACCCCAGATCAGGGTAGACCTGGGAACAGCAGCACTTAAGAGGTGGTTCCACACACTTCAAAACCACCAATCTCTCAATCAGAGGCCTTGCTGCTAGATGTAATTTATTATCATACCCAGGACACTATCTTCATCTGCCATGTAGGAAGACTGATATTATGTAACTATTCAGTACTCTTTTCTTGGTTTCTAACAAATTTAAGTTAAAAATTAATATGGTAAATTTCCAGTTTTTGGCACACAACGACACAAACAAGGGTCAAGATGCAATGTGGTGTTTGTATATTCAGTCTGTGAAAAGCTGGGAGAGGACACCATTCTAAGTCTACAACAATGTAAATATGAGTCTCGTTGAGTGTTTGTGTTTTTATTTCCTATTTGCTGTGTCCCTGAGTAGTTGCAACAAAAAACAACTGAAATTAAGAAGATATACAAGTTTTAAAATTAATCTTTGTCTGATAATGAAAAGTAAGGTAACATTTCTCATAATAGTATAAAAAATTTTATAAACAAAAATAAACATCAAATATGACAATTCTAAGCAATTGGATACAGGTAGATAAAAAAAATAGATCTATAGTGTTCAATTTTTTATTCTCTTAATCAGAAAGAGTTACTAACCTTGTAAAAGGGATGAGAGTTCAAGTCTCAGCAAAAGCCTATTTTTTTTTTTTTTTTACTTTCAATCTACACTATTCACAAGTGGCTGTAGAATGTCTTAGTTGCAATGAAGACCTAGAAAATGCTTAGTAATTAATAATGACTACAAAATCCATATTTGCCTTTTTTTTCTTTTAAATAATGACCCTGAAAAGATAAATTATAAGAAAATACTTTTCTCAGAACAGTCAATGAAAACAAACTATTTATAGCATTCAAGACCCATACAGATTACTATGACAAATCATTTTAAATAGGATATTGTAAACAATGATATCAGCGAATTCAAATCCTTAAACTAACAAAGAATGCTACTAAAGTAAACAACAAATTTACTAATTTACTAATCTTTATCTACATAAAACAAAAAAAGAAAAAAGACCCAACTCATTTTTATGTAAAACTAGAATTTAAATTAAATCTGCTCTAAAGACAGTACTCAGAACGAGCGGGACATTATTTAGAGCTCCAGAAGATAGGAAGGTGTGAAGGGCTATATTCCTCTATGTCCTCAAGTGACACTGCACATAAAAGTCTTTATACATTTATTGATGATCCATTTTGCTTGCTCTACAAACTCTAAGAGCTACAAAAGACAGGAAGTTGTGGAGAGCCATGATCATTCATGTCCACAAGGGACATGGTATATAAAAAGTCTTTTGTACATTTATCAATGGTCTATTTCCTTTACTCTACAAACACTGCTAAGAGCTACAGAGGATAGGAAGTTGTGGAGAACCACGCTTATCTAGGTCCTGAAGAGACACAGCATAAAAAACATTTTGTCACTAACTGGAGACGATTTTTGTATCTGCTAAAAGTAAATCCTATTCAAGTGATTATATGACAAAGCATTTCTTTTATAAACAGACACAATTAGAAATTTCTCAACAGTAATCTCTGCAATCATTTCTAACATTTTCCTTTTTAATATTATCTATTTCCTTTTTTCATGTAGAAGCACAAAAAAAATTTACCATAGCACAAAAGAAAAAACTTCTAAGACAAAGAGCGGAAAAGATTGTATGTGTGTGTGTTGAACGGAAATTTAAATAAGGATGAAAGACAAGTGTAGAGGAAAGAATTATAGCAAAGTAGACAGAAAAGAAAACCAAAAATGTTTACGGACAAATATTTCCTGTAATTCAAATGCAAAAATCTAACAGCTGAAAAATGACAGACTAATTGGGAAGTGATTAAATAAACTACATATGAATACAAGTAAAGGTATCTTGGCCAAACAGAATCTATATTATATATAATATAATATATATAATATAATATAATATATATAATATATAATATAATATAATATAATATATATATATATATATACATACACACACAGTGTAAACGCATAATTATCTATCCTGCAAAATGTTTAATATCTAATAATCCACTAATCGAGTTTCTTCTTTCAGGTTTTTCAAGTGCAGAGAAAAGAATTATATCAAAGTAGACAGAAAAGAAATCCAAAAATGTTTACGGTCAACACACACACACACACACACAGTGTAATAGCATAATTATTTATCACACAAAATGTTTAATATCTAATAAACCACTGAACTGAGTTTCTTTTTTCAGGTTTTCAAATAATACATTTAGCCATCTTGACAACGTTTGTCGTAAGAATCACTGAAAAACCCTTTGAGTTATTCAGTTAGAAAGAACAGGTTAAAATCATTTTGTGCCAACCTTACTATCTATATCTTCCTAACTAAGCAATGATGTGGGGGAAAAGATCATTCAGGTCTTCAGTAATGGTACCCACATTCATACTCTGGCTTCCATCTTCAAAGTCGATTCAAGAACCACCAAGAGAACAGTGAATAATTTTTAAAAAATTGGAAAAATTAGAGAGGAAAACAAGATCAGGAGGTCACAACAGGAAAAGGGATCATCAGTTCAACTTAGCGTTAAATACATTCTTATTGTTAAAAGTAGGGTCCAATAGTGTTATAAGTGCAGACAATATTGAGGTAAGGTTAACAACTCATAATATCAATATTGTCTACACTTATAAATTAAGTAAATTTCTTTGAAAGTTAAATTCCAAATATCGCTTGACAATGGAACGAGACTATAGATTTTAAGTTTAATTTTTATAATTTATAAATTTAGTTTCAGTTTTGAAACATGGAAATTTTCTGTGTCACAATGGAATATTTTTAAAAAAGAATTTTATTTTGCTCTACTGTTTGTATCAAACACTGTTTTTTTAAAAATAACTAAGAACACCGGATTATAAATCATACCGTTCTTTATTATTTTAAGAGATAGATATAGATATATATATATATGCATTAATGGGAAACTGAAAAATATTTTTCAGCTGACTCATTTCATCCTTTAGGACCTTATTTCAAGAAAATTTTCTCTTATCACAATTTGGAATACTTAATGACAAAAGTGATAAGAAACAAAATGAAACTAAATTGGCCCAACTATATACAAAATATGACACTGCCATTTTTATGGCAATCTACACACCAAAAAATATCAATACTAACAATTATCATTGTCTATAGATTTGAGAAGAGACATTAATCCATGCAACATAAGTCAAATGCCCAAATCTTTCTTTTGATAGTTGCTGTTGATAACACCATAAATTTTGAGAAGTTTCATTTATGTATCCAACATAATTTCTGTCTGAATTTCTGGAATGAGGAGTTATCATTGTATACACTATTTACATGCAAGCTATTATCCTCATCTTTGTTGTTGTTATTATCACATTTCAACCTTTGTGTAATTTGTGAATTTGATGACATAGTAATTTTAAGTTCAATCCCTGGGCCAGGCAGTGTGTACTTGAACTCAGGAAGCAAGAAGAGCAATAATTGATCAATACTAAAAATATGAACAAGACAAGATATCCACAGACATGGGCAGTGGAACAAAAACAATCTACCCCCACAGATTAAATAAAGGGTTCAATCTGGATTTCTCTGTTGGTTACCCAGATCAACATGCCTCTGACGAAGGCTGGAGAGCATAATGACTGAAACAAAGACAAGGACAATAGTCCACATGCAAATATTGTAAATAGCCAACATTGTTTGCAAGCTGAAATCTCTTCTTTGTATAGTTGAATTTAAGCGAGGTACTAGATTGGCAATTAGGTCTCATCTTTTTACAGTTGAAACAGATGCAAACATACGTTCTATGCTAACAGTTTCTTCTCTTGCACTTGTCACTTATGAAACTCTTTGGGCTTTTTGCTTTTCAGTTAATTTTGATCTTCAAAGATTTAAATGTAATGTTAATAATTATCTTGTCTTTAATCTTTTTCTTTTGTTTTCTCTACTTAATGATTTTTTTTCTCAGATTCTTTCACTTTCATTAACCACTTGCATTTTAGTGGCTTTATCACCTTGCTTGGAGTGAAATGATTAAAAAAAAAATAATCTTTCATTCATATTATTTGCCTTTATTTCAATCTATCTATCCTCCTTATCCTCCTTATCCTCATAATCTTCATTTCCTTCTACCTCCAATTAAGTCCACATCATTCAGTAGCCCTCTACCATGAGTGGCTCTTGAGACCAGTATTGAGTGAGATTTAGTATTAAAAAAATTTACAACAACTTAAAACCCTTTAATTGCCTAACTCATCTCAAATAATTCTTGAAAAATAAGAGTAAAAAATTATCTCTATTTTCATCATAACATATCTTTAGACAAGAGTGAATAATTTTTTTACTTTTCCCCTCGTATCTGACAATTCCGTACTCTCTTTTTGTATAGTTTGAAAACTAACAAAGATATTTAATAAAGAATTCATACAAGCTTTCAATTTCAAAATCTTCAACATCATAAAAGAGAATAAAGAAACACCCACTGATCTGCGGTAACCAATGGAATTTCTAAATCATCACAATCTATTTCTTTCAAAGAATCTGAACACACTTGACAATAAAAAGCTGTATCATTTAAATATTTCCAGTTTTCTGGGGCAAACATTGCTTGATACATGAAAAGAAAAAAAATGTGGCATTTTTAATATCTTTGAGGAAACTAGTTTCTAGGTCAGATAAGTAATCAAATGTCCAACATGCCACTTCAGCCAACAAATAGGTCGGATTTTCTTGTGTATAATGCAAGAAATTTTGAATGAAAGTTAAAGGCAAAAAAAGAAGAGGTCGTACTAAATATACATTTTCAGAAATGTTTATTCATCTTTAAAAAAAAAAAAAAAAAAAAAAACTCATATTGGAAACAAGATTATAAATACACTCTACAAGAGATAATAAAACACAAATTAGGCAGGGATTGATAACAATTACAATTGTCTTTCTTTGAGAAGCAGACATTTTCGGCCTGATCTGGCTCTTGTAAAGGTAGAGCATAGCAAGAGGAGCCAGGTAGCAATACAGGGAACCAACAATTTTTCCAGCATTTATAGTGATGGATATACGAGTTCCACTTGAAGTCCGAGTTAAGGCCAAATAGTCACTCAAAGCATAGGGTTTCCCTGTAGGGGACATCTATTCCTTATGATTGGTGATACTGATAGATTATGTTGGAATGTAATTGGTTTTTGAGATATTCAATGTAACCAACAAGTCTTTCCCCCCACTGAGCTGTTAGAGCTCAATCAGATGAGAGATCAGCTGCCAATCTCTGGTCATCTAAAGTTTTGGAGATGCACCTATATACTGTAGTTGCCTACCTGTGGTTTATACTGTAACTATGCTGTGTGTGCCCTAGTAACATTTTCAGAAAGAGATCATATATACTGGGATGATCAGGAGTTGAACAAGACCAGTACACTAAAACCCTCAGCCATGATGACATTTTGTGCTAGCCCAATTACCTATGTCCTCCAAACAGTTTCATTTAACCAGTTTCCCTCACAATACTTGGGTCAACTCGTTGGTTTCAAGGACTCCCAAACAATGCTGCATGCTGGGAGCATCCGTCCTGACCAATATAATCAAAAAACCATCTTCTTGACAAATCAATCATGGTGAGATGTGAATCTGGGTATCATGGGGAGAATGATTAAGTTCTAATGACTTGGCCATACACAATCATTTACTTAATTTACACTCTAAACAGCTGTTAAAATGTTAATTAATCTTTATTAGTTTTACAAAATAATTCACACAAGTTTTTCTATTAACAGCAGTGGAAACAGATGATTCGCTTGATATATTAAGTTCTTAAAAAAAAAAAAAAAAAGTCAAGAGTCATTCTTACAAGTAAAATTTCTCTTTGGTTATTTTTCTGGTTTTTGTGTATAACATCAAACTGAGTATCCACAGAGAAAAAGAACATGGAAATTTTTTTGTCCCCCCCCCTTTTAGGCTTCAGTACTTTTTTTCAGTCTTTATGGCAGGTCTGTGGAGTTGGAGCCAGAAACAATTAAGGGGTCACTGGAGTTCGAGTCAGTTAAACTATACTGACTCAAATTCAAATTGAATTTACACTTTATGTAAAAAGTCAGATTATAGAATTATTTTTTTATTGATATTTCTTCTGTATATTTACTATTTCCTTTAAAGAAATTCATCTCAACTGCTTTTTTAAAGTCATTTTAGTTATTTTGTAGTTGCAAAACTATATATATAAAAAAATTTTACATTATAGAATTTTTATTTGTAATTATTTCCTGTAAAAGATTATATTTTAACTTCTGTTACAAAGTAGTTTTATTTTTTTGTTCTGCACTTATTTCTTATTTGCAATTATATATATATATATATATATATATATATATATATATATATATATATTAAAACACACACACACGTGTGTGTGTGTGAAAAGTCTTACATTTATAGCATTTTTATTTCTTCTATATACTTTCAAGATTTTATCTCTGCAAAGAAAATATTGACGAGTGAATAGGTATAATATAAAAGCCACAATATCATTTATTCTTTGATATAAACCAGTTATAATGATATAGGCCTACTCAAGTTAGGAGCACATACATAGGCTTTATAAGATTTGTAGTTCTAGAATCACTTAATTACATCAAGAGGAGTCAGAGTTAGAGGTGCCAAAAATGGAAGAGTCGGAGTCAAAGATTTTGTGTTCTGACTCCACAGCCCTGCTTTATAGAGAAGTAATCCTGAGAGAACAAGAAATCCAACCAAGATTCATTATTGGCAGCCACAAGATATGCAGATGACACAGTATTGATAGCGGTTGTAACCTAGGGAAGGTTATTGATTAGAATAATCACATAAAAGTTGTTAATGAACAATAATACTCAGAACAAGAACAACACATACAAGATTCGCCAGCAGTGTGTAGAAGTAGTAGTCAACTGCTAGAAGTGAGTCAAGTGCAGGATATTTACCAACCACCCCATGTGGTCATATATGGCACAAGG
Source organism: Acanthosepion pharaonis (assembly GCA_903632075.3). Classification (NCBI taxonomy): domain Eukaryota; kingdom Metazoa; phylum Mollusca; class Cephalopoda; order Sepiida; family Sepiidae; genus Acanthosepion; species Acanthosepion pharaonis. The sequence continues at coordinate 977,432 of CAHIKZ030003660.1, forward strand.
CCAAAATTAATGTGAGGTATCCAAACCTGTAGGCTTGGCCAAAAATTCCCCGTAGACCTCATATAAAACTTGGTCGGGCAGCTGTTTCTAGAGACAAGACACTGCCCTTTGACACAGTCAAACTCTCTGCCTCCTAGCAGAGAGGATCTCCGGACAAGGCTAGCATAGCTGAAGACAAATCTCAAACTGCAGATCAACATGCAATATTTACTACTGTGTTTATGTGAATGGGGACATAAACATTATCATCCATAGGTGAACTACAACAATAGTAGACATAGAAAGGAAACTCCTAAAGCACTGCTACAAAATAAGATAGTACCTATTTGTATATGTAGAAGGAATATGAAGTGTATGGTAAAGAAAAGGGAGAAGTTGACAACTGATCACATGTCGTAGAACAACAAAATACAACAATATGGCATCACCGATAGGATCTAGATTTACATTAACTATAGATGCGAAGGAGCGAGCTGTGTCAGAAATTTTATCGCAAGGAGGCCATCCAATAATGTACTTTTCAAGAAGATTGATGGCAGCAGAAATAAATTATCCAAATATTGAAGACTAAGATAGTGTGATGGAAGAAGATCTTGATATAGGAGAAAGGAGGAGTTCTTCAGATCAGGATAATGCAATAGAAGACGAGCCTATAGACGACGCCAGGAGTGACTCAGACACAGAAGATGAAATATGACCAAGATCCCCAATAAAAAGAACAGAACATAAACCTCAAGAGGAAGAGGAGGAAAGAGGTTGTAGAAGAAATCTGAGAACAATCAAAGACAACAAATTTCTTCAATTCAGGGAGGTGTAGTGGATTGGTTTATAGGATTTTATCTATTTGCATATGTTATGTAAAAGAGATAAAGTGTACGATAAAGTAAAAGACAGGAGAAGTTGACAACTGATCATGTATCATAGAACAAGACAATACAACAGTATTAAAGGAAAACAAAAGGAAAGAACTAAACATAAGATGACAGAATGTATGGTTGTCACCAAAAAGAAAAAGAGAAATCAACATGCAACTTACAAATTGGAAATGCCAAAATCAAGAAAGTACAAAAATTTAAATATCTAGGAAGCATTTTAACAGAGGATGAAAAATACAACATCAAAATTTCAAGGCCCATAGGGACAGTGAAAGACGTCTTCTAAAAGAAGAAACAGGAAAATTTCATTACAAAGAGTACTGAACTGTTATGTAATATCAATCCTCCTATATGGCAGCAAATGCTGGACAATCTCCTCACAAATGAAGAGATCTGAAGCAACAGAAATGTGGTTCTACAGAAAGATGCTGAGAATACCATCTACTAAACAAGTGAGCAACGACAAAGTTTTAGAGAAAATGAAAACAAGAGAGACACTTATACTTAGCATTAGAAAAAGAGTTGAAATTTATGACCCATTATGAAAAAAGAGGGCTTGGAAAATTTGATATTCACAGGAGAGATTAAAGACAGGGACAAAGGAAAGCAGCACATAAAATACCTAACAAGCTTGTACAAACTGATGTCAGAACAGGGTTTGCAAGAGATAGCAGACAAACTTTACTAAGATGTTTACTTTATTTGTTATAAATATGTATACTAATATCCATTGGATCTCAGTACCACACACTAATTTTCAGCTGAATTTGTGCAGTAATAAGAAAATTAACAATTTCATGGTGTGTCTTATACTTATTTCCACATTATATATATATATATATATATATATATATATATATATGTGTGTGTGTGTGTGATGCTTAGTGGAAAGTGCTCAATATCTGTACCAGGGTTACAAACTAATATCCATACAACTGAATATATATATATCTCCTTAAATAGAACTGATGGAGAGATCTTAGGAACTTTTCAGCCAACTCTTCAGAGAAAAATCCTTGGTGAAACAATTAGTGATTTATTTATTTTTTAGCAGGAATAATGAAATACACTTTAAGGGACTAAATGAGAGAACCAAATTGGTGCATGATTAAAATATGAAATTGCAAGCACATCTGCAAATTTATTATATAAAATATGCGTTTTTAATGTTTTTAGTATAAAATATTCACAAAAGATAAGAAAATTAAAAGAAATGAAGTATAAAAATCAAAATCATATTAAGATAAAGGATGTAAACAAAATGTTGATAATCCATAGAGATAATCCAATTTACCTTGAGAGTTGCCTCTCTGCAAATGTATAAATCCAAACTTTAGGTCCTTTTATATCCGCAACTGAGAAATTTTTGTAAATTGTAAAAATCTGAAAAAGAATGAATAAATATTTTTGATTTAATCTAAATAAAATTAAAAGCAAACATAGCAAATATTGTTTAATATTTTGTATATTGAAGTTATTTTTAAATATCTTATTTTCATGCCAACAAAATTTGTGGATTTCTCTTTTCTTTATTTGACTTCTTTACAAATTTATGAACAGACAGACATAACTGATATTCATTAGGTTATTTAATCGGATATAAAGCTTACCAAAGAAAAAGAAATCGCAATGAATTAAGAGATAGGTCAACACAGGCCTAGTTTGCATTTTAGAGAGAAAGAGATCCAGTTATACAAAATAGTATAAAAGCTAGACAAAAGCCCAATTGTACATGAAAGTCAAAAGAGATGGACATAGGTCCAATTTTATGAGAGCCAAAACAGGTAGACAGTTTTACCAAAGAGCCAAAACAGGTAGACAGTTTTACCAAAGAGCCAAAACAGGTAGACAGTTTTACCAAAGAGCCAAAACAGGTAGACAGTTTTACCAAAGAGCCAAAACAGGTAGACAGTTTTACCAAAGAGCCAAAACAGGTAGACAGTTTTACCAAAGAGCCAAAACAGGTAGACAGTTTTACCAAAGAGCCAAAACAGGTAGACAGTTTTACCAAAGAGCCAAAACAGGTAGACAGTTTTACCAAAGAGCCAAAACAGGTAGACAGTTTTACCAAAGAGCCAAAACAGGTAGACAGTTTTACCAAAGAGCCAAAACAGGTAGACAGTTTTACCAAAGAGCCAAAACAGGTACCAAAGAGCCAAAACAGGTAGACAGTTTTACCAAAGAGCCAAAACAGGTAGACAGTTTTACCAAAGAGCCAAAACAGGTAGACAGTTTTACCAAAGAGCCAAAACAGGTAGACAGTTCTAGTTTTACAAGATTTCAGAAAGTTTTCCACATTACTTGGAAGCTTCATAATAGACATTGGAATGTCCACTGCATCATTTAGAGGCTTCACAATAGATTTCGGAAATTCTTCCACATCACTTGGAGGCTTCACAATCAAAAATTGCAGATTCTCAAATGGCGAATGTGATGTTATTTTTCATTTTAAATGTTTGTGAAAATTTAATACATTCAAAAATGAAAAATAATGCATCAATTAAAATAAATGTATGAAGTCATCAGCAGATTTGAATTCTTGACAATGACTGAAGTCAGTTGAAAACTTAAAACAATCAGTCAAATAGTGATAAACATCTTAAAATATAATAGTCACAATTTGTCAATTAACATATCTGAACGGTCGTTTGCTGCCCAGATACATCCAACATGTGTGTGGGTGTGTCTGTGTTGGTAGAATGTATAATAGTATCGGAAACAAAAGCCAGAGAAAAGCTTAGGTTCTCTTGGCATCATCAGTTCAACTAAAAGAAGAAAGACATTTTTACAACAACCAAATTATCCTCAAATCCCTCAAAAATTCTTCCAACAGATTTGTCTTTATTCTTGCAGCTGAACAGATGAAGCCAAAGAAAAAAATTTACACTTTGTCTCAACATTTTTCACATAGTTATATATGGGAACAAATACAGGTTTAAATATGGATCAGAATCTAACAATGACAGAAAATAGGAAATCTTTATCAATCTAACATGTTTCACTTTTTATTTGTGAAAAAGCTTTACTAAGTTTCCTATCTATTCTCATATATATATATATATATATATATATATATATATATATATATATATATATATATATTGAATTCCAGTCGGATCCATTACATTCACTTACATGCTAGTATCCTGGGGAAACATATGAATCCTGTCCCCCCCAGCTATGGGTAAATAGCAGGACAGACTTGGTTCTGCAGCCTTGGGTGGCCTATCTACTGCAGAAAGTAATGGCAACGTACTGCAGGGAAAACAATCTGCCTTGTCAGTCATGTACCAAAAGATACATGATCGCCTACACTGTGTATCATGCATGGTACATAACGACACACACACACACACATATATATATATATATATATATATATATATATATATATATATTATATATATAAAATGTGTATATATGTACGTACACACTCTCTCTCTCTCTCTCTCTCTCTCTTTCTCTCCAGTTCAAAAGTCTGAGGACATCCTTCATAATTTTTACATGCCTCAGTATATGAATCAATTAAAACAAATTTGGTATGGTCAATAAGGAAATTGTGTTAAGGGTAGTTTTACCTACCACCACAAGTTGCTACAAAACCAAAAGGTGTAGTATATTGACGCTATCAACAAGTATTTTCCTGTATCATGATGGTAGACAGGAATGTGTTTTTAGATGTTGTGCAATAGAAATTGTATTTGACAAATGTATTATAGCGGGACACTTGTTTTGCAAAAATTCCATTGCTACAACAAATTTAAAATTTTAATGTAATTCTAATAGAGAGCATTCACATGTGTTTTTTTTTTTTTTTAAATCTCCATGACAACAAAATGAAGATTTTATCACAGCTACAATAAGTTTGTAATTTATCCCTGATGATGATCTTTGAGGAGATCGAAAGTTCTTGGATAGGAAAAAACTACAATGCCTTCCATGATGAATTATATCTAAACATCAAAAAACTGATTAGAAAACTGGAAAGGATCAGTATAAAAATAAACAGACATATGTGTATGTATATGTGTGAAATAAATAACCACAACATTCTACACATATGAATATACATGTAGGTGGATGCATGAGAGTGTACACACACACACTATGAAAGGAAAAAATAAAAAGTGTATATATAAAAAGAAAAGAAAAAAAAAAAACAAGAAATATAAACAGTCAATTGCTAATACCCCCTGACAAGTGGATGGAGTGATTGCTGGAGAGTCTATCTACAAAACTCAAGATGCTGAAATCAGCTAAGCAACAGATATCATATTTGTATTGTTGTGTGTGTGTGTGTGTGTGTGTGTGTGTATATATGGGAGGGCACCTCACTGTAGTGTAATGGTTAGCAAGCTCGACTTATGAAAACCATTACAACTGAATAGAGAGTTCAAACTTCACTAGTTGCCCCATACTTTGGGTTTTGCCACATCTAAGCTACACTTAGAAAATCAATGTGTGTGTGTGTGTCTCAGCCACAAAATATAATATGAGCAAATAGCTGTTTATGTATTTTCTAAATACATAAATGTTCATATATTAAGTTCTCAAAAGGATAAAATAGATTAACAATTCTATGATCAAAACAACTACACACGTGTGTGTGTGTGTGTGTATATATATATATATATATATATATATATATATATATATCTGACAGTCATAAAAATAAAACGTAGTTGTTTTGATCCTGGAATTGTTAATCTATTTTATCCTTTGAGAACTTAATATATGAACATTTATGTATTTAGAGAATATATAATCAGCTATTTGCTCATATACACACAGACACACACAATGTATATTCATGCCTGTCAAGCGTTTATTCAATGGGTAACAAAAGTAGTAGTAAATATAAGCGTTCGTTAAAAGTTGATGTCATAATTGATTGCTATTTTGTTTATAGACTGATCTTTACTGACAACTTCTGATGTTCTCATTATTATCTCAAATAGGACGAGTGAATACAAGTTAAAGAGATAGAACTAATCTCAGCCGAAAGCCACCTGCTTTGTAAGTTGGATATGATAATCCTCTTATTTTGCAGTTTTGAATTACTAATCACAAATAAATCCCCAATAATCTAAGATCAAGATCCATTGCGTTTACTAAAAAAAAAAAAAAAAAAAAAAAAAAAAAAGCAATTGAATACAAAATGTCATTAAACAGCTTTTAATATTTTAAACAAAGTTAATTAAATCATTTTAAAAAAAATATAAATTTATATTTAATGTACACTTTAACATCCCAAAATATGAATGGCAAATTGGAGATAACATAATCCAGCAGGTACAAACATTTCTAGAAATGGTTTAAAAGGGAGGATGGAAAATGAAACCTCAAAATCCAAAGGTGACTTGATATTTGCTTCCAAATGCTAAGCAATGTATCAAGAAACAGGAAAATAATATTAGAATCAAAGAAAAGAATGCTAGACTTATGTAACATCAGTCCTCCTATATAGCAGTGAATGACTGACAATCTGATCACAGATGAAGCAACAGAAATGACTTTAGGCAATAGAAATGTGGTTCTACAGAAGGATGCTGAGAATACCATGTGAGCAATAACAAAGTTTTAGAGATAAATGGAAATAAAAAGGACACTTATATTTAACATCAAACAGAGCTGAAATTTCTAGGGCACATGATGAGAAAAGAAGGCTTGGAAAATTTGACACTCACAAGACATTGACAGCAAGCAGGACAGAGGAAAGTAGTACACAACCTACCTAATGAACATGTGTAAATGGTTGGCAGATCAGGGTTTAAGAGAGATAATGAAAACACAAAATTTACTAAGAGTTACAAAAGAGGAAATTGTGGAGAGCCATGATCAATCATGTCCTGAAAAGACATGGCACATAGAAGAATTAAATAATTTAAACAAAGATGTCAGATTTCAATCTTATCTATTCTCACTTGATAGAAAACCATAGCATTCAATTCTGCGATTCTTTGAGACTCATATGTTCCAGATGGAGAAATTAAAATGGAAAATACTTAGTGAATTCTAAAGACCAGATACAAAATACATCAAAATCCTTACAATAAAATCCATAGAAAAAAAACAAAAAAAAAAACTTGATGGTTTCTCTTTTAAATGCCTTCAGGATTTAGTTAAATGTGGATCTCCACAGATTTTTTTTTTCTTTATCTACTAATTGCTATACCTCTTGGGAAAGATAGTGAAGTGGTTTGCCACTGTCTTCTACATGTTTTTAAATTCAAAGTTGTCATTCTTTTAGACTGGCAGGTAACCAAGGTTAGAGAGCCTAGTCTATACTGCTATTTAATATATAACAATGGTTAGTCATGTTTAATATAAAAAAAATAAAAAAAAAAAAACATTTCAATTAATGTGTAGACAAAGACTACAGAGTAAAAAAAATGTTTTTTTTTTGTTTTTTTTTTAGTGCCACATTCCTTCAGGACATGTGTGATCATGGCTCTCCAAAGATTTTTTCTTTATTATCTGAATTGCTACAAAATGATTAAGAAAAAGATAATGCTTTCCTATAGTTCTGAATGCAAAATTACCCTTCTCCTAGACTAGATGCCAACCAAGGCTAAAAAGCCTAATCTACTTTGTTATTTATCCCATATTTCCTATTCATGCTTAAATACAGCCTTTTTTAAATACTATGTCACTTCATGGTCCTCCATAACTTCCTTCCAGATTCTTTTCCAAAGTAAATGCAACAAACTAAGCAGTAATTTGAATTGACCATCAGGCTACTCATCCGTACTAACAGGATAGTTTAACTTGATTGACAGATTCTTTTTTTACTGTTTATCAACTCAATGCAGGTTAGCCAGAAAATACTTTTTAAATTGTAAGAATTTTTTAGATAATAATTTAGTGATACTAATTAACCCATAGCTGGGGGAAGAAGAGGTAGTCATACCCTTTCCCAAGGGTATCTGTATGTAAGTGAATATAACAAATCCAATAAGAATTGAAACTCAGCTATCTGATTAACAATTCTAAGTCGTTATCCGTTACACCACCTGCACACATACAGGTTTACAACATCCAGTATTCCCAAGCGGTCACCCATCTAGGCACTGACCAGGCTCAATGTTGCCTAACTTTGGTGATCATGTCGGAACCAATGTTACAATACGATATGGCCATAAGCCATAGTTTAACTTGAAAAAAAATCATTAAGAAAATATTCATTCAATTAAAATCAAATAAATGCAGTGATTAATCAGTTTTAGAGATTATTCTTACTTACACAGAAATTTGCTTTTGCCATAAACTTCTTATCACAGAAATAATTTTTTTTTTTTATATTCAGATAATCCATCTCGGTAAGACGGAGTTGGCCTGTCTTGTGCCAGGAAAAATTTGACATTTTAACATATCTAACTACAAATGCTTAACCTTATCAATAGCTACTGATGGTGCGACATATCCTGCCCAATTTTCCTATACAGATATGACACGCAATAAATTTTGACCCTTATAAATTTCAACAAAAAGACAAAAATGATTCATAAAATCATTATAGAACGATATATATTATTTATTTTAGGATATTAAAACAAAACAAGTTAAAAATCACTACACAATTACAATGTTTAAACACTACTCCTTGGGTAATGATAAATTAATATGAGTGAATGATTAAATTACTTACAAAAGCATTTATATATATATATATATATATATATATATATATATATATATATATATATATATATATATATATATATATATATATATATATATATATATATATATATATATATATATATATATATATATATATATATATATATATATATATATATATATATATATATATATATATATATATATATATATATATATATATATATATATATAGATATATATATATAGATAGATAGAGAGAGATAAAAAAACAATTTTTTTTTTCTTCCCTCTTTACATGACTATTGGGTAATTGATTTCTTAACATCAGTTGTTGATAAAAAAAACTTTTTTATCAGCATCTTTGTTCTATATTGCCAATGATTCTGTCTCTGAGGAAGTGTCAGGCAAAAGGCACCTAAAATCCTGTTCTTAAACAAGATATTTTTTATTATTTAAATAGATAGAAAAGTATGATCCTTGTCTTTAAAATTATCTTGTCTTGGTGTGGCATTAAGATAAATCTGTTTTTATATATATATATATATATTACACACAATACTATACATCTGTTGTATATTTACTTTGAGTGATGATTGCAGATTTACAAGATCTTGCTCCAGTCCTTTCTCAAATTCTGTATTAAAATACTGATTTTGGAAAGTTGGCTAGGCTGAGAACTTTTCACCATACCTCATATATATATATTTTTTTCTTTTTCCATTTCATATACCAAATAAGAAAGAAAAAAAAAATGCAAAAAACATAAAAGCTCAATAACGAAAGTAAAACAAAAATTTTTTTCAATTTTTTGGAATTCATCCAGTCAATGAATAACATGTCTGAATTTGCGCAATTCAAAATTAAATGCCTCATCAAAAGAATTTTACATTTTGCCAGTTTACATCATTAAACATAATCATCATTGTCTTTGCAATGAAATAAAATTACAAAATAATAACTTTCTTTCAAAATGAAACTAACAAATTTAATTATCACTGAATAATTCAGGAGTTTTATCAAATCTAACTACGTAACTTATTTTAGAAAATGGAAAAAAGAATTTCCACAATATTGTTTAATTTAAAACAAAATCAATGAAACTGAATGGAAAGGAATCATTTATAGTTACTACCCTCAGCAGCAACTATAAAATACACTGACAATACACAACAGAAAAAAATAGCTGCAGTCAATACTGGAGTCGACTTTTATAGTAAGACTACATAGTATAATCTCCTCACAAAGGTCATCTCCATGAAAGAAAAAATATGACTAAGAACTGTATAAATAAAGTCCCACGCAGTTGTGGTAGGAAATATAAAGGAGAGACTAGTCACTCTCTAATATCTAACCTGGAAAATATTGAAACAGTTTGTCAAAGTGAAACAACTAAGCCAGCTATTTTTTTGATGAGTAATCAATTTCAATTAGGTATTTATTCATTCTCAGGTTCTAAAATATTTGAAATATGAAATAACTTCTCAATTTATTACAGAAATAGTTTTCATAAAAAGGAGTAAAAGAGCTTTTTCACTCCCTGGTCCATCTGACATCATCTACAGGCAATGCTACAATAAAGAACCAAACATATACTACAGCAAAAAGGTAAAAAAGACAAACAAAATCTGGACACCCACTACCAATTACATCTCTCCCGTGCCTGTACTTAGCTAACATTGGGGGAAAAAAAAAAAAAAAAAAAAATCTCCACTACAATAGAGCCAGTACCAAATCAAATTCCCCCCCCAACCACAATTTCAAATTATTAAATTGCACCAAACAACGCAGTGCCTATAGAAAGACAAGCAGATGAGGTGCTATTTGGCAGACGCATGTGGTGCAGTTTTAACAAATCAAGTGTGGGAGTTTGCAAGACAGACAGCAATATGGTCAAGCAAGGTTTAGAGAGGGAGCAGTGGTTTCAGGGAGTCTGGTGAAAGGATGCAAAATGCCAAATATGTTTTATAAAAACTAACCACTCTAATACCATCCAAGCAACACTGATGACTGACTTTCATCCAAACTAGTGGCTGGATGGCTGGTATGTTAATACTAATATCCAGATATACCACTAATGGACTATAATATAAAACTTAATTATACATCTTTCCACCTGCAACACCTAATTTCACAGAGGAGCTGACAAATAATACAGTATCCATGATTTTTAATAAATTAACAAAACAGAAGTAGAATGATATAGAAATTAGTATAATAAAAAATTGAAATATAAGAATATGAGCAAAAAAAAAAAAAAAAGTTTTTCTTTCTGATTTTACCAATATATTCTCAAATTTATAAATATTAATGTTTAAATACAATCTGTAAATTACACTTTACATTCATATGTAATATGAATAGCTGTCATCCTGGGTATGATGATAAACTACATCCGGCAGCAAGGTCTCAGACTAAGAGGTTTTGAGAAGCATGGGACTATCTTAATTGCTGCTGTTCCTAGGTCACCCAGATTGAGGTTGGTAGCACCAGTTAGGGCCCCAACTATGGGAAGATAGTGAACCCCCAAACTGGGGTCAAAACATGAAAATATAGAAATACGTAATAAAAAAAAAAAATAAAAAATTACCAGCCATAAATTTTCATAGTTAAAAAAAAAGACAAAAAAAAACACAAACAAATTACAATGTACACTATTTACATTGTTTGAACTGGTGTCATCTTTGTCATATTCACAACATTTCACCTGGTGTGTATGCTTCGGCATTGTTCAGATGATATATGTTGGAATTTCGAACTGCACCTTTTTCCAATGTATATCACCTGAAGAAGGCCAGAGCATACAACAGATGAAACGTTGTGAATATGACAATAAAGATGAGGGCAACACTCCAAACCAAACAGTGTAAATAGTTACAATACCTCATCTCAGAAATATAGACAGATATAAAAATTGCCAGCAATAAATGGGGTGGGGGAGAAAAGAAAAAGAAAAAGAAAAAGAGAAAGAAAAAGAAAAGAAAAATCACCAAAGTTCCCAAGAAAACTAAATTTCAGCATTAAATGACCCATAAGATGTTGACATGCCATCAAATAAACCAACCAAATGAATAGCTGAAAATCGAACAAAACTAACCTGTAAGTCGTTTCCAGTAAAAAGAGAAAATCTGCTGCTCAGAACGATATGACTCCAGTCATGATCCCGTGCATGTGTCGATGTACAAGTAACGGCAATCATTAAATAGGATTAAACAGCCATCCCATTCAACCTACCAGTTGAAAGTAGGCAGCTCGCGTACTAGCTAATTACCATAAATAAATCCTTACAAATTTCTTAGCTGACCATCAGTATAAATAAAGCATAAATGAGTCTGAAGATCTATTTAGTAGTATCTTTGATTTCTCTATGACAATGTAAATTGAGTTTCTTCCGCATTAAGTTTGGGTTTTTTTTTCCTCATACATTATTACGTAGACAAAATGAAACAATTCATCAGATAGAATTTCAAGCCAAATCAGCTGGGGTTTAAATCTTAAAAATTTATTTCATAACATAAAACACAATGTGACTAGGTTGCACTGCCAGTAAATAATTTATTGGTAATGAAACCTGATCTCCCCTATTTGAAGTAATGAGATATTCTGTTAAAAAAACAAAGATTTCTTTGCTAATTGATTATCATATTTTTAGTTTAATATTCAGACAGTATTGAATATAGACAACAAAAAAAAAAAAAAAAAAAAAAAAAAAATCATGATTTTGATATTTCATTAGTACAATTCAGTTAGAAAAGTACTTAAATATTTGTATGGCTTTTTGGTAATACAGGAAAACTATTTACTTGTATATTAACCATAAAAATGATGTAAACCATTTTATATATATATATATATAAAAAATGGTTTACAAACACAAATCTTTCTCAGACTCTTGAAACATTCGTATCTGCTCAGTTTTGTGTCCCAACGTAAACAAAGCAATTTCTACTCAAATATAGGTATCTACTAAAAATAACGTTTAAGTAATAAAATCTGTCAGATTAACAAAATAAAAAAAAAACCATCACTTCTTTAGTCGGTTGATTTTGTTCAGCAGCATATCAACACCTCTATGGGTTATTTAATGTCAAAATCTAAATATTTGAACACTATTTTAAGGCTTCAACTAAGTATATTTTGAATGCAACTGCATGCCTTCAGCTAAAGGCAAAATATATTGTTGGCCATTCTACTATAAATATATATTTTTATACTATCATAGTGTTTTTTTTTTTGTTTGGGAGTTCACTATTTGGCCATAGCTGGGACCCTAACAGCTCCTACCACCCCAGATCAGGTGGAACTGGGAACGACAGCAATTAAATTTAGTTCTATGCTCATCAAAACCTCCCAATCTGAGGCCTTGCTGCTGGACATAGTATATCATCATACCCAGGACAATGCTATTTTAGAAGTTGCTTTGTTTGCATTAGGATATGAAATTAAGCATATATGAATGTTTCAAGAACCTAAGAAAGATTTGTATTCATAAGGCTCTATTTAACTTTCCTTAGATCGGCGATGCACTTCATGGCCGAGTCAGTATAAGCACGTGCAGATACGCATATTGGATGAATTTTTACTAAACAACATGCACAAGTGAATAGCTTTAAAGGAGTCAATTGCCCGTGTGCCCTGCAATGCACACAATCTCCATCATAGCACCACACGCTGTATTGGTGCACTGTGTGCTACATGTCAAATGATGCTAAAATTGCAGGCTTGTTTGCAGGGATAGGAGTTTGCCATCTTCTAGCTGAATGGTGACAGTCGGCTCATAAGCTCATCCACCCTTTGCCAACACTCTCCAAACTGATTTAGATTAAGAATTTTTCTTCTCCTAGATTGATTGCCAACCAAGGTTATAGGTCCCACTCTGTCCTATTTACTCATCTGCTGGGTGGGGGAGGAGGGATGGATGGATTCATACCTTTCCCAGGGGTATTTCTGCATAACTGAATGTAACAGGCTCAAATAGAATTCAAATCCAGCTCTTCAATTTATCATTCAAAGCCAATATCCATTAATACCAGCATAGAGATTTTGATAAACCATAAAAATATGGTACCAAATTTATCTTGGTAGCTCAATTAGCAAACATGTTAGAACTACTTGCATTATTTTTATTATTCAGACTGTTATCCTCATCTTCATTGCAATATTCACAACATTTCAGCCATTGTACATTCCAGCCTTCTTCAGGTGATTGGAATTTCAAAGCAAACCCTTTATTTCATCCACCATGGTAGATTGTTCTAGTTCCACATGCCATGCCTCTTCCAGATGTCTCCCTTTAACTGAACTCTCCAAGTTTTGGTTCACCACTGCTGTAGCCTGGTATTGAACTCACGACTCTCTGGCTCTAACCAACATCCTTATCCACTGGGCCATGTGTCCTTAAAGAAGGCTGGAGCATACAACAGCTGAAACATTGTGAATATAACAATGAAGATGAGGATAATAGTCCGAATAATGTAAATAATGCAAGTAATCATAATACCTCATCTCAGAGATATAGACGGATGTTAGGACTATTAAAACTTCATAAAAACTACTGGATAAAAAGCCAATTTTAACCATGTACAACTGAAGATGCAGGTTTCAAACAAGTCAAAAGTCATTATAAATATAATGCCATATCAGTAGTCTTGAATTAAAAGAAATATAATGCTAATGGAATCAATAATTCTTAGATCAGACCAACCTAAAAATTGGAAAGATTTTATTCTCAAAAACAAAATTGTAAAAATATGAGCAAATTTGTCTGATCATATTAAGTTTCATTTCAGTCGATTAACTATTGAAAGGAGATTTATTAATCGTTGCACCTTCCTTTATTTCAGAGCACAACAGAGATGAAGCTAATTTCTTTTTCAATACAAATTGGGTATCCTTCATCTGAAATTCCAAAATCAGAAAAATTCCAAAAACCAGATGTTTTTCAAGTGCTGACATGACTTGCCACAAATGGAAAATTTCAGAAAGTACTGGTTCCTCGGTGATGGGCAGCTGTTATAAGTGACCTCATCTGACCTGGGAGGGGGGTTCCCTATCCCAGTTATGTAGCCTATGTTGGTGCCAGTTTTTTGTTAGTGATTGTCACAGCAACACCTTTGTTCATGGATTATTTACCAGGTGTTTCATACTCCATAAAGATATTATTCAACATGTCAAAATGTTCTGTATTTATATATTATTTTAAATAGTGATAACATTTTTTTTTTTTGGTACACATACAGAAAGTACAAAACATTATTTTTACATTAAATCTTAATTTCACCACTTAAAAATCTGTGTGAGCATTACATGACTAACATCGTTACCTGTATCTACATATACACAAAATTTATCAAATTTTATATAAAAAATACTTTCAGGATGTTATTTATATAAGACTACCTTCAAGGTATATGATAAGCTGTATTAGGAAATGTAAAGGGATATCATGTTTAAGCTTAGGTTCTATTCCCAAAGTGCCCTATTTTATAGATGCTATATACAAATTAAATAATCTGTATTCTAAAATCTGAAAAATCTCAAAATCAAAGCACTTCTAGTTCACAGAATTCTGGATAAAAGATTCTCAGCCTGTAGAACGTCAATAAAAAAAAACATAATAAAAACCACGTAAAAACAGTCATAAGCACAATTTGACAGTAGGACAAAAACCGGTCAAAAGTATAAAATATTGAACTTGTCTTAAATAAAAAATTAAAAAAAAAAGCATCCATTGGCGGTCGATGTCTGAAACTTTACTATTTTTTTGATAAAACATTCAACAAAACAACTCTTTTCACTGTAATATCAATACCTTTTGTAATAGACGTATTTTATTTTTGAAAATTTTGTGAAAATATATAATTTTCAACTTGTCAAAAACTAATGACTACAAAACTTGGAAATTTGTTTTACCAAAGGAAAACAATCTATAATTGTGCTCTAAATTTCCTCAGTTTTAAATGAATAGAAAAAAAAACTTTCTGGACATTGTGAATGGTTCTCCTACATGTCTAATAACGGTGATTTGCCAACTGAATTTCCTCATATAAATCTCTGATATGACATATTGCTGGAACAGTACACATCCAGCCATCACTTGAAACTGGCATTACATCAAAGTCCTATTTGAAAACAAATGTTGATTCCACTTGAAGCAATATCATCTGACAAAGGCCATCAGAAATAATCATTTCTGCTCTTTGTTGGTGCAAAAAACTTTATCACAGAACTGAATGGTGATGCATTATCAATGACTTGGCCAATGTAAAATGTGGAATCATAATATACTGCAACCCATTAATGTTGGTGCTCATAACTGAAAGTTACCCAAGATGGTTCATTATCACAACTGCTAGAGTTGTTTAAATGATCAGAATCACCGACTGACTTTTCTTCTTTCCTTTGTCTTAGAGGTGGAGATGAATCAACTGATGTTCCTGCCATCAAATAGCTGCAAAGAGCAGCTTCCAGCTAAGATTTACTTCCATTGGTGTTGATCTTGATATCCAAGTTGATCTTTCAGTTCTTCCAAAAATCACTGCTTGTTGTACATCTTTAATAGAGTTCACAGGACCACCATGCTTGATGACAGAGTTAATGATTCTCTGTTTCACAGCAGCAGCTTCACGCTTTTTTTCCCTTCTTTTGCTGCTCATTTTTAGTAATCCTTTCCTGTACATGAACTTTCAAAAGTACTTCTTGTTGCTTGTGTCTTTGTCACAGATGTTTCGCATGCTTTCTTGAAGTACCAAGTTGCTGATTTTGGTTCCAGGCAAGCTGTAATCTGGTTGCACTTGAGCATGATTGATAGGAAAGTGATGCAGTTTTGTTTGTTTTTTTTGGAGGGGGGGGGATTTTTTTTGTCAGTTCCACCCCAACTTTCAAACATCATTAACATATAAATTTGAGATTTTGAGGGTGTTTGAGAAAATATTTTACACTAAAAATAGAAGTTCCTGAAGATGTTACTTGAGTAAAAAAAAAAAAAAAATTTCAATTCAAATTCAACATTGAACATAGTGAAAATTCATCATGAACTTTACCAAAAAAATAATAAAGCTCAAAAAAACATTTTGGATGAGATTTGGTACTTAAAGAATTTAAAATATTTTCTTTCACATTTGATACATCTACATCTAATAGTTACTTTCAATTTTTCATTGCAATTCTGAAATTCCTCCAATAAGGGATTTTTCTATTAAATGAAGATGTTTTAAGAATTGAAAAATGTAAAGTTTAACTACCATTTTCAAGTGTTAACATTAGAAGGCTACTATGGTTAGGACAACTCACAAGTTACCATGCATGAATAAACGTTATTTTTCATGCTATAAGTATTATTTTTACAGAATCCAATCAGTTAATAAACCCTACATTTTAGTTATTTACTTTGAAACAAAAGACAAATACTGGATTTTTAAATTTGTTATTTTCATTTGTCTTCAAGAATGAAGGTTCAGTGAGTGACCATGACAATATTTTAAAAATCAAAATTAATTGCAAAATGCAGTGAAAGTCAACCATGAAATAAGAATAATTGTTTGTACAGAAAGTAAGAACCTACACACATCAAAATGTTTCTAAATTAAGTGGCGGCAGAAGAATTATCGTTGAACTTTTAAAAGGTAAGCTTAGATAATAATGCAATACTTAAATGCAGTGATTAATTTTGAGTTCTTCTGTAGTTTATTGTTGCCTATTGCATACGGCAGCAGTATGCCTCACAAAAAGAAAACTCTGCCAACAGGACGAGATTGTAATCAAAAGAGTCAAGGCTGCAGCAAGGAAAAGAAAGTCCCATGCAAATGAAGACCCAGATCAAACAGCAGCCAGGAGGGCTTCCAATGCTGAGAATATGCAAAGACTTAGGGACTATCAAACTTCTGAACAAGCCAAAGGCCCAATCAAGAAGCCCTCCACAGGAGTTACCTTAACCCATTACCTGTCAAGAGACCCATTTGGGGATCTGTTCAAATTAAACTCACTACATGTTGTTCCTTGTATTTATATTGAATTGCTTACATACATTGCATTTGCACAGGTATATTTTACAACATTTAGCCTTTAAAGTTTTTATCATTAGCCATAAGAAGACACTTTCTGTTGTAATTTTACATTTGAGCAGAAAAATAATGACTATTTTGAAAAGTTATTTTTTTTTTTTAATCAATATTGTTTTTTGATGTTTTATACACATATATTTGATGTTCTAGTTTCTATAAAAATGGCAATGGCAACTACTGAAATTAAACATAAGGAATAAATAAATTCCTAAGACACCTGTCTGGGCCAAAAACTGCGCATTAAAAAAAATTGGCAGTTAATGGGTTAAATGCAGCCCAATAGGGCGGCTTTTAAGCATATGTGTGTGTGTGTGTGTGTGTATATATTATATATAAAGTTATGTATTTGGGTAGCAAATCCTCTTCTATACATGGTTCATTAAAGACAACTGACAACTTACTGTGATTAAGCTTTTTATCATCACAGGTGATTTTTTTTTTTATTGTTAACTGAATGTATAGGTTTTTATATATGTGTCTGGAGTTGAAGGAATTTTTTTCTTTTCCAAACATGGTCAACACATTGTTCATAGTGGATACTCTCAATAACATCAACTATGAACATGGCCACAATGTGCTGACTGTGTTTGGAAAATAAAATATTCTTATAACTTTAGATACATACATAAAAACACACTCAGTTAAAAATAGAAAAAAAAAAAAAAAAAAAAAAATGATATTAATTAGGAAACCAGTTAATTACTTCAACTATATTTTTTTGTTATAAGTTGCATTTTGTAGATATCGAAACATAACCCTAATTTTTTTTTTTTATATATAGTAATCCTAAATATGTTATTTTTTTATAAACATTTTGAATTTTATATTTGGTTGGACTAGCAAAACTTAATGAGTTACAAAAACATTTTATGTGCAAAAAGTGTGTCCCAAAATAGGAAAGATTGCAAAACATTAATCCCCAGTCATAATAAAATTGCTTCATCAACCAATTCTTTTTTTTTTTTGTTCAATGTGTTTTTTGGGATGCCCAGTTAAACTAATAGGTTTTTCATTTTTAAAATATATAAATTATAATTTTGAAAACTGGTGTAAATTATATAACAGATTCAAATTAAACAAAACTGTAAATTTTTTCATATACAGTAACCTTATTTGATTCAGATAGAATTTTCTAATCTGGCATGTCATGATAATTTTGTATCATGAATTACTTGTTCTTCCTTTGATTATTAATTAAATTTTTCATTGAAGTATTTAATTTTATATGCTGCTTAAATTATATTATTCATAGCAAAGAATATGTCTCATTTCAATTCAAAATTCTTCTTTTCTAGACATTGAGTGAAACCATTAATGAATGTTATTAAGTAAATTCTTAATTGAATTATTTCTCTTTATAGACATTTTCAATTCTCTATTTGACTTGATTAACAAAACTTAATGAGTCATAAATAAAATTAATTTTTAAAAGTGTGCCCTCAATGTCAAAATGTTTAGGAAAGTTCTGGCTTAAAAGGATATTTAAAAAAATTTTAATTTCTGAAAGGAAATACTCATTCAACAAAAACATATCATTTTTGACTCGTATTTACTTTCATCTTTTATTAAATATAGCATTGTCATATTAGGTTGTCCCAAAAGTTCATAAACACTTGCGAAAAATTGAATTTTGTTTTTTTTTTTACTTTATCAAGAATTGGCTGATGAGCTAGGAGTTGGCAAATCGACAATTCACCGACACTTGAAGCAACTTGATTTTGTTCACAAAAAGCCGCGCAAAGATCCGCATGAACTCACCAAAGCACAAGCCAACAGACGAGTTGAAATTTGCCGTCAATTGCTCAGCAATCCATTGGATAAGCTTTTTTGGAAGCGCATTGTGACATCAGACGAGAAATGGGTCTATCTGGTCCAGCACAATCAAGACAAGTGATGGGTTCAGAAAGGGCAAGAGACACCGTCGGTTCCAAAACAAGATCGATTTGGCAAGAAAGTCATGTTGCGCGTTTGGTGGAACTTTGAAGGAATCGTGCATTTTGAGTTGGTTCCGAATGGTCGTGCCATCAGTGCTGAACTTTACTGTCAGCAACTGGAGTGGGTCTACGAAAAGTTGAAGCAAAAGTACCCGGCTCTGATCAACCAAAAGCGCACTTTGATGCAGCAGGACAATGCCAAGCCACACACCGCCAGGAAGACCAAAGACAAGTTTGAAGAGCTGGATGGCGTTGAGGTTCTGCCACATCCAGCCTACAGTCCTGACTGTGCTCCATCAGATTATGGCCTTTTCCACTCAATGCAACACTTTCTGAAGGGCCGCCAATTCAACTTGTTTGATGAAGTTGAGGAAGCATGTCAAGAATTCTTTGATTCGAAGCCAGCTGAATGGTACTTTCAAATTCGAAAGCTTGCAGATCGATGGCAGAAAGTCTTGGAAAATGATGGTCATTATTTTGAGAAATAATTTTTGTTGTTTTTGTTATTACTTGGCAAGTAAAATTTCAATTTTTTGCAAGTGTTTACAAACTTTTGGGACAACCTAATATATGACCATTAATTTTTCACTAGTATTTACATTCATCTTCATATTTTTTTTTTTTTTTTTTTATTAGTTGAAGCATTGTGAGCCATTATTATTAATTTTTGACTAGCATTCTAATTTACTTTGCTCCTTCAACAAAATTTACAAGGGTTGGGAAAAGAAGCTTGTAGCCTGTTACTGTATTTTGGCCAGAATTTTCTCCTGGTATACTGTTCACTATATTTGATTAATGAAGACATTAAATTAAGTGCAGTGACAAAGGATGTAGATTATGAATTGCAATCTTCTCTTTCCCATAGATAACATCTTTGAGGTTTTAATTTCCGTCATGCAACAATTGTCGTAACTGTTGTGCCCCGTCAGTATTTACAATTGAATGGTTGGAAGAACTTTTTGGAGTAAATAATTACCTGTTCCTTATTTATTAGTTAAATTTTTAATTATCACTTTTTATATAAATTTTGAATTCTCTATTTGTATTTTCTAACAAATCTTAAGTAATGCATCACGAAAAGATTTTATTTATTTATTTTCAAAATATGTCACAAAATTCATAAAATTTGGAAAATCTCTGGATTAAGATTAATCCACAATCCCAGTAAAGAGTTTAAAATATTTAAATAATTTTTTTTAAAATGTTGCAAATGACCTAACTTAAATCCAAAAACAGAACTTTCCAAATTGGTGTGTTGAAACACTTTAATAGGTCACTGATAATATTCATTCTTTAATTATTAATCAAATTCTTCATTGAATCTTTATCTTTTTATAGACATTTACAATTTATATATTTAGCTTGACTTACAAAACTAAATGTAGCGTAAAAATGTGTGACACAAAAAAAAAAAAAAAAAAAAAAAATCATAAGCACTGATGCAGAACCAGTAATCATTAGTCATAAAATTGATTCAAACAACTTTTTGTCATTAGTTGTGTGTGAAATGCATTTGGGAGGTGTCCAATTAGGGTAACACATATTTCAGCCTTAAGATATTTAAATAAGAATTTTCTTAAATAATATAAATTATATAACGGGAAAATTAAAACCGAAAATAGCATAGAACTTAGTTACATCTAGCCATTTCAACTGTAAAATGACGAGCCCTTGCCGACAATCCAATACTGCCCTTAAATTCATAAAGTCTAGGTACCAAAGAGGAAAGCTCATCAGAACAATTACTATGAAAATATTTATAGAAAAGGCAGAAGGAAACTAAAGTGATGCTGGGGTAAATATATAAATATACAAATCTTAATATTTCTATCATGGCACCCAGACTGATAAGGGCAAACACACGTATCACAACTAAATGTGCACAATATGGAGTCCAGTTAGAAATAGCTTTAGGTCAGGCAACCCAGCCCACTCAAACAGTCTCCTATTAAAGGTACATCTAAGTATCAAAGCACAAACATGTTAACACACGTGTTTCTACAATGTGTAATAGAATATAAAAGAAAAGTGAAAATGATGCAACAAAGTGTAAAATTTATTAATGACATTTTTCACCAAAAAGCTTTCTTTGGCTTCTTCAGGTTAGAATGAAAGAAAACCAAAACTATGTGAATACAGTTTTGTCTTACAGTTTGAAAAATAACTTAGGATTTCTAAGGATAAGTGGGAACCATAAATCAAATTACCTTATCACCTCCAATGTCCAGACTCAAGAGAGTGTATATCCCCCTGTTTATTTGTTTTATCTATATCTGTGTTAGAGACTTTGTTTTTGTTGTTTTTAAATCTAGATAGTATTTTTTTTTATTTCGTATTGCAATAATCTTATCCGTTGACTCAAGATCCCTATTAAACTTACTATTAATAACTTGCTCTCATGAAACCCAGAAATTTAAAAAAAAAAAACAACCATATTGAACAGTTTGTAACTTTTTGTACCTGATGATTGGCAAAGCCATGAAATTCTTAGTCATAGTGTAAATGTACATTGACACATAATTATTAATGTTGAAACAAAGATAGTGGATTCGACTGATCTCCTGATTTTTAAAGTTAAAAGCTCTACATGTTATTTTTCCTTTTATTTTTTCACACATGTATTAGGCACATTTTAATATTACTATTTCCTAGTCTGATTCAACTCTGATCATTAACTTTTTATGTATTGTATTATATATATATATATATATATATATATATATGGATATATGGTAATAGAATTACAACATATCACACATATAGTGCAGGTGTTAACAGAACTGTGCTCACTGTAATAAAAGACAACAAAAATATATTGAATTCGGCACCTGAAGTTTGTAACGTGCATGAAACTCAAAGTTGTGCTAGAGGTGTCAGATAGTGTGCGTATATGCGTGTGTGTGTGTGTGTGTGTGTGTGTGTATATATATATATATATATATATATATATTAGATATATACAAATATACACACAAACACACACACATATGGTGATAAGGTAATCTAATTTGTTTTATGGTCCCCACTTATCCTCAGAGATCCAAAGACATTTTCCTCACAGTTTCATTCTAACCTGAGGAAGCCAAAGAGAGCTATCACACTTGGCAAAACGCACCATTAATAAATTTTCCACTTTCTCATCATCTTTACATGTTAACACATCCAATCATTTATGATCAGAAGTTACAAAAGCTATGTTGCATCAGGGCATATATTATTAAGCCCTTTTGCTCCTCACAGAACTTTAGCTATCAAACTGTTAAAGGCTCTCATTTTGCAACTGTCCAGCTGCTTCTCCATCTCTCTAATTCATTGTCACTGTCACATTTCCAGATAACCCTCTTGGCCATACTGTCTTCCTTTTACCCTGAAAGTTTCAGGTCAGGGCTTGGTGGATGCTGCCAGATGCTAGTTTCCTGAGTGTGTGCTATCCAACTTGATTTCCTCCTAACAATCAGCATCTTGCTCTTCTCTTCACCACAATACATCACGAGTTATTTTGCTATGCTACTTGATGTCAAAAATGTGTCATAGGCAATTGTTGATAAATGTCTGCAATTTTGGCTGCAAAACTCTGCTCGTTCTCCATGTCTCAAGCCTAATTTGATGTTATACTTAAACATGCAAATTTTTGTGGTTGTACAGACTTCCCTGGAATTCTCAATGTGCTTCAGCATAACAAAGGCGATTTGTGACCTGCCAATCCACACTATGATGTCTTGGTCAGTACCTCTCTTCCTATAAACCACACTTACCAAATAGACAAAGGACTCAATCATGGATTTAACTTAGATAAAATGCATATGATTTTATCATTAATGTCCAAGACATCTCCCCATCAGGTTTAACATCAAATTATAAGACATGATTTCCATCTTCCAGTCCAATAATCTATCCAAACTTTATATGAAACTGAATTAATAATATAGCAGATAAATAATAATTCATGCTTCTTTTTGAATCCTATTTACATAAAAAAAGAAATTATGGCCATAGCATGTGGAAACTCCAGTTCTCATCCAATCACTGAAATTAAGCAATGTTGAGCCTGGTCAGTAACTAAATGGATGACTAAATGCTTGTATGCGCCAGTGGTGTAACAGATAATAGATTGGAATGGGAAATCAGAGAGCCAAGTTCCAATTCCACTTGGGTTCATTATATTCACTTACTCACAAATACCTTTGGGAAAGGTGAATCCACCTCTCCTCCCAGCTATGGGTTAGCACCATTATTATCTCAAAAATTCTTCCAATCTAAAAATATTTTCTGGCTTTAAATAACCTGCAAATGGTTGATAAGCCATAGAAAACAAGTCAATCAATCAACTGATTAGCTACACAGGCATGTCTTTTAGGTTTGTTTACATTATCTGGAATATCAATATATATATATAAACAACATTGGCCACAAAGAGTGGGATCAGTGTATATATTGACTGTAATATAGAACTGAGCACCCACTTTATATCCATATTCTTGTTTGTCTATTAAATTTTGATTAGGTATGAATCCAACTCTTCTTCCCCTCAACTATGGGTTAAATTGTAAGATTTATGTCATCAAACCATTATCTCAAAAAAAATAAAAAATAAATAAATTTCCCACTCTAAAAATAATTGGGGGTGGGATATCTATTAAAAAAAAATAAAAATAAATAAATATTACTTGAAATGTTTACAGCCAAAGAACAATTAAGCAAGGTTTCCATAAACAAGAGGACTCTCAAAATTGGACCAGTGTTATCCGAGACAGGATCATTTCAAAAACTTTCCACTGAAAATTCTCCCTCTTATAATTGTTATTCATAAATTAATTTCTACATCCGAGACAAATACAAATGAAAAAAATTTTTTTTTTTTTTTTTTTTTTTTTTTTTACACTTGCCTCTGGAATAACCACTTATTAAAATTTTGAAATTAAAAGAGCCCCCATCCACACTTTATTTGAACTCCCAACCATTTATTAAAATTCCATAACAGCAAACAATGAATATCATTAAAAAAAAAAATTAATCATAATTGCATATTAGTGTTCTAACCAATTGAGTACCTCCCCTTTTATTTTAACCCCCACCCCCCACTTATTTGATACTCTTTTACTAAAGTTCAACTGTGTAGTGTAGAGCTACTGCCTCACCACATAAGATGTTGCTACTACAGTTTCCATAACAAGTAGCTTTCTCACAAGATGGACTTGCTAGCCCCATACCCAACTAGTTTTTAATTCAGTTACTCTTCTCAGATTGGTTGCAAAACAAGGCTGAAAACCCAGTCAACACAACTATTTAACCCATAGCTGGGGAGAGAAGAGATGCATTTATACCTTTCCAAAGAGTATGAAAGTGAATGTAACAAACTAATCGGAAAGCAGTGTTTGAATTCCAGTTGATTCAAACTGAGCAACGACTTCTCCTGAGCAGCTAACCCTGACACCAGCTGCACATCCACCTCATTTGATATCCACCTTCATTTATTTAAGAAGCAAAAGTACTTACATTATCAAGCAAATGTCATTTGTCAAAGTCCATCAGAAGATGAAACACATCAATAAAGAAAATTTTTCTTTTGTCTTTATTCATAGTCTTTTTATAGAGTATATCTGACTTTGTACACATATATTCACTAGGATCCTTACCACCCCTTCCAAGACAATCAGAGATATAATTAAGAAAAATAGATCCAACACTATATCAGATGCTGGGATTTATCAAATAAAGTGCTTGCAATGTAAATAAACTTACAGTGGTGAGATGTCTCAAAGTTTAAAAGCCTGCATCTATGAATACAAGAAAGAGATGCCTATGTTGGGACAACCATTTAAACTCACTTGTAATACGCAGGAACAACACTGGTCATAACTTTAATTTTACAAATGCCACCCTAATTAAAAAAGAACAATTCTATACATAGGAAATACTTCTAAGGAAAACTGATAAATCTCTTGCCATCTATGAATATACATCAAACACTATTATTTCACCAACTTTTATTAAATTCATTCTTAAAGAATCTAACATTTCTGTTGCTGTATGGTAATGGCACATATATGACAGTTCCCAATCTAACATATATTTAACTACCAGAACCAATGATGACATAAAAATGCCCCCAAATCAACATCCAAACATAAAACCTACTAAGCACACCCACATATCTACTTTAACAACCGAATCCCACATTAACAAACTAGAATTATGATACACTTACATATATAAATTATACAAACAAACACTGCTTGGCAAGACAAATGCTTATGAAGTCTGCTTAACCAAAGAAAGTCAAACACAAAAACAAAAATACCAGAAAATATTTCTAATGACACTTTAATAAAAGCAAAACATGTTAGATTGATAAATGTTACCTATTTGTTTTTTTTTATCCTATCACATGAGACTGTGAGGGTAAAATAATGGTTATTAGTGCTGGAAGCAAACTCAACAAATTCTAGCCAAGTTAGACATTAATTCATCTCCCCCCTCAGAGAAAGAGAGAGAATATAAAAAAAAAAAAAACACTATTAAGACAAGAGAATAAAAGAACAAGAAGACAGAAGATAATAATTGACGCTGCATTTAAATTTTTGAAGATCAAAGGCAATAAAGCCACTATGACGCAAAGGGTTACCGAGCGTTAGAGAATATGAGAAAAAGTACTATTAAGGAGAGAGGACAATAAAAGAACAAAAATTAAGAAGACAGGAAATAACAACTGACATTGCATTTAAATTTTTTAAGATCAAAGTTCACAGAAGCAAGACGCCAGAAGAGAGTTCCACAAGCAAGAAGTGCAATAGAAGAAACTGTTAGCATAGAACTTACATTTACATCTAGCCATCTCAAATGGCAACTAGTCACATAAAAGATTTGTCTGCTTTATCTCATATCCAAGAACTTAATTTCTTCTTTGCTGATTGCTTCCTTTATGATGATGGTGTAGATGACCAAGTTCATCGCCAATGTGCAGGTTCTCAACTAGAACCTTCACCAAAACCTGCTCTCATCATCCATTCCCTATCATCGTTTGTAGGGGGTGAAAAACAGTCAGAGTAGAAAAAAGTGCCAATGGTGTGAATTTGTTTAAGGCAAGCCTCAACTTGCTACAAAGTCACTCATACACTCTATTTCATGATCTTCCTCTGTGGAACATATATAAAGAGACATGCAGAATTCAGTTATGAAAATGCAACAGACTGCCGATGACTGTCATAATTTTGAGAGACCTTTTTTATCATGTCTGTCATGTGTAGCCCTCTTCATCTGCTGGTTCAACAGTCAAGATCTGTCTAAAAGATTAAAATTACAACTAAAGGAAAAGTTTGTCTATATCTCTGAGATGAGATATTATGATTATTTACATTATTCCCACTGTTTTAGTTTCACGTGCCTGGTGGCAATAAAGACGAGGGTAACAGTTTATCCCGGTGGATGAAATAAAGGGTTCTGTTCAAAATTCCAATCACCTGAAGAAAGCTGAAACGTACAACAACCGAAACATTGTGAATATAGCAATGAAGATGAGGATAACTGTCCAAATAATATAAATAAAGTAAAATAAGAATCCTGTTAACATCAATGACTGAAAGGTAAAGATAACTAAATACTTGTTTTTACCCATACACAGGCATCCAACCAATTACCGGAAGTATGTCAGATCCCCTATATAGCAGTGAATGCTGGACAATCTCCTCATAGATAAAGAAACTCAAAGTAACAAAGATGTGGTTCTACAGAGGGATACTAAGAACATGTGTACATCAGCACTGAAGACATTTGATGGTGAAAAGAAAATACAAAGAAACTGTTGGTAACCAGAAAGACAGCTGAAATCTTGGTGACACATAATGAGGAAAGAAACAGAGAATCTAACACTCACAAGGCATATTGAATGCCAGAGAAATAGGGGAAAACAGAAAGCACATTTTCTTTAAGTTTTATTGATAGCACAAACCAATAGATGCTATACAGTTAAAAAAAAAAAAAAAAAAAAAAAAAAAAGGAGTCTATGTCAAACACAGGCCTGCTAAAAATAATATTTGAAGTAATAAATATAATAGTTAATATATAATTGAATAGAATCTAATTGCAAAATGTTCTTTTCAAGAATGAAGTCAATCAGCAAAAATGAAAATTATTTATGACCCAACCTAACGTGTGTGTAAAAATTCAGATATAACGAAAAAGATATCTGTAAAAAGACAATATGAAAAAAAAAAAAAAAAAAACTTATCTTAACCAATGCATTTCATCCCCAGATGGACTTCATCAAGGCAAATATAAGGATTTTATTTACAAGAAGTAGTTACAAAACAGAAGTAAAAATGTTAGTTTTTACAGAATTTTTAAATTTAAGAACGCCCATAAATATACATCAGGTTAACTAAAAGTCAAGGTAAACTATGACGGATGCTAAGTGATGTAATTTAATGTCTATTAAAAAAGTGAGTATATGATATTATTGTTACTGATTTTTTTTTTTTTAATCCTAAAAAACGAATGGCATTTTTTATTTGTTTCTAAATAATTGTTACAAAATAAAATCCTTACATGTGTCTTGATAAAGTCCATCAGAGGACAATACATGTCAGCTAAGAAAAGTTTGCCTTTTACCGTTTTATATATATATATATATATATATATATATATATATATATATATATATATATATATATATATATATATATATATATATATATATATATAAATATATATATATATATATATATATATATAAAAGGTAATAAATCCATTAGTTTATAATCCAAATGGATCCTAGTAATATAAAAATCTTAAAACTGATCCACAAAAGAGCTCAATACATTTATTATACAGGGCAAATAAATAGTAGTAAGTTATAAAATCCCAAATTACCACATATGGGATAATTTGGGACTTTTGGTTTACCCCAAAATTGATGTAATGTGATATTATCTCAAGGATAATAATAGTAATAATATTACCTGATATGAAGTAATTTGAGATTTCTTGGTTTATTACTAAAATATATATATATATATATATATATATATATATATATATATATATATATATATATATATATATATATATATATATATATAATATAATATATATATAATATATATAATATATATATAATATATAATATAATATATATATATATATAATATATAATATAATATATAATATAATATATATATATATATATATAATATAATATATATAATATAATATAATATAATATAATATAATATAATATATATATATATAAATAAACTGGCAACAGTAGTAAATTTTTCTCTTGCTGGTCATGGAGTATCTCCTAGAAGTTGAGCCTAACAATTTGCAAAGCATTGTCATAAGAAATGAACTTTAAACTTCATTTAAAATATAGTCTTAAAGTATGTGATATTTATGGGTACAAGTGCTCAATATTCAGAATAGATTGTGTGTGTAAATGTAAGAGTGGACACTGTGGTCAGCACCAAGTGGCGACAGTCTGTTTCATATTATGCCCTTGAACATTGCATTTAAGCATGAAAGACTGTCGCCACTCAGTGCCAACTATTTATTTTGAACAATAAGAAATATTAAAAAATTAAAATTTTCAAAACACACTGGGTTGAAAATTAATATTTCTTTATTTTTGTTTCAATTAGGTTCCTTGACTAGTTTCGGCCAGCATAGACATCATCAGGAGAAAAAAAAAATCCCTGCTTGTTAGTAGCAGTGAACTACAAGAGGGAATGACTGTTTCTGAAGAAAAGGAACTTTCAGTATCAGTCATTCGGACTATTGTCCTCATCTTTGTCGCCATATGGCACAGTGGATAAAGGCGTTAGATCCAGTGACAGGATCCAAAGAGTGTGAGTTCAATACCTGGTTAAGGCAGGGGAGAACTTTCAGAGGGAAATTAACTAGAACAGTTTACCCCAGTGAGTGAAATAAAGGGTTCAGTTCGACATTCCAACCACCTTAAGAAGGCCGGAGCATACAATGGCCAAAACGTTGTAATAAATATGGCGACAAAGATGAGGACAATAGTCCAAATAATGTAAATAAAGGTAACTTTATCTGTAGTTTTCATTTTCATTAATTTTGGTCAGTTTTCGTGTTGGTCAATATATATATAAGTTACAAAGAACTTGGTAAACCGAATGGGTAATTCCAAGGAGGATGAAATCCTGAGAGCTCAATGTGAATACAGTGCTAATATTTAATGAAAAAACAGACCACTTTAAGGTACCATTACAATAATTTATTTCACCAAAATCCTTTTTAAAGGACTCCGGATCATCAGGTAACACTTCCAACAACAAAATATATATATATATATATATATATATTTCACATTTCCTTAAAAGTGACTGACAAAATACTTATGGTAAGTTTTTTTTTTTTTATTGTATTTTTCTTGTATGCGAACAAGACATTTCTTTTTGGGATTTCAGGTGTAGAGAAACTGTCCTTGATTGTTCATCCCAAGTGAATTTTTTTTAGGTAATCTATTAGCCATTACCAAAGATTTTGGTAGCATTATTTTTAACAGTAAGTCAGATATAGTTTTAATTCTTGAATACAGCCAATATTAATCATATTCATTGTTGATGTTGTTAAAGGTTTGTATCATATTTGTGTTCTCAACAAATATGTGTGTATATATATATATATATATATATATATATATATATATATATATAATATATAATAAAAAAAACAGACAACCTTAAGGGCCTATTGATTATATTTTATTTCCCCAGGAAAATGTTTTGGTTCTTTTTTTTATTCTTGGAAATGTGATCTAAAGAACCATGAAAAAACACGTTCCGGGGGGGGGGGGAATAAAATATAATCAAATTGACCCTTAAGGTTGTCTGTTTTTTAATTTTAATTAAATTAATATTCACCCTGGTTTTACATCAAGCTCTCTGGATGACATCCTCCTTGCGATTATCCATACGGATTATCAAACTCTACATTACCTAACTATAAGTTAATATGAATTTTGGCAAATTTACCAATAAAACAAAACAACTTATTTAAAATTTGAAAGATTTAATAAAAAAAATTGATAGACAGAACTTGTCCATATTATTTAACTATATATATATATATAAATAAATAAAAAAGTAATGGATTTATTTATCAATCTGACAGATTTTATTATAACATTTAAAGTGATTATACATTATATATATATATATATATATATATATATATTTCTTACATCTTAATAAATAAAAGCCATATATAATTTCTAAATAAAATAATATTTTAATGAACTAGTTTCTTAAAATATTACTGATTTAATTAGTATGAATTAAATGGCTTAATACATAATTAATAAATTGGAATATTACTTATTTCATTATAATTCAGCAAGTTAAATGGAAACATCAGTTAAGAGGTTTGTCATCGATTTAAAATGATTAAAAAACAAACAAAACTGTATTTTCATTGGTTACACTCTGTGAGGATGTGCAGAAAAGTTCTCAGCCTAACCAAGAAAGGATTCCAGAAAACATTATGTGTTGTAAAAAGTAGATAAAACAAGTTTTCAAATATGGATGTTGCCATCAATAAGTAGCTCTGAATGAAAAATTGAACAGAATTCTAATTCCATTTGAGTTTTTTTTTTTACATTCATTTAAGTGCAAAGGTATGAATCCATTTCACTCTCCCCAGCTATGGGTTAAATAGTAGAACCTGTATCTGGAAAAATCATTATCTCCAAAAATATATTTTAATGCTATATTCACTAGAATAAAAAAAAAAATATATATTTTTACAATACCAAATATGTTTCAGCTTTAAAGGTTGATAACCCATGAAAAAAAGATTAAAAAAAAAAAAATAAAAAAATAATAATCATGGAAATTTGTGAATATTGTAGCTATTATTAATTTAAAGAATCATTAAAGAGAATTTAAAAAAAAAAAAAAAAAAAAAAAAAAAAAATGGATTGAGAGGAACCCATAATAATTTGTTGTCGGTATCACAATCCTTGAAGACGATTGTTCTTGCATGCTCAAGAGTGAGACTCATATGGAGACAGCTACAAATGTTGCCTTTCCCAATAACGCTGAGCATGTGGTAGTGCTCTCTTGTGGCTTGCCCTTTGTAATGTCTCCTTGTTTTCTTGGGTTTTTCTAAAGAATCATTGTTGCAGAAAACAAATTCAGTAAGCCAAGTTCAAATTCCATCCAGAGCTGTTGCATTCACTTTCTAATTCCCTTGGGAAAGACATGTATCCATTTCTTCTCCAGACTATGGATTAAATAATAGAGCAGATTAGTAGACTCATTAGCCTTGGTTAGAAACCAGTCTAAGCAAGGGAAAACTGATTCAAACTAATAAACACCATTGTAGAAAGACATGAATTCATTTTTTCTCCCTCTGTGTCAAATAGCATGGTAGTCTGGGTTCTGTAACCTTGGTTGGCAACCAGTCTAAGAGGAGAGCAAGATTGAATTCAAAGCAGTAGAGACGGTACCGGGAAACTATTTTTAGTTTATTAGCAAAAACAATTGTGAAAAAAATGCAATGTTTACACTAAAGGAAGATGCGAAGAGTGATGATCGCCTACGTAAAAGAAGATGGTATTTTTTTTTTAATATCCATCGCAAATGACGTAAAAACACAAACACACACACACACACAAGCTTGAAAGATTGAATTGAATCGGATCAACGCTTTCTTCTTAACTCCAAACCAAAGCTAATAATGAAAAATAAGTACGTTTTTTTTTTTTTTTGAGGGAGGTTCATGCCTTTTCTAAACACTTTTTAGCAGAAAATATAGTTGCAAAAGGAAACTGCCAGCCATCATTTCGACTTTACAGCAATCCGGCTGCCACTCCGATTTACAGATTTCATTTTTAACTAAAGAACCTTTGACGTAACAAACGAGTACTTGATGCAAAAAAATAATAAAAATGAACACTCCCCACCCGTAATTCCATGACAAATCACATAAATGCGGATGTGAATGCCATCAAATTTCTTTAGAACGGCATTGGTAAACGATTTCTGTGAAAAACGGAACAGCAGTTCCAGTCGTTAAAAATGGAATATCTCACAGGCATTCAATTCTTGAATTTAAATAAATGGCATCAAGGAAATCTTTTGTAGTATTTAAATTACATTTAGTTTTCATTTTCAATAACAATTGGTTGGATGAAGAAAGGAATTCTGAAAGCAAGACGTCAAAACGAATCTTAATTGTTTCCTCTCAGTAATTCATTTCAGACCAGACCACGGTAACAGGAGTAGTAATAAAAAAAAAAAAGCCATTTATATTGTTAAATATACGTTTAGTGTTTGATGTACCCACTTTATACACGATATCAATTTAGGAGTGAAAGAACGAATTACGGTTTCTTGTTGCGAACTAAACATCTTATTGTTCATTTATTGTATAAATCCAACGTTTGACTTCTTTCCATTCTTTTATGAAAGGATTTTCCCATGTTTGACAAAGTAAAGTAACATGTGAAATAAAGTTTGAGATTTTTTTCTCTTTTTCAAAAAGATTCATTTTTTTTATTTTAAACAAAATTAAAATTATCATTCACAAGTTCAATTTTCTTTTTAATATATCGAATGTGGAATCGCTGATTAAGTTCTTACTACCAATAATCGATGTATCAGAAATAATACAACATTGATTGCTGGCAGTTGTTTGACACAAGAGTGTTACTATTACACAAAAAAAAAATAAAAAATCAATTCAAGACCAGATTCCCATAAGACATTTTTTTCCCTTAAATTCAGAGC
This sequence comes from Acanthosepion pharaonis, assembly GCA_903632075.3. NCBI lineage: Eukaryota > Metazoa > Mollusca > Cephalopoda > Sepiida > Sepiidae > Acanthosepion > Acanthosepion pharaonis. Next base: position 1,010,677 of record CAHIKZ030003660.1, read on the forward strand.
AACAGAAAACTACACATTATTGAATAATAACAATGTGTAAAAAAATATAAATGTAAGGATTAAGAATTATGTGAAAAATGGCTTTTTAAAAAGTAAGCAAGCCGTAAAGAAGAAGAAACACCAATTCTAACTTCTCTAATCTTTTATGAAAAGGAAGTGATACTGACACCAACAAAAAAAAAAAAAAAAGTACTTTTTTTTACCATTACACAAGAAGACTTTTAAACATTTTTAGATTTATAAAGAGAAATTGTTTTAAAAATGCAATGTAAATTTTAATTATTTTTTAAAAAGGAAAACACCTATTTTTTTTTTTAATATAAAAAACTTAAAAGTAATGGATGAAAGAAAAAAGAAAAGAAACGTCTTTCTAAAACATTTTCCTCTAGCATCCAAAATTATCTTCGGACCAAAGGAACATTTTTAAAAAAATGATGTAATAATTTCTCTTGCATCGCAAACTGTTTTGAAAAGATATCATCCGGAAATTTTATAAAAATTAATAATTTTATTTATTTTAAAAATGAATATCATTCACTCAGAATCGAAAGTAAATCCATTTTTTTTTTTTTTTTTTTACTAAGAAAAAATAAAATAAAAATTTCTTCTTACATCAATACGAGTTTTTTTTTTTTTCATATTCTTGATGTATTGTAATCCAAATTCTTTAAAATAAATTACTGAATTTGCCATTCATTTATTTGGCAGAATATTTCGTTAAGAATTGACATTTCTTCATTCACCATTATTTATTTCTAAGTGATAAATGAAAAATAAAATAATTTTTTAAAAAATCTGCTTTTTACGTTTAAAAATACAAAGAAAATATTATAATCCTTTATTTACCGTTAATAAAAAAGGATCTTTTTGTTTAAAATAAATGCATTTTTGTACAGCAGGTTTCCCATCAATATACACATAAAAAAATAAAAAATGTAGTTTTTCTAAATTTCCAACAGGTCTGGCAATTTTTTCAATTAAAAAAATAATATAACATAAATCACTATTAAATTAATGATAAAAATACGACTTAATAAGGATTCTATTAATTAATATCTGTTAACAATAAAATTCACTAGATGAAAAAGTAAAAAAAAGTTTGCAAATGCCAATAAAATTTAAATTTTCACGAGTCCTTAATTTTAATTTAAAAAGAAAAAATGAAATTCATGATGGGTTTGAATTATTAATTATTTTTCATTAAAAATTTATTTATAAATTAATCTTAAAAATGTATATATAAAAATTAAAAAAAAAAAAAAAAAAAGGTAATGGTCATTCATTTAAAAATTAATGAATGAAAAGTAAAAAAATGATAAGAAAAATGTAAAAAACATTTTCGCGGGCGATTTAAGTTTTTGAAAAAAAAAAAAAAAAAAAAAACAGTGAATGATAATTATTTAAAAAATACATTTTATACTTTAAATAATTTCATAATTGATCTTCAATATTTATACTAATTACGATATACGACAAGCCGGTGTTTTCTGGGGGGGGGAGATTTTTCGTTAATCTTCTTAAATAAAACCAATTCTATAAGAAAAAAGTACTTTATTCATTATTTATCAATTTCAATAGACTTTTTTTTTCTTAAAAAGCATCCAATTTTAAAACCACATTTGAAATTTATTATTTACCATTCTTCAGAACAGGATTTTCGGCATTTTCCCCTCCTGACACATGTCTGTTTGAAATTTACAACGAAAAGCTGGATGAATACAATTTTTAAAATTAAACCCACTTTGCCCCATGAAAAAAAAGCACCGCGGATTTATTAAATTTCACTAGTTATTCACAAAGAGGAAAATAAATAAAATATTCAAAATAAAGACAAACTCATAAAATTTTTATGATAAAAATAGCAAGATACAGAGCGATAGCGAAAAGTACAGAGAGAGAGGAAAATAGCATGCTGATGTATATCAAACGGACAGAAAGTTGGGGAACGATTTATAACATGTTAAGTATTACAAACTGACCCCCCAGTTGCTAGCAGTCTGTCACAAAAGCTGCAGTCAGTGGAAAGACCAGACACCTTGACGCGACAGCAACCAACATCATGTCTTAACAACGATTGTTAAGAACATGAAATCTTTTAAAAGACTGTCCATTTTTTTGTTTTTAGTTTCATTGATCTTCAAGAAGGCCACTACAAAGATATTCTGACTTACCAAACGATGACAAATATGGAAATCCGAACGAGGGAGCGTATAGATCGCAAATGATAATAATTTTATTCGACTTTCCCGCTGTGAAAGTGGGTCATCTGTTACACGCATGTGCAGTGTGGATTAATTGACATTGAGTTCTTTTCTCTTTTTTTTTTTTTTTCTTTTTTCTTCCTCTCTTTTCCTTTTCCCCTGTGCTTTTTACTTTCTTTCTTCACTTCTTCTTTTGTTAGCCAACTTCTTCGTTCAACTTTCACCACAGCATTGCATCTCTCTCCTGACTGGATTTTTACCGAATACACATCTTCACCCAAAAAGTCAAAACTCATAAATAACTCATCTCCAACCTCCCTCTATCCTTTACCCACTTTTTTTTTTATTACTTAATTCTAAAAGGAAATGTATTCCGCTGTATATGAAATGTACAGCTGTATTCAGCTACAATCTACATAACTTAGTTTTCTTAAAGGTACCAAAAAAAAAAAAAAAATTACGACCCTTCTGATAAAAAAAAAAGCCTGGCAAAAATAAAATAATTAATACTAGAGTTAGCTTAATCATCAGAATATTCATGTTTTTAGAGTTTTAACGGTCTCTGCTTCATGAAAATTAAAATTTAAAACCTTTTTTTAACAGAAATTTCTGGAGAAATATATTTGGTTTTTTACTTAAATTTAAAAAAAAATTAAAAATACATTTTTATTTGTATTTGAATTTCATCTATTTCCCAAGAGAATGCGTTTGTTACAAAACCCAGTCTTTAAAACTCATTTATGGTCGTAAAAAGGTATTTTTCATTGTTAATTTATTTCCCTCTTCCTTTCATTCTTGAGGTTTGCCGGCCTAGGATGAATGAGTTTTTTTTTGTTAATGACGCTATAATTTAAAAAAAGGTAAGTAGGTGGTATGAAACTCCTACATTCACTAGTCTTTTCCTTTGTGAACTTCCTAAATTAATAGTTTAAGTTTCTTGAAGCTAAAAACGAAGTTTTTTACACTATCAATTTGTGTCCACTGAACCATACTAAAAAAAAATGGTAATTTAAACTCCGTAGTTTTTTTTTCTTTTTGTTTTTTTTAATTCGCTTACAAATAGTAACTTATGCATTTTTAATTATCTATTTATAAAATATATAATTTTTTGTCTCTGTCCAGGGACGGATTTAGATGAAGAGTGGCCCTAGGGCCTAGGCTCTTGCACTTGTGAGGTGAGGCCTATCCAAATCCCCAATTCTTACGAGTAGAGAAAAATGGAAGAGTGTTAAAAAACAATTTAGGTAAAAAAACCGAGGATGACGACGGGTGTTTAAGATTACTGAAGGTGAAGGGTTATTTAGAGTCCACAATGCGTTTAGCATGTGTAAAAAAGACCGATGACATTGTCAAAAATACCCCTAAATTTTGAGGCCCTAGGCTTCAGCCTGTTAAGCCTAAATGGGGCAGCGTCTCTGTCCGATTTTGACTACATGAAATTTAAAATAAGTTGTTCCAAATTTAAATACTACAGTGTAACCCAGAAGAGAGTTGTCGGGACCGGAGAAGAAGTCTCTTATATCCGGGTTTCTCTTATAACCGGGTTTGGTCTATTTTATATGCATTAACACAGGCTCTAATTTGGGACCAGAGAAAATCTCTCTTATATCCGGGTTTCTCTTATATCCGGGTCTCTTATATCCAGGTTACACTGTACTAAGTAAACCTTATTGGTTTAATTTAGGACAATAATGTTTACTTAGTTTAAAAAGTAAAAAGATCAGAATAAACAGATTTTCTTTTTACTAGTGTTCACCCTATGCAAAGCACAAGAGCCTCTCAAGGTAGAGGGCTTATTGCCACATCACGTTGAAACACCAGTTTCAATCATACAATCACCAAAGTTAAGCAACATCAAGTGGGGTAATGGATAATGGCTCAGAATTGTTAATCAGGGAGCTGAGTTCCAATTTCCATTGGGTTCATTATATTCACTTACACACAAATTCCCTAGGAAAAGGTATGAATCCACTTCTTCTTCCCTAGCTATGGGTTAATTATTAAGACTTGTATCAGTAAAAAACATCTTCAAAAAAGAAAAAAATCTTACAATCTAAAAAATATATATAGTCTGGCTTTATATAACTTGCAAAGGGTTGATAAGTCATAAAAAATTAATCGAAAAAAAGGTAGAGTGTCACTGAATGTGTTCCAGTTCCTGTTTGTATGAATCCACCTCTTCTCCCTTAAGCTATGGGTTAATTAGTAAGACTTGTATCACTAAAACCATTATTATTTCTAAAAAAAAGAAAAATTCTCACAATCTAAAAAGAAATGTTTCCTGGCTTTAAATAACTTGCAAAAGGTTGAATAAGCCATAGAAAATGAATCAATCAAAAACAAAATGGTTGAGTGTTTCTGAATATGTGTGATACGAATAAAGGGATGGAAGGCAGGGTATAAGGATTATGTGGATATCAGGGGATAGGGAATGACTCTTGACTTGAAGAGGTTAAGATTGTAGCATTCAGGGAAGCATCCATGTGGGAGGCTATTCCACAAAGCAGCAGCTCTTGGGATGAGCCCCTACTGTAAAAGCATTTGCTATGGAAATGGCGATATTGTAGCCACAGATGTGGAACATTATATCTGTGGGAAACAGCAGTGTGGAAAATATGTAATGCCTCACAGGACCACATCAACAACTTTGACCTCAATCAAGGCTGGAAAGTGAAGATTGAGCATATGGCAGCAATACTCCAGATGTAGTTCTACAGAAGGATGCTGTGAATGACATGGATAGAACACAGGAGCAACAAAGTTTTAAAGAAAATGGGAATCATGAGAATATAAAGAGTTAATATTACTGAGACACATTATGAGGAAAGAGGACATGGAAAATTTAACACTCATAAGACATTGAAGTAACAAGGTGAACAGAGAAACAGTGATTAACCTACATAAAGAGTTTGTATGAATAGATAGCAGAATGAGGACAAAGAGGGATGGTAAAAAGTCAAATGTTGCTTAAATCCATAAGGCATAGGAAGTTGTGGAGAGCCATGATCATCCATGAGTTTGATTCAATGGATGGTGGAGTGAGGATAAAGAAAGATGGTAAAGAGTTAAAAGTTGCTTAAAATCGTAAGGTATAGGAAGTTGTGGTGAGCCATGGTCATCCATGAATTTGTGTGAATGGATAACAGAGTGATGATAAAAAGTCATTGCTCAGAGCAACAAAGGATAGGAAGTTGTGAAGAGCAATGATCACCTTAATCCTGTAAGGGGGCATGGCATATAAAGACCTTCTTCTTAGAGGTATAACCAACTCCTGCAGCACTACAAATATTTTCCTGGCAACTGTTCTGATCACCTTCTTTCCTTAGTGCCTCGACTGCATGAAATGAATATATATATATATATATATTATAAATTAACTGGTTTAAAATATGGTTTTTTTGCTACACAGTAATAACCATGTTTCAAAAATGGAAGCTAAAAACTTCAAATTTAATTTTGTAATTAAATTAAAAACATTAGTTCCATTTCATCTTCAATTGAATATTTATGCTCTGTAAATTTACATTGAGCGCTGTTTTGCAAAAATAAAAATAAAAAATATCAATAAGAACACCGGATTATATATCTTACTGTTCTTTCTTTATATTTTTATATATATATATATATATATATATATATATATATATAATTATTTATTTAAAATTATGATTCCAAATCGCGACATAAGAAGTCCCATGTTTCAAAACAAGAGCCGAAAACTTCAATATAATTATTTAAATTAAATTGATTTAAAATAAGCTCTGTTCCATCTTCAAGCGAAATTTTTTGGGAATAACGTGTTTCTGAAATTTACGTGTATATATATATATATATATATATATATAATATCAAGTGGGCAGTGACCAACTTCAATTGCCAGTTTGATACATTTTCACGCAATCATCAGGCAGTAACTGACCACCTGAGGATCACATTTGATTTAAACTCTATTAAACCTCTACCATTTAATAATTTATATAATATATATATGGTATATAGCACTCTTTTTTCCTGTTTGCAATCTTAAGCAGACTCTTTTGGGAGCTGCTTATTCTTATTTCTATTAATATATATATATATATATATATATATATAAAAGTGAACATAGAAGTTAACACTTAGAGGCGACAGTCTGTTTCATGTTAGATGCAATCGTCAAGCCCATACCTTACAATTTTAAGCAACTTTTAAATCTTTACCATCCTTCTTTGTCCTCACTCCACCATCCATTGAATCAAACTCATGGATGATCATGGCTCTCCACAACTTCCTCTAAGTGTTGACTTCTATGTTCACTTTTATATTTACACACGCTCTATCCCTGATATTGAGCACTATATCCCATAAATATAGCACATCTTAAGACTATATTTCTTCATATATATATATATATATATATATATATATATATATATATATATATATATATATATATATATATAGTTTTCGATATAAATTTATGACAAAATGGAAAGTTTTTTTTTGTGACGCATTTCATCCATTAGGATTTCATCCGACTGGGCTTTGATGACATTGCTATATCTACACATATGCATGAAACAAGAGATGCAGGTAGTTTCAAAATTTTTGAAAGAATATTTTTTTCTCAATCTAGCTGAAATCATCTGTATTTTTCCTTTTCTTTTTCTCTCCATCACCTTTGTCTCTGACTATCCCACACTGTGACAATAATAAATGTCTGGAAAAATGTCTTGCTGAATGCAAATTTACCATGGCTGAACTAGCAAGACATTTTTCCAAACATTTTCGTCTCAGTAGATTATTTTCTCTTTTTATCAAAGTAGCATACCCTATGTCAAAATTGTGGTCCGTTTTGTTTCTACTATGAACAACAAATGCGTTTTGTGTGTTGTTATTTAACCCTAGAGCACTAACCATCAATTAAAGTTACATCACTACTAACCATGGGTATATCATACCCGATTTTGAAAATATCAAAAAAAATATTAAATATAAATCTTTATTTGAAATATTTTACATACAGGCACTTCAAACCTTATACTTTCAATTAACATTAATAAAAATTGAAAAAACATATTATTTAGGTAAGAAAATCAGGTACTGAAAATTGTAATTAAAAAAAGGAAAATTTGCACTGGGTACTATATACTCATGGTTAGTGTTCTAAGGTTAAAATGCCTCTTATGTGTTCATATATCGTCTCTTGTTTAAACTTCTTGAGATTTTTCCAATGCATTAATTCTTGCAATTCCTGCATTTAATAGAATAAATTCCTCCTCCAAGTTTTGGCTGGTTGTTTTGTTTTTTATTGATTGTTTTTTTGATTGTTTTAGATGAAGTTGTGACAAAGTTTATGTTGAGTTTAGAATTTTGTATGGAAAAATGTTGTTTGTATGGAAAATGTTGAACAAAACAAGAATAAAAAAATAACTATCAACAATTTAATTTATCATGTGTCATGTGTGATACACGCTTAAGCAATCATGTATCTTTTGATACATGACTGACGAAGCAAATTTTGTTACCTGCAGTAGGTTGCCATTTCTTTCTGCGGTAGACCAGTTGCCATCCAAGGCTATAGAACCAGGTCTGTCCTGCTATTTACATATAGCTGGGGTGAGAAGAAAAGGATTCATACATTACCCAAAGGTATTAGCACATAAGTAAATATAATAACGTCCATTGCAGAGAGAAAAGTATAGGATGAACGTGACGACAAAAGAAAACACAAGGGAGAAGGAGATGGCTTACACTGGAGCAAACTGATATGAAACTGATATGAAAACAATTTGAATGATATTCAAGTATGAAAGATATAAGAATAACACTGTTGTCAGGATATAGGAACTAAATATGAGACAATAACCCAATTAGTAGAATTATATATATATATATATATATATATATATTTATATATATGAAATTAAGATGAAGCAAGATTTAAGAATATTATAAAAAGTTGCACAATACCAGTAGGCAAGAACAAAAAAAATTAGACTAATTATTTATTACAAAAAATTTAAAACCACCAATCTTATAGTTAGAAATAATAATTCACCTCTTATATCAAAATTAAATAGAACAAATACTATTTATAAATTAAGGAATTGTGTTCCTGATCAATCAAAATTAGTAAATAATATATAGGCCATACTACAAGATGTTTAGCAAGAAGACTCAAGCTGCATCTTTCTGACCATAGTTCAATTACGTCTCATTTAAATATCGGAGCCTATTTGCAGCATACTTGTTGATATTACAAATATAACAGCATCGTCTACATGTAAAAAAAAGGCTAAAAATAATGGAAGCCTTATTAATAAAAACAAAAAAAAACAACACTCAATAATATCAACTATGAACATGGACACAATATGTTGACTGTGTTTTGAAAATAAAACATTCTATCATTCTAAATACATACAACAATCTATTTCCAATAAACAGTTAATATATTTCATCCTTGAAACTGGGTAAATGTATAGCCAAAAGTGCTCGGAAAAATAAAGCATTTGGACAATTTTTGTATAATTCATCTGAAAAGAAAAAAAATCATAAGATTATATGAGAAATTATAGAAAAATTAATCAAAGCACCTTGTCTGTCATATTTAATGAAGCTTGCATGAAAGAAGAATGAATGCACTATATATATATATATATATATATATATATATATATATATATATATAATTCTAATTCTAAATTATGAAAACACCTTAAAAATCCATATTGGTTACAATTTATTTCATGAATATTATTATATTCCTCTGTTCAGACAGAATATTTTTTAAAGAAATATTGGATTAATCCCTGACAATTACAAATTAGTATTATTTGTTTATATATAGCTATATAAACAATCATTTTTAACAGTGTTGAAAATCTGACTTGCAGTTGAAAAAATTGCAAGTGACTGACACATCTATAAAAAAAACAATACCCAGTCCGTTGGTAAAAGCTGATGGTGGTGCCAGGAGTGACAGTATCACCTTAGTCATGGAAACTGTGTAACCTTCCCTAGTTGGTGGCTGACGAGGGCAGGGTATCACCAATGCTTTCACACATTGTATGTAGAAAATTATACAATCTCTTTCAAAAGTCTTCCAAAGTTCCTTTGTTTTTGTTGTTCACTGAAGACATTTGGGTTTAAGATCAAAAGATGGATATGAGACAAGAGTTCTGAATTTCAGCTTTCATTTCCTGGTATTTACATTTAGATGTGTTAAACAACTTAAGACATATCACCTTTTGTTTGAACCCACCCATTTTTTAAGTGAGCAAAACTACTGGAACACATGACTGACAGGTGTTTCTTGTTCCCCAGGTGTTGCCTTTTAGGTTAATTATTTAAACATTAAACAGCACTGAATGACTACTCTTGGTTTTATCCTTGGATTTCAACTGTAAGGACTGCATTTCTTAAAGAGTATAAATCAGCATGAAGATGAGAGTTGTCTATGGAAGAAAAACAAGCCATTTTGAAACTGAGAAAAGAAGGAAAATTGATCAGAGCCAATCAACAAATGTTGGACATAGCCAATACAGCAATTTGGAATGAAAAAAAAAACTAAGGATGTAGTAAGCAAAAAACATAGAATAGGCCAGCCAAGGAAAACAACAGCAGTTGATGACAAAAACATTGTAAGAGTTCTAAGAAAAAAAATCCAACAGTCAGTGACGTCACCAAAACTTTCACAGTGCAAGGGTGAAGGTTTCACAATCCACCGTTTGAAGAAGACATTGAGAGCAGAAATATAGAAGTCATACTACAAAATGCAAACCACTCATCAGAAGTAAGAATCTGAAGGTCAAATTGAAATTTGAAAGGAAGTACAGAGAGGAGCAACAAAAGTTCTGGAAGAAAGATTTATGGTCTGATGAGATCAAGGTTAATGTCTACCAAAGTGATGGAAAGGCCAAAATGTGAAGAAATAAAGGATCTGCTTATGATCCAAAGCATACAAATTCATTTGTGAAGCATGGTGGAAGCAATGTCCTGACTTGGGCTTGCATAGCTATTTCTAGAACAGACCCATTCATATTTATTGATGATATAATTCATGATGGTAACAGCAGAATGAATTCAGAAGTCTACAGAAAAATTTTGTCTGCCAATTTACAGAGAAATGCATCCAAACTAATTGGGAGGAAGTTTATCATGCAGCTGGACAATGACCCAAAACCTACTGCCAATACAACAAACAAAGAAGTGGACAGTTTTAGACTGGCCAAGTCATTCACCAGGCCTTAACAAAATAGAACATGCATTTCATCTCCTGAAGAGGAGACTGAAGGATGAAACCCCACCAAAACAAACAAGAACTGAAAGAGGCTTTGTTAAAAGTCTGGATATGCATTACAAATTAAGAATGCAACAGTTTCGTGATGTCATTGGTTCACAGGCTTGATGCAATTATTGCAAGCAAGGTTTATGCAATCAAATATTAAATGTTATTTACTTCAAAACTATCTGTTCCTTTACTTTTGCTCACCTAAATACAGGGTGATCTGATACAAAAGGTGGTATGTCATCTTAAGCTATTTTATACATGTTTCATTAAAAATGACTAACAAGGTATGATGATTAAGCTTTTTATTTCATTTTTCTTGTGTTTGTACAAATGTTTTCTTTTCTGAACACAAATTGTGTAAAAACTGTCCAAATATTCTGCATTTCCAAGTGCTTTCTGCCATACTTTTAGCCATTATCAAGGATGAGTTTATTTTTACTTTTTAATTATGGCTTGTGATATAAATGTATCTAGAGTTATAGGAATGTTTTATTTTTCAAACATGGTCAGCACATTGTGGTCATGTTCATAGTTAATCTTATTGAATGTTGGTTTTTTCTTTTTTATTATTAGGGCTTCCATTATTTTTAATCTTTTTTTACTTGTGGGTGAGGTTATTATGCTTGTATTTTCTACTAATATATTTTGAATGGAGACTGGTTGATTTGTATGCATGTTTGAATGAGTTCTAATGGAGCTGTGATCAGATAGGTGTAACGTAAGGTGTCTTAATAGGCAGGTAGTGGTGTGACCAATGTAATTATTTATGAGTTTGGTTTGATTAGAAACACAGTTCCTGAAGGTGCATTTGAACTCATAAATAATATTTGTTCTTTGTAGTTTTGATTTTGTGAGTGTGTTGTTATTTTTGAAGATAAGGTTAGCTGTTTTAAATTTTTTGTAATAGATAATTAATTTAATTTTCTTGTTCAGGTCGACTGGGATAGTGTATTTTCTTTATGATATTTCTAAGTGAAGATTCATCTTGCTTATAGTTGTCATATATATATATATATATATATATATATATATATATATATATATATAGGAAGAAATTCTAAGCTATGTGTGGAGGAGAAACTACAAATTATAGAATTTAAGAATGTGAATAATTTAATAATTAAAAAGAATGAAATTAATTTTGAATAGCCAGTGAAAAAAATAATCTTAATAATCTATTACAAAACAGCCACCCATTTTGAAAAATCACTAAGCATGAAACAGTGTTGCCAAAATAAAACAAAAATTCTGTCTATATATATATTGAACACTGCCAGTATGCTCAAACCCTCAGTCACAATGACTTTTGACATTGTGCTAGCACAATTATTGATGATTGTGCCTATGACAGGAATTAACCTGTATTTGTTTCCTTTTCCATCAGGTAAACAGTTTCTATAGCCGAAACATGCTTTTACCAGTTCAGCCATGGAGCCATTGATAGAGCAGGGTTGAAATTAGCTATTTAAGAAATGGATATTTCTTATTAAGACTTCTATGAATTTATGTTTTATAATTTATATTTTTTTTCCAAAAAACAAAATGAACATTTCCTCTTTAACTTAAGAAAATGCTGAAAAGTGAAACTTTTCATTATTATTTTCAGCATTACTATGTTTAAGATGCTCTGTCATCCACCCTACAGCATTAACAAAAACACAGTAACTTGTTTTCTGGCCCTCAAAGATCATAAAATATACTGAGAAAAGAATACAGCTAATCACTCTGGATTTTGGTGTGTAATTAACAAAAATAATTAATTTATGAAGGTGGCCAAAACATTTTGCACACCAGTGTATGATGGCCGCTACAATAACTTCAAATCTTCATAATTTTTTATTTTTTATTTAGCAATTTATTATATTTCATTACTGCCTCTGTCCCATAATAGCTGATACATTTTGTGTATGAAATTGTGCATTCTCTGTCCCATAATAGCTGATACATTTTGTGTATGAAATTATGCATGCATGTATCAACAGACAATTTGGACAGATAAGTAATTCTACCTCTGTCCCATAATAGCTGGTACATTTTGTATGAAATTGTGCATCAACTATTATGGGACAGACAGATTAAGTAATTCTACCTCTGTCCCATAATAGCTGATACATTTTGTTTTTGTATGAAATTGTTCATGTCCCTAATAGCTATACAACTATTATGGGACAACTAATATGGGACAGATTAATAATTCTACCACTGTCCCATAATAGCTGGTACATTTTGTGTATGAAAATGCATGCTAATGTATCAACTATTATGGGACAGACATGTGGTACTAATGTATCTGTCCCATAAACTATGAAATGCATGCTAATGTATCAACTATTATGGGACAGACAGATTAAGTAATTCTACCTCTGTCCCATAATAGCTGGTACATTTTGTGTATGAAATTGTGCATGCTAATGTATCAACTATTATGGGACAGACAGATTAAGTAATTCTACCTCTGTCCCATAATAGCTGGTACATTTTGTGTATGAAATTGTGCATGCTAATGTATCAACTATTATGGGACAGACAGATTAAGTAATTCTACCTCTGTCCCATAATAGCTGGTACATTTTGCATGCTAATGTATGACAGATTAATTGTGTCCCATGTTGCATGCTAATGTATCAACTATTATGGGACAGACAGATTAAAATAATTCTACCTCTGTCCCATAATAGCTGGTACATTTTGTGTATGAAATTGTGCATGCTAATGTATCAACTATTATGGGACAGATTAAATAATTTACCTCTGTAATTCTACCTTTGTCCCATGTGCATATGCCATTATGGGACAGACAGTTGGTACATTTTGGTAAGAATGAATTGTGCATGTATGTTCAACTAATGGGACAGACAAACTCTGTCCCATGGACTGTACATGAAATTGTGCATGCTAATGTATCAACTATTATGGGACAGACAGATTAAATAATTCTACCACTGTCCCATAATAGCTGGTATAATTGCTAATGATATCATTCTACCATATATGAAATTGTGCATGCTAATGTATCAACTATTACGGGACAACATTCAATAGTTTCTGACATTTTCAAGTAAGACAATACAACTCCCTTTTTTTTTTTTCAGTTTTCATCCCCTGGTTGACACTTGATAACCTCCAAATCAACCACCATCCCCACCCCATCTCCACCTCCCCCCTGCAAACAACTTGCTGGAGTTGAAATCTAATATCAACCATTTCATAACATGGTGCAACGTGATCATCAGCATTCTTCTCAGATTTAATTATGAAATCCAAGTCAAATTATAAAGCTATTAATATTTTTGTTCTAATTACAGAGGAAACCACTTGTGATCACTTTGAGATGAACAGGTTCTTCTTGATAGCAATAACCAAACCTACTGCGAATATTAAGCAAAAGAGATAAACATTAAAACAACTGATATTCATTTTTATAAATTCATTCTGATAAACATTATGATGATGATGATGATGATGATGATGATATATATATGTGTGTGTATGTGTATGTGTATGTGCGCGTGTAAAATTTAAGATGGAAGATATCTGTAAAAGGACAATATGAACAAAGACAAAAGGAAAACTTATCTTAGCTGACACATTTCACCCTTTGAGAGACATTGTCTTGAAAACGTCTCTCAGAGGACAAAATGCATCAGCTAAGTTTTCCTTTTGTCTTTATTCATATATATATATATATATATATATATATATATAGCATAATGAGAAGCCACGTATACTTTCTTAATATGTATATATAGAAAAAGTTGCAAATTAAAAAAACAATAATGTTTTTTTATGAAAGTATTTATTTATTTGAATATATATTTGATATTTCAGATCAAACATTTCATAAAAAAATTATTATTTTTTTTTAATTTGCAACTTTTTCTAGATATATATATATATATATATATATATATATATATATATATATATATATATATATATATATATATATATATATATATATATATATATAACCTCATCTCAAATGTTCAGATTGTGTAATTATAAGAACCAAGATGAGGATACTAGTCCAAGTAAATCAGTTTATAATAATGATAATACCTCGTCTCAAAAGATCAAATATTATGACAATAACAACCAAGATGAAGATACTCATCAGAGTAAATCACTGTATAATAATGATAATTCTTCATCTCTGAAATTTTGACAAAATATTGACAGAATCCTTTTTTTAAAAAAAGAAGCTGATGTAAACTGATAAAATAAAGTTTAAATTTCAATCAAACTTCAGTGAACAGTCATGCCACCAGTGATTTTTCTCCTATAAATATTCAACAATCCAAAAGTTATATGCTTAATTTTTTAATTAAACAAATGGTAATGTGAATCACATAGTTTTTAAACGAGCAACGAGTCATCCTGCAAAAGGCCTCATCAAAAGTTCCTAACAATGTCAGTTGTCAAGACATTTCTGCAGCTCCAAGAAAAAAAATAGGCCAAATTGTTTCTAATCAAAGAAAAGAATGAACAATTCACAAGAAGATTTTCAAAAGAAAAAAGAAATATTATTAATGACATATAGGTCACATGTTACACTTTCTAGCATACTAGCTGAAGTATTTGTCTACATTGAGCAATAAATCAACAATTAGATTGAAGCTGGTTAGTACCAATGATAAAATATTGTATTTGTTTTTTTAAACTATTGTTCCCTCAATACAAAGCCTAGGGTGGAGGGTTACTGTAGGGGAGGGTGTAAGAGTGTATAGGCAGGGAACTAGACTTGCATACTCTGACAGTATGTTGAATAAATAAAAACTAATCCTCACTTGAAGAGGTTATGATTGTTGCAATCAGGAAAGGATCCCCTTGGGAGTCTGTTCCCATTGCAGTTCCAGGAAAGAAACTGAGTGGAACTTCTGTCCCATATATATATATATATATATATATATATATATATATACAATTGAGTCTGCCAACAAATAAATAGCTTGTACTGATGAAATTGTATTTTGTATATATATATATATATATATATATATATATATATATATATATTATATATTATATATATATTATTATTATATATATATATATATATTATATATTATATTATATATATATATATATATATATATATATATATATATATATATATATATATATATATATATATATATATATTTTGAAGATACTCCAAAATTCCCTTGAGGATGAAATGGAACTAATGTCTTTAATTTAATTAGAAAATTAAATTTGAAGCTTTTAGGTTCCATTTTTGAAACATGGTTAGAACTGTGTAGTGAAAAAAAAAATTTTATATCAATTAATTTATAATATAATATATATATATATATATATATATATATATATATATATATATTATAAATTGATTTATTTAAATATTGTTTTCAAAATGGAACTAATGTCTTTAATTTAAATTAGAAAATTAAATTTGTAGCTTTTAGCTTCCATTTTTTGAAACATGCTTAGAACTGTGTAGTGAAAAAAAACATATTTTAAATAAATCAATTTATAATATTAATGCTCTGTAAATTTACATTGAGCACTATTTTGTAAAAATAAATATCTATAAGAACACCGATTATATATCTTACTGTTCTTTCTTTATATATATATATATATATATATATATATATATATATATATATATATATATATATATAATGAAATGGTCTAAGTCTGATAATTATTTTAATATATTTATTGTTTATACGTTATTTTTATAGATACAAATATCTAAGTAAATGCTCTGTTTATAATAAACAGTATTAACAACATTTACTGGCCTGAATATCTGAGAAATTTCATAGAAAATATGTCTTCTCTGACAGGAATCGAATCTGTATCCTCTGTAGCTAAATAGTATAGTACATCAGGTTATATGATGGTTCTGTGTAGGATACAGGTTTTATTCAGTAAAACCATGTTGGAAAAAACCAACCAATCCCTAAAAAACACCCTTGAACTCTTACAGTGGATTAACACCTTTGAATGTTTAGATTCTGATAGTGCAGGATTATATAGAGATGATGGCTTATTAGTTGTTAAAAACTCTACAAAAATTAAGGTAGACCGTATTAGAAAATGATCCATAGGGAGTTTAAAGATTTAGGTCTTAGGACTATAGCTACGACTAACATTAAACAGGTAGATTTTCTGGACGTCACCCTAGACCTTACTAGCAACTCTTTCCAACCTTATGTGAAGGTTAATTCTAACCCAGTATATGTACATCCCAATTCGAACCACCCACATACCCTCCTCCAAGCACATACCCACCTCCATTGAATTTAGGATTAGTACTAACTCTTCTAGCAAAGAGGTTCATATATATATATATATATATATATATATATATATATATATATATATATATATATATACAGTGTAACCCGGATATAAGAGAGTTGTCGGGACCGGAGAAGAAGTATCTTATATCAGGGTTTCTCTTATATCTGGGTTGGGTCTGTTTTATATACATTAACACAGGCTCTAATTTGGGACCAGAGAAAATCTCTCTTATATCCGGGTTTCTCTTATATCCGGGTCACTGTATATATATATATATATATATATATATATATATATATATATATATATATATATAAAAGGCAGGATGTGTGTGTGTGTGTGTGTGTGTGTGTGTGTGTAAGTAATGAATGCACAGCCACAATTTTCGATGGATTTGCACCCAAATTTACATGCACATGCTCCAAGTTAGTGGGAAGACCAAGACCAACTTTGCATTTCCCAACTCCCATCGATAGTGGAAATAATCGATTTTTTCATGCTTCTACGGCAGTTTTCATGTAGTTTGTGGCCATTTTGTACTGGCCAGAGTGAGAGCCAATAGCTGGCTGCCACGAATAGGCAGGAAGATTCTATTGGCCAGTGTGAGAGCCAAGAGCTGACTGACATGAATGTTAACTTGCATGCTAGCATGCAAAAAAATCGATAGCTGCATTCGTCACAAGTGAGAAAAATTTAAATCTGCATGGCACTTTACTCCAATTGGCTCATTTGCTTGCTTAAAATCAACGTTGATTATGATTCCGCAGAACTGGTTTGGGTGTGAAAAAGTATTTGTTGTTAACATTCTTTTTTCATTCAGTTTTTCCAGTTACAAGTCTTTTTTTAAAGCTGATCGTTTTGTGTTCATTTTGTTTAGTTCTTCTTTTGTAACAGATTTAATGTTTAGTATAGAGCTTAGAAAAAATTTGCAGTGTGAGATAGGCAAGAAGTAAGGCATGTAGCAACATCAGCATGGCAAAGGGCACTCCTTTAAAAGCAAGGAAGGTAAAAATATTTTAAGTCAAGTGATAGCGATTGCTGTATGTGTCATACAATTTTTGAATCAAGCATAGGCAATGCCAGGCCATGCTGATTATATATATATATATATATATATATATGTATATATATATATATATGTATATGTATCTCAAAGGAGAAACTCAATAGATCATTAAAGAGTTCAGTAGTCTGATGAAGCAGTTGTCTGTCTGAAATAAATTATTACCCAAATCTTTAATAATGTATTGAGCTTTTCCTTTGATGTCTATCATATTGCTCTGTATTTTGATACACTGAGCTCCTTTCATAGATCTATCTTTTTAATGTTTTATATTAAAAAGACCTATTTGGATTATCCTTACCACTTACAGATTTGATATTATGATATATATATATATATATATATATATATATATATATATATATATATACATACTTCAAACATTATTATCATTATTATAATGGATACTTGTATTTCAGATAGATGTCCCATTTTTATTTTTACTTTAAACAGTATGTATTTTGTCTATTGGCTTGTGTATTCGAGCAATCTTTATTAAGTGTGTTCACCAGTAGTGATTGAACCTCCATCCCCCATTATAGAGCAAACCACCATTTGATCTGACGTGCATTACTGCTCAGCTATGAAGAGCATCACAGGCTATATTCTCCCTTTTTAAGGACAGCATGCTTCCACAATAAGATATTTTTTTCAAAATTTTTGTCTGTACAGTTTCATATCCAAAATGTAAACAAAACAATTTTTAAAGAATTACTGGATTTATTTTTACTTGACATTTTTATTTGAAATAGACATCCCATCTTTATTTTTATTTTAAACAGTGTGTATTATGTACTATTATGTCTATTATTATTATTATGTCTATCAAAGCTGAGTCGTAAACCAAATATTAAAAATAAATTTGTAAATTTAGAAATATATATACAGTGATGTGCAAAAAATGAATGCCTAAGATAATATTTAAAATAATTGTCTCCTTTTTCCAGATGATCAACAAATCTTAATTAAACCAAATATTCATTAAGAAAAACTTTTATGAAATTAATTACAACCACTGTCAAGATTTTTATCAAAGCTGGAATAAAAATATTAATTAAAAATGAAAAATTAAGATGTTCAAAAGTAAGTGAACCCTTACATTTACGCTGAGTCTTTTTGTCTTACATGATTGCTAGTAAAAATAATCCTTTGTGCACATGTAAAAATCAAAATAACACATGTTCATTTTTTTTGGTAAGCTATGGAGACTGCAGTCAATCAATGTAAATCATTGTTTATGCAAAAGGAAGCAGTTAGAGATTAAATTTAAAAATATGTCAACATCAAAAGAACTTCTTGAAGGTTTAGAAAATCACATAGTTGAAGCCTATAATGATGGAGAAGGCTACAAAAAGCAATCAAAACAATTTGGAGTGCACATCTCCAACATGCAAGAAATTATTTATAAATGGTATCATGGCATCGCAATCAAGAAGTGGCCACCCGTGAAAAATAACTGCAAGAGCAAGTAATCTGGTGATTCCTGCTGTGATGTCTACAGTTCTCATCAAATGTGAATTTTCATTTATGTCTGGTAGTGTTCATATGTCCATAGGCAGATGTTTCATGTGAAAGTGAAAGAATTTAAGTTACACTGGTTGTAGGTCTAGGGAGACTGATCTTGGAATGATCTTTAAGTATGGATTTTAGAAAAGTTGCTAATATACTAAATGAATATATTAAATGAATTATAATCACTCTCAAAGATTTTTATCAAAACTGGAATAAAAATATTAATTAAAAATGAAAAATTAAGACATTCAAAAGTAAATGAACCCTTACATTTACACATTTTTTTTTTTACAAGGTTGCCAGTGAAAAGATTTTTTTGTGCACATGTAAAAATCAAACTGACATGTTAATTTTTTGGTATGCTGTACATACTGCAGTCAAACAATATAATTCTTGTGATTGCAAAAGTGTGCAGTTAAAGACTGAATTCAAAAAATATATATACAAAGATCAAAAGAACTTCCCGAAGCTTTAAAAAAATCTCATAGTTGAAACCTATATTGATGGAGAAGGCTACAAAAAACTATCAAAACTATTTTGAGTGCACTTCTCCACTGTGTGACAAATTATTTATAAATGGAAGGCCTTTTGCATGGCAACATCACAATCAAGAAATGACCATCTGTGAAAAATAACAGCAAAAGAAAGTAGACATCTAGTTTGGCAAGCCCAGGCAAATCCTTCTATGACCTTTGTGGCTCTCCAATGCTCACTGGCCATTGTTGAAATCAATGTGCATACATCTACAGTGCAACAAAATCTGAACAATGCTAACCTTTATGGTAGAATGCCTAGAGAAAGCCACTGCTTACAAAATAGCACAAGCATGTTCACTTCAAATATGCCAAAGTTTATATTAATAAGCTAGAAACATCCTGGCAAAAGATTTTATGGTCGGATGAGACCAAACAAGAGCTTTTTAGGAGGAACAATAGGTAGTATATCTGGTGAGGTCCTAATAGGGCTTTTGAAGAGAAGAATTTAATAACAACCATTAAACATGGCAGTGACTGCATTATGATTGGGGGGGGGGGCTTTGCTGCAGCTGGAACAGGCAAAATAGTATGCATTGACAGCACAATGGACTCTGCAAGATACCAAGCAATTTTGAACAAAAGTGTTTTGTCCTCAGATCAAAACTTGGTTTTAGGTCAGGGCTGGAATTCCCTTATGAAAAGAGGTAAAGATTTGTTTTTTAAATTTCCCTAATAAATCATTTTTATCACTAGTTATTTACCATTGCCTGAAGAAGTACCATCTTAGAACTGAAACATGAAAGCGTTTGTGTAGTGATGTAAAATGTTTTTATTGTAATTTATTATAATAAAAATATTATAATAATATTTTGCTCTAGAGAGAGAGAGAGAGAGAGATAAGAAAAGGAATATACAAATTCATCTACAAAACTCTAGAATCAAGTTGCTGAATATAACATCAATCAGGTGACACATTTTTTTTCATTAATCCTATATATATACACACACACACACATACATACATATATATATGCTACCCAATGATTTAAAAGCATTTATTTTGTATAAGAATATTTTTCAACATAATCTTCTTCCTTGATCATGTACTTAATTCAGTTGTGAATATTAATCCCATGCATATTTACATTATTGACTCTGTAGCCTCAGCTTGAAAAGGGCATTTATTTTGTACAACAAATATTTATTTTCCAACATAATCTTGTTCCCTGTTAATGCACTTAATTTAGTGCTAAATAAATATTTATTTTCCAACATAATCTCGTTCCCTGTTAATGCACTTAATTTAGTGCTAAACATCATTCACACATCTATGCTTCTTAATAATTCTGTAGGTTAATGATGAAAAAGATTCTATTTTATATCAACATTTATTTTTCAACATATTATCTTTCCTTGTCAATGCACTTAATTCAGTGGTGAATATTAATCACATACATAAGTATATCAATAAATTTCTACCCTAATAATAAAAAAGAATTTATTTCACCAACAACTATTTCATTTTCTATATAATCTTCTTTGTTAATGCACTTAATTCATTGTTGAATATTAATAAAATAAATAGGTAAATCAATAAATCCATAGCCCAGTGATAAAAAACTCATGTTACTTTACTCAAGAAGCATTTCTTTTTCAACTTAATCCTTTTCTTTGTTAATGCACTTAATTCAATAGTTACTGTTTATATACATATAGTCGTCAAAACATTATACAATGAAAATTTCAGATTAAAATTCAGCTAATAACTCTACATTAGGCTATAAAATTATTGATTCATCCTTGAAGAATAAATCTCTAGCAAAGAACTGAATATAAAGTCATCAGCTGTTTATGATAAGTGTGTCTCTTGAAAGACCTCTTAGCCCTCATAAAAAAGAACAATGTACGAATCCTAACTTAGCCAAGTGTCTATAAAATTGATATTTCCTGTACGGTGAGGCGAGTATTTCAAAGCCCCTTCAAACATTCTGACAGCACGTTCCACTTTTGATGGCCACTATTCCCTAATTATGTCTTTTCTGAGACTGTAAGGAAACATTAATTTCTGTCCATGATCTTTGTAATTAGGGTAGTCCCCTGTCTACCCCAGTTAGCTATACGAAAGTGTCACACAGTTCCAAACTCACCAAATCTATTACAACTGAGCTCTCCTGCAGTGGATTTTTTTTTCTTTTTTTGCCTAAAGAGTTTCATCTAAACCAGATCTTTCCAGAAGAAGAGAAAAAAAATACACTCTTCCTACTGACCTGTGTAGGAGTAGAGAATTTCTGCAGTTGCTTGTAGCATGACAGTTCATAAAGAGGTTAGTAGAATTAACAATGGAAAAAGAGGAAAAGTCAGAATAATCAAACCGCTTATATAAAAAACAGGTTTTATTTTAATTTAATATAGAATTCAAAATGTATATAAAAAGAAGTAATTCAATAAGAAAGTTATTAATAATTAAAAATTGGAGATTATCAACAAAATATTAAAGTGGTTTTCCCTCGACACTGCTATGATTTTGTACTGTCTTCACTCCTTTCACAATATTTATTTACAAGATCTAAAAATATGTGAGCCAAGTACAATTTGATGTTTATTATTTACCTTTTATAAAGGTTTATTTACCATTTTATAAAGAAATAAATTTTAAAAGAAATCATTTTATTCAACAAATTTTTAAAAAAATTATGTAAAATATGTAAACCTTAATGCAATATTCATTATTTACTATTTTATAAATAACCATGAAGACAAGTTTTTTCATTCATAATTTTATAAAAATATCAATGAATTATCTGCAAGAAAGAAATGGCTGCGAAACGCTTCATTTTAAAATTCATAATTACAGTTATTTGTTGTTATCTGTTTATTTCAATTTTCATGTTTGACAGACAGACAGACTTTTTTTTATACATTTATGAATAAAAAAAATTATTTTCACATTTATTTCTTTATAAATTGATAAATGATAAGTATTGCATTGTATTGGTTTGCATTTTTAGAATTCAAATATAAAATTATTCTTGTAAATAAACAATCTAATAAATAGTATTTAATATTTTGGAATGAAAACAAAGAAAATGTATAAATTCACTTTCATATACCTTTTATTTAAATATAAATCATCACTTTTTAAAACAACGAACATTGCCAAAGGAGTGACATTAGTTAAAATAATAGCAATGTCAAAGGAAAAAATGTACTTTTGACACACTGTTTTATTGTGGGAGCAAAAGTTAAAGATTGCCAAAATTATTTATTTTACGACTGAAATACTTGCTACTTTAATTGGATAGCTAAAAAAAAGTGGTTGACAGAACAATTTTATGACAAATGATTAATATTTCTTTAGCCAGATTTTTCCCATGATCCTTGTCTATCTATATTTTTGAAATGAGGTATCGTATCATTCTGATTCCTGTCCTCATCTTTATTGTCGTATTCACAATATTTTAGTCATTGTATGCTCCGGCCTTCTTCAGGATATGCCTGAGATGAGGTATTGTAACTATTTACATCATCCTGACTCCTGTCCTCATTTTTATTGTCATATTCACAATGTTTTAGTCATTGTATGCTCCGGCCTTCTTCAGGATCTGCCTATATTTCTGAAATGAGGTATTGTAACTATTTACATCGTTCTTACTGCTGCCCTCATCTTTGTTGCCATACTCACAACATTTTGGGCATTGTCTCCTCTGGCTTTCTTCAGGTTATACTTAGAATTTAGAATTGAATCCTTTATTTAGTCCACAGGGGGTAGATTGTTCTAATTCTATGAGCCATGCTTTTATATCTCAGTTTTAATTTTAAAAAACTGGCCAAGGATTGAACTCACAACTCTTTAGGTCAAGTCACCTTTGGATCAATCAATCAACCAACACTTTTATCCATTAGGTCATATGTCCTTGGAGACATTAGTCAGTGAATTTTGGGGCACTTATGAAGCTAATGTCTCAGTAACCGTTTTTTATCACATTACAATTTTTTTGTTGTTTTTCTCTCACTCTCTGTATTACCAGTTCCCATTTCTATCCATATCTACACTTGGCTGGCTTAGAAGATTTTTGTGGCTTAGCATATATGCTGATCCCTTAAGGTTCCATATTTTCCAATGATGTTCTCTGTCTATTATTTAAACTTCATCCCACAGAGGGTGGTGATCTCCTCTTTCTCTCTATATATGGTCAGCCATGTTTGATTTTTCTATTTCCAATTGTGTTACGGCCTTATGGTGTTTCTTCATTGTCATTGCATTTAATTTAAACATTTTGACATTGGTTACTTTTAAAAATTAAAATTTTATTTGACTCATTAAGTTTTGTTAATCAAGTCAAATAGAGAACTGAAAATGTCTATAAAGAGAAATAATTCAATTAAGAATTTACTTAATAACATTCATTAATGGTTTCACTCAATGTCTAGAAAGGAAGAATTTTGAATTGAAATGAGAAATATTCTTTGCTATGAATAATATAATTTAAGCAGCATATAAAATTAAATATTTCAATGAAAAATTTAATCAATAATTAATGGAAGAACAAGTAATTAATGATACAAAATTATCATGACACACCAGATTAGAAAATTCTATCTGAATCAAATAAGGTTACTGTATATGAAAAAATTTACAGTTTTGTTTAATTTGAATCTGTTATATAATTTACACCAGTTTTCAAAATTTATAATTTATATATTTTAAAAATGAAAAACCTATTAGTTTAACTGGGCACCCCAAAAAACACATTGAACAAAAAAAAAAAGAATTGGTTGATGAAGCAATTTTATTATGGCTGGGGATTAATGTTTTGCAATCTTTCCTATTTTGGGACACACTTTTTGCACATAAAATGTTTTTGTAACTCATTAAGTTTTGCTAGTCCATCCAAATATAAAATTCAAAATGTTTATAAAAAAATAACATATTTAGGATTACTATATGTAAAAAAATTAGGGTTATGTTTCGATATCTACAAAATGCAATGGTTTCACTTGATGTCAAAAAACAAATAATTTTGAATTAAAATGAGAAATATTCTTTGCTATGAATAATATAATTTAAACAGCATATAAAATTAAATATTTTAATGAAAAATTTAATCAATAATTAAAAAAAGAACACATTTAAAAAGCTTCATTTGAAGCAAATACAATTACTGTATATAAAAAAAATTAGAGTTTTGTTTTTTTTTGATACCTCTAAAACACTCATCAGAAAAGGAAAAAAAGTTGATGAAGGAATTTTACTATAGTTTCCTGATCCATATCTTTCCCAAGCATTTATCATTGGTGAAACATTTTGTAAAACTAAATTTTTATAATACATTATATTTTATTATGTTTTATTAGCCAGTTCAAATGTATATAAAAAATAATAAAAACATTTCATTAATAATTAAAGAAGATGGGCAATCAATTAGACTACATTACTGCACCAATCTAATTTGGAAAATTATTTCATAATCTAAGCTTTGGAAATAACTTCATATTATAAACTTTTTTATAAAGTATTTTCTAGCAACCATGTCCTACAAAATGTTACTAAGATTTTAAAACTAAAATACTTGTTACTTTAATTGAACACAACCAAAACACAACTAATGAAAAAAAAATTGGTTGATGAAGCAATTTTACTATGAGTGGTGATTAATCTTTCCTAAAGCAGAACTTTCCCCAATTTTTTGCATGAGTGACAAATTTTTTTTAAAATTAAACTTTTTTATGACACTTTACATTTGTCAAGCAAGCCAAATAAAATAAAACTCAAAATGTCTATAAAAAGAAATAATTCAATGAAAACTTTAATTAATAATTAAAGAATGAACATTATTAGTGACCTATTAAAGTGTTTTGAGATACCAGTTTGGAAAGTACTTGTTTTAGGATTTCATTTCCTCTATTTATATAATTTACACCATTTATCAAAAATTGTTACTTAAATATTTTCAAATTGAAATAATTGTTACCTTAATTGGATACCTCCAAAATACACCTGCCAAGTAAAAAAACAAAAAAAAATGTTTAAAGCAATTTTATCAGGGGCAGATGATTAATGTTCCTCAACCAGAACTTTTAAAAAATTTTATTACCATTAACTGCAGAATAGTGATTTACCCCATGGCTGGAAGTGTGATTTTTTTTTTTTGTGGTGGTGGGGGGGTATAATTAATATTATAGAACTTAATTATGCAATAAAAGGAGTTAATAATTAAAGAATGAATATTATCAATGACCTATTAAAGAATTTCTACACACCAGAAAGTTCTGATTTGGGATTTAATTTCCTGTGTAATATAATTTTCAACACTTAATAAAAAAAATTATTCAAATATTTTAAACTTTTTGCTATGAATAAGGAACTTTCCCAAATTTTCTGTATTGGTAGCACTTTTTTTATGATACTTTTTTGTCAACCTAGTGAAATAATGTAGAGCTCAAAATGCCTCTAAAAAAATGAAAAAAATTCAATGAAAAATTTGATTAATAATTAAAGAATGAATATTATAAGTAAACTATTAAAGTGTTTTGATATACCAGTTTGGAAAGTTCTTGTTTTAGGATTTAATTTCCTCTTATATAATTTACACCATTTACCAAAAATTGTTACTTAAATATTTTCAAACGGAAATAATTGTTACTTTTATTGTATACCATTGTCGTGTCCATAAAAAAGCATAAATAAAAAATTAATTATACTGACATTTTGTCATGTCCATAAAAAAGTAAATAAATAAAAATTAATTATAGTGTCAAAAATAATTATAATAAAATAAATCAATGAGAATCGACCCCACTTTTCTATATGCACAAACATGTGACATTCTCACTATTGGACAGGCCATCAAAATATGCATCAATGAAAATTTCGGCTCCTTTTTTAGGCCATAATAGTAACATTTATCTCTTAGGACTCAACAAAAATTTGAGGTAAGAAAACACCAGACATGTCTTGTATTTTCTAACTAAATTATCTGGACACTCATTACACACATCTATCTTTCTGTAAGATTCTAATCCATCTTTGATCTACATTTGATCCCAAACTCACAATTTTACTCAGTGTTACTGTCTTTCATATCTCCAGCACCACATGCTTCAATAAAGACATTATTAATAATTAAAGTATAATTAATAATCTAATAAAAAAAGTATGTAGGTAAATCCTAGTGAAACATTAATAATAATGGCTGACAATGCTTCATCTAATAAAAAATCAGGATGAAAGGAAATCCTGGTCAAAAATTAATAATAATGGCTGACAATGCTTCATTCAATAAAGTTAAGTTAACTGGACACCCACCAAAAACATATATAGGAAAAAAGAAAAAAAAGAATTGAAGAAGTAATTTGAAGCAATAATGAAGCTATTTTCTTATCACTTTGGATTAATGTTCCTGTTTTGTGATCTTTTCTATTTTGGCCCACACTTTTTGCAACTAAAGTGAAATAAAATAATTATATTGCTTCTAAATAAATACTAGGATATTTTACTTTACTCTCAATCAATTTATTTATTAATTTAAGAAAAAATTACTAATTTTAATAAATGCTTAAAAGGAGAAATTTGCCATTATTTTCCAAAAAAACATTTTTTGACATATCCATTCATAATGAATATTTTTTTTAAAAACTTTCCACTTGTTCTTCTTCTATGTGTCCCATCAGGACACATGTGATCATGGCTCTCCACAACTTTCTCTCTTGTGGACCTTAGCAGTTTTCCTCCCTTTGCTAAGGCTCCAACCTCACCTTTGACAATTTATAGACACAAGTTCATCAGTTAAGTGGCTCACTGTCTTTCCCTATTTTTCTTGCCCTTAATTTGTCCTGTAAAGATTAAGTTTTCCAAGCCCTCCATCTTCATTATTTGTCCAAGGAATTTCAGCTCTATTTTCTTGATTCTGAGTAGAGTTGTTCTTTTTGTTGCCATTTTCTTTAAAACTTCCTTGTTGTTTACTCTCTCCATCCATGGAATTCTCAGTATCCTTCTGTAGAACAACATTTTCACTGCCTCCAGTTTTCTCCCCGTCCATGGGAAGATTGTTTAGCATTCACTGCCATATAGGAGGATTAATATCACACAGTAATCCAGCACCCTTTTCTTTGTTTGTAACAAAATGTTTATGCTTTGCATCACCTTGCTTAGTGTTTGGGATACTTCTTTTGTGAATCCAACGTGTTTGGATCTCAGTGATGCATTTTCCATCTTCTGTTAAAACATTTTCCAGATATTCTGCACCTGCTTGATGTTGACATGTCCAATTTACAACTTGAGTTTTTTTTTGCTGATGACCATACCTTCTGTCCTCATGCCATTGACACTCAGTCCTTTTTTCTGACAACCATACCTTCTGGCCTAGTGTCCAAGGTCTGCTGATATCGAAAATAACCTTAAGTCCATATTTAACTGGGGCCATAGACGGCTTAATTTTAACACCTCCAGAATTAAACTTCTCTCTATTAATCATCTGAGAGACCCCTTGTTGCCTTTCATCAGCATGACTGATGCTAACCTCCAGGAAAGTAATTTATTGCACCTTCTCAGGCTCACATTCTCTGCTGATATAAAGTGAAAAGACTGTATTGAACCCATTGCTAGATCAGCTGCTAAGAAAGTTAGTTCATTATGTTAAGCGAGACAATTTTTCTCTCCAGAATCAATCTTACATTTGTCCATGCTTAGAATATTACTGCCTCATATGTTCTGGTGCCCCTGCTATTTACCTTGAGCTCCTTGATAAGATCCAAAGAAGAATCTGCAATATCATTGGTCCTGGTCTGGCAGCTCGACTTCAGTCACTTTCCTCACTGCCGTAAGGTTGCCTATGTCTTTTTTATAAATACTTTCGTGGTAATTTTTTAGATGAGCTTTTCACGATGGTACCTAGACTTCTTGCACAATATTAAACTGGCAGTTTACAATTTACAGTTGAGCTGGTTAGATGTAATTGTAAATCCTATGCTAACAGTTTCTTTTCTTGCACTTCTCACTTGTGGAACTTCCTTCCTGTTGCATGCTTTCCAGACAACTTTAATCTGCAAAAATTTAAATGCAATGCCAATCGCTATCTACTGTTCTCCTGATTACTCTTTTCTTTTCCCACTCATTATTATTCTTGTTCCTAATTCTTCCACCCCCTGTAATTCCTTGTGTTTTAGTGGCATTACTGCCTTCCTTGGAGTAATTCCAATTAAAAAAATGTCTTCAGTGAACAACAAAAACAAAGCAATTGGCCTTGTTGTTCAAATACTTTTTGAGTATATATATAGTCGACCGTCAAGATTCGACGTATGAGGGTCAAGCAGATCAGTTTCCAGGAAACCAACAGCCCGACACCGGCACATGAGATTTGATTATAGTGGTGAAGGCTTCATGCAGGACCATCCACACTTTTTGAAGGGACGAAAACAGAGACCTGGTGCATCGAGTGCCACAAGGTTCCCAAACGACCCTCCGCAGGTTTGAATTCAGAGTTGTCCTTTTCCTAGACCAGCTGCCATCCAAGGCTATAGAATCCAGTCTGTCCTGCTATTTTACCCATAGCTGGAGGGAGAGGAAGAGGATTCATACCTTTCCCAAGGGTATTAGCACATAAGTGAATGTAATGGATTCAAACTCGGCTCTGCGATTCCTCAATCCAAGCCGCTATCCATTACTCCACCATGCCTCCCTCTCATATATATATATATATATATATATATATATATATATATATATGTTCTTTGACAGGATTCGAACCTGCATCCTATAAGGGAACCGTCATTTACATATATATATATATATATATATATATATATGTTTGTATATAATTTTTTGTATGACATAGTGCTATATAAAAATCTTTTTGAGAATCATGCATGTTTGTTTTTCCTTTTTTCAGTTCTTCTGTTCCATCTGTGTATTAAGGTGTTACTATATCATGGATATAATAATGCCTAAAATAGGGAAATGTCACTGGAAATATGCTTTCTTGCCTGGCACAGGCATTACATAGCTTATGCATCTGGTATTCTCCAGTGGTCACCCATCTGAGTACTAGCTAGGTTAAATGTTGCTTAACCTTGTCATCAGACGAGAAACTGTGTTTGAATATGATGGGGCCATAAGCTTAGAAAGCCAACCAGATTTTGAGTTGCTTTGTGAATTTCCTCAATGAAATATTTCTCATGACAGTTAAAATAGGAAAGAAACAAGAAGCTCAGGTTACATGGCTCATATCAAGAAAACATCCAGAAGAAATACGATACCCCAAGAGTTTAACATAAATGTGCAGGAGTTACAAAATGACAGAAGTAGGAACGACATTGAAGAATTATATTATGATGTTTGTATTTCCTTCAATTTTCCCTCCTAACATTATTTAGGGAAATATTGCTAAGTGAAAAGAAACTAAAAGGATGGAGAACCTAAAGTTTGGTTGGTTTGGTTGATCTTGTTTAGTGGCATATCAACACCTATATGGGTTATTTAATACTGAAATCTAAATATTTTGAACACAATTTTATGGCATCAATGAAATATATTTAGAATGCAATTGTATGACTTCAACTACAGATAAAATGTATTGTAAATAATTTTACTATAAACAAGCATTGTTAGTAATTTTTTATATGATAATGCACTGCTGGTATTTTTACTATGAAAATGTATTTTTATAGTTTAATAATGTTTTGTTTTTACTTGGAGGTTCCTTATTTGCCCATAGCTGAGACCCTAACAGGTTCTACCACCCTGGGTCAGAGTGGAACAACAGCAATTAAGAGATGGTTCCATACTCCTCAAAACCTCTAGTCCCCCAATCAAAGGCCTTGCTGCTAGATGTAGTTACTGAATAGAGTAATTAAACAAAGGTTGATAATGAACGATAATACTTAGGACAAGAACAACACATATAAGATTCACCAGCAGCGCATAAAAGAAGTAGTCAGCTGCATTCCACAATGAATATCCAACTCTAGACCAACATACTGTATTAACTACTGTATTTATGCTACAATACATACATACATACATATATATAACAATATTTAACTAATAATACATATATATATATATATATATATATATATATATATATATATATATATATAATATTTGATAATTAATAGGGATAATTCCAAGGAAGATATAAATCCAAAGAGAGCTTACTGGAAGAAAAGAGCCGGCCTTCTTCAGGTGGTTGGAAAGTCGAACTGAACCCTTTATTTCACTCACTGGGGGAAGACTGTTCTAGTTCCATGTGCCATGTTTTAATGGATGTCAGTTATCAGTTATCTCCTGTTAATTTCCCTCTCAATGTTCTCTGCCTTAACCAGGTATTGAACTCACACTCTTTGGGTCCACTGTGCCATGTGTCATTGAGGACATCTGTGTATACATTTCTGGGTATTATAAACCTAATGTCTCAGAAACCATTTTTACCATTGCTCATATTGCAATTTTTTTGCTGTTATCATTGCATGTTTTTACCAGAGCTCATATTGCAACTTTTGTTGTTATTATTGCTTTTCTCTGGCACTCCTTATTACTGGTTCCCATATTGTATTCATTTCTATGCTTGGTCGGCTCAGGAGATTTTTGTGGCCTAGCATATGTGCTGATTTCTTAAGTTTACAAATGGTGTTCCTTGTCTATGATCTCAACTTGATCCCACAGAGGGCGGTGATCTCCCTTCTCTCTCCATATGTGGTCAGCCTGATTTTTCTACTTCCCCTCATGTTACAACTTTCTGGTGTTCTTGAAGCCTTACCTTTATATTCTTTCCGCGGCTGCACAGGATAGCATACACACAGTCTTTAGTCATGTTCTCCTCTATGAGGAGAGATATCTGTGAAGTGTCGTCAAGCTTTTGAAGGTTGTCATGATGTTATATGGACCGCAGATCCTTTGTATTTTCTCTGATAACCCCTTCACTCAAGGCAAGAAATAAATTATGTCATGTTAATAAAAATTCATTAAAATTAAGTATGCCTCTTATTCCCATCATCTTTTACACCAATACAAGCCATTAGGGTGAA
>CAHIKZ030003660.1:1045000-1105000 GCA_903632075.3 Acanthosepion pharaonis
ATATATATATATATATACATACAGGAAAATGAAATAACTAAATATAAGCAACTGCATATGTGTGTACTGGCTTATATACACAGGTAAGTAAATGAATAATTACCAAATTTTGTCAAGAGGTGTAAACATAATAGTGCTCAATGGGGCTAGACAGAACCAGGAAATATATATTAATAAATATACATATACCTACGTTTGGTGTGTGACTTAAGATATTGGTCACCCAACTCGTCAGGCATGAGATATAGCATATTGTTTTTAAAAACAAAATAAATATACATATACCTATGTTTGGTGTGCAACTTACATTCCATTAGTCAGCCAACTTGTTGGACACAAGACGTAAGTATATATATATATATATATATATATATATATATATATATAGCAGTGTCAAAGATAGTATGAAACCAAAAATGATGATAGTGGGATACTGAGAGGAAAGACATTCAATGCAAGCAGTCTTTGCAATAAAGTTATCGATATCTAAGATAGAACATTAATAAAATTAATATCAGTAAAAGGTAACATCAATTGGCAAAGCGACAGTTTTACTTATATGAATTATATATATATATATATATATATATTCACTTCTGTAAAGATAATATAAATGAAAGACAAAAGAAACATTATTAAAACTTTTTACAGAGTTACCTTTAAGAATATTTTAGACCATTTTCAAGTTTAAAATTTGAAATCTTAACATTATTTTTCTCCACACCTTCAGTGTATAACTACAAGTTATGAAATAAAATCTCTAGATTTACCTTGAACAAGTTCCTTTGTTATATTCCCAATTATTCAAGAGGTTCAGTCAGCCATGTGCCATGCATGATACACATTTAGGCAATCATGTATCTTTCGATATATGACTGACTAGGCAGAATTTTTCCTGCAGTAGGTTGCCATTTCTTTCTGCAGTAGACCAGTTGCCATCCAACGCTATAGAACTTAGACTGTCCTGCTATTTACCCATAGCTGGGTGGGTGGGAGAAGACAAGGATTCATACCTTTCCCAAGGGTATTAGCATGTAAGTGAATGCAATGGTTTAGACTGGAATTCAAACTCGGCTATCCAATTCCTCAGAAATAATTTGTGATCCAAATGCAGTTATTTGTAATAGAGTTTTATAGTTTTCTTTGTTAACTTTTTAATCATTACTTACTATTGATTATTCTAATTATTTGTTGTTGATTATTATTATTATTATGTTTATGCATGTATTCATAGATGAATTTGTTTATTATTTACTTTATTTGTTTTTTTTATTTTGGTTTATTTATTTTATTTCTTGAAAAATACTCTTTTCCCAAGACAACGTGACCATAAAAAAAAACTTTAAATTAAAATAAAACATTAAAAACCAAAAAATAAATAATTATATAAATAATTTATCAAAATAATTAATAATTACATTAATATATAAAATAAAACTTGGACAAATTGCCAAGAATATGGAGGAGCAAAATCAGGTTTTAAACAAAGTACAGACTGTATAAATCACTGGTAGTCTCCATTCTCCTACATGGATATGAAACATGGACATTGTTGGCAGATACAGAGAGAAAGATTCAAGTGTTTGAGAACAAATGCATGAGAAAACTTCTTTTCATTTTCTATTGGTAACAAAAACCAATGAGTTTATGCTGAAAGTGGTTGAAAGTTTTGTGGGACACCAGGAACCTCTTCTTGCCACTGTCAAATGGATAAAAATGGTGTGGTTTTGGATACATTACAAGGCATGACACTCTGTGCAAGACCATCATGCAAGGCACCGTTGAAGGTGGACGTAGGAGAGGACGCCAACACAAAAACTGGTTGGACAATGTCAAACAATGGACAAGTATGACTGTACCAGAATTGCTCATGACAACCATTGGTAGACCATTATAGAAAAAGAGTTAGTGTGGCTTCTACATTCAGATCCGCCCTATGATTATAAAAGTCAAGAGGATGATGATGATGATGATGATGATGATGATGATGATGATGATGACAACGACGATGATGATGTTGATGATAATGTTGTTGCTGTTGATGATGACAATGATGATGATAAAATAAATAAATATTCCCTTTGCTTTGAACATTGTTGTATGTAAACCACATTTCATCAACTGTTATGATATAATTAAGAAATACTTTACAGGTGATGTGATCTCATAAAAAGTGAACAAGAAACTAGTCTAAAAATAGGAATATAGATTGTCAGAGAAGTACATATTTTCTATAAAATTTCATGAATATTCAGACTGGTAAAAGTAATGGATACTGTTTAATTAAAGAGACAGAGTATTTATTTGAATAAATTATATCTATAAAAATATAGTATAAATGTAAAACATATTAAAATAATTGATGGACTTAATCCATTTCATAATATATTGTCGTTAAAATATATTTCGTGAACAGATATGATCAATCAAGAAAAATCATTGAAGGTGTATGCTTATAAACAGTAATTCGGACTCTGCTAACCAGATGCTCTTTGGCTGAATGTTTAACAACATGTCAGATCAAATGATAGTTGCCATTAGGATTACAGGTTCAATTCCTGTTGGAGAAGCATATATTTTCTAAGAAATTTCTTGAACATTCAGGCTGGTAAATATAATTAATACTGTTTAATTAAAAAACAGAGCATTTACTTAAATAAATTATATCTATAAAAGTAACATATAAACAGAAAATATATATTTTCTTGATTGAATATAGATTTTTCACATTAACTATGAAGCATTTTTGACAATTCTCCGATACTTCTTAGTATACAATATCAGAAATTAACAATTCTTAAAGTAAAAGCCACACATTTCCCAAGTAAAGAGCCTTGTTAGTGAAATCTAATTCTGTTCCCAACAGAAATAAATACAACCTGACTCATTAGGGTGTGGAAGTTAAACCTCGAGTCTCCTCAAGTCACTGTCTTCTTATTAACAGCAAAAATAGATTTTACTTACCCTGAGTTCTCTTTCTCTCACTCTCTCTATTTGACGAGTCACTTTAGAACTTGGACAATCATGCCTCTCCACGCCTTCCTGTCTTTTGTTGCTCTCGGCAATACTTTCTTCTTTATGACCTCACTCTCTCTTTGTAGTAGCTGTTTCTGAGTTCATTTATGTAAACCTGTCAAGCTGGTTCTCACACTTTTTTCCCTGCCAAAACCAACCAGGATGTGGGCGATCATGGCTCTCCACAACTTCCCTTCTTTTGTTCTTCTCAGCCAAACTTTCTCTTTTATGCTACCACTATTTTTTGTGACGTCTGTCCCCCTCAATATCTGTCTATATTTCTGAGATGAGGTATTGTAATTATTTACACTATTTACCTTGTTCGGACTGTTGTCCTCATCTTTATTGTCATGTTCATGAAGTTTCACCCATTGTACGATCCGTCCATCTTCAGGAACTGTCCATATTTCTGAGATGAGGTATTGTAATTATTTACACTATTTACATTGTTTGGACTGTTATCCTCATCTTTATTGTCATATTCACAAAGTTTCGCCCGTTGTACGATCCGTCCATCTTCAGGCACTGTCTATATTTCTGAGATGAGGTATTGTAATTATTTAGATTATTCACATTGCTTGAATTGTTATCCTCAAGGAGACATGGCTCAGTGGATAAAAGTGTTGACCCAAAGAGTTGTGAGTTCAATACCTGGAACAAGAACTTGGAGAGTTGTGTTAAAAAGAGATAACTGAGACATCCGGATGAGGCATGGCACGTGGAACTAGTACAATCGACCCTGATGGACAAAATAAATGGTTCAGTTTGTTTTTCCAAGCACCTGAAGAAGGCTGGAGTGTACAACAGCCAAAACGTGAATATGGCAATAAAGATGAGGACAACAGTCCAAACAATGTAAATAGTTACGTAAATAGTCTGTTCCCCTATTCATTTGCACACATTTGTTAAGTAGGATCTCTTTCTGCCACCCTATATGCTGAGTCACTTTAAGATGTGGACAATCATGGCTCTCCACAGCTTTTATTGCATTCAGTAATACTTTCTTCTTTATGAATCCATTTTCTCTTTGCACAAAATTATCGCTTCCTGTTTTGTTTTTAATTGGTTTCACCTCATGCAAAGCAGTAAAGCCACTAAGACACTGGTGTGGAAGAATTTGAAACATATTATTTTCTTTTTGACTCTCTAAATATTTTGATAATATTGTGCTACTAAATATATATGGAATGAAAAAGAAAAGTAAAAAAAAATAATATACCTACCAAAGTTAAATGGGAAATTATAAATAAAAGTACCCCCATATAATATTACCAATAGGAACTGTAGATTGTGTTTACAAGAAAAATTATCAATATCAACTTTTAATAATCAAATTAAATGATTAAATAAGAAGACTGAAATAATGGGTCAATGCTGAGATATTAACAAATATTTACTTTGTTACATTAATAATATAACATAATAAATCAATCAAAATATTAATTAAAAACATTAATTGATAATACAAATACAACATAAAATATTATAATTTAATTAATAATATAACATAACAACTTCTATATAAACCATAAAAAAATTAATTTAATTTCAAAGAAAAATTTTATTTCAAAGAAAAATTTACAACTGGAAGAAAAATCTACAACTGTAAAAATGAAAGATGTAAAATTTTGTTAACATGCATGTGTAAAAGAATGTTAAATTCATGAATACACATGTGTACAAAGGTGGAGTAAAAAAGCGGATTGAAAAAGTTTGAATTTCTGCTTTTAAACTACAAATTTCCCATGATTTGTCTTGAACACTCATATCTGCTCAAAGTATATCTTAACGTAAGCAAATGATGTCATATATTATGAAATCGATTAAGTTCAACAATTACTTTAATATATTTTCTGTTTGTATGTTAAGTTTATAGATACAAATATTTAAGTAAATGCTCTGTTTATAATAAACAGTATTAACAACATTTACTGGCCTGAATGTCTGAGAAATTTCATAGAAAACATGTGTCGTCCAATGGGAATAGAACCTGTATCCTACACAGAACTGTCATATGGCCCTACGTGCTATACCATTTAGCTACAGAGGAAGCATCTGGTTAGCAGTAATTAATTTAAAAACAGTAATTTGACTTTGCTCACCATAGGCTTCCTCTGTAGCTAAATGATATAGCACATCAGGTTATATAATAGTTCCATGTAGGATGCAGGAACAATTCCTGTTGGAGGAGACATATTTTCCATGAAATTTCTCAGATATTCAGGCTGGTAAATGTTGTTAACAATGTTTATTATAATCAGAGCATTTACTTAAATATTTGTATCTATAAAATAATGTATAAAAAATATATATATATATATATATATATATATATATATATATATATATATATATATATATTCAGAAATATTATTTATGTATATATATATATATATATATATATATATATTCAGAAATGTTATTTTTTATGTATGTATGTATGTATGTATCTATTCATCTATCTATCTATCTATCTATCTATCTATCTATCTATATATATATATATATATATATATATATAATAGAATAAAATAATTTATCTAACT
Source organism: Acanthosepion pharaonis (assembly GCA_903632075.3). Lineage (NCBI taxonomy): Eukaryota > Metazoa > Mollusca > Cephalopoda > Sepiida > Sepiidae > Acanthosepion > Acanthosepion pharaonis. Next base: position 1,050,562 of record CAHIKZ030003660.1, read on the forward strand.
TATATATGTCGTCTGAAGTTATTTGAAGACACATTGAAGGCCATAAACAAAATAATTCCGCGTCTTTCAAACAGCCAAATTTATTGAAACAAAATTTGGTACACAGGTGCAGTAATGGTCAGATTACATATTTATTCAATCTTACTATAATTATGGCTTCAGTCAGAATTGTTGACATGCACACATCATATGGTCGTTATTGATACTGGACCTTACTCAAGTAATGGCGTCTTTCAGGAAATTGTTTTTATTGAGGGAATAGTAATTAGTCTCCTGTTCAACAATGCCCTCACATGTCATAGCCAAATGTATTTAGGTCTGGTAAGTTAGGTGGCCTCATTTTTGGTAAAAAGTGGGTGTGGAGATTGGCTGCCATCCAATATTTTTGTCAACACAGCTTTGTGAGAAGGTGCTGAATCCTGATGAAATACATATGGTCTTCCATCGGATACAAGGTCTATTCAGGGCTTCACAATTGTTTCCAGCACATCAGTGTAGCCAGAGGCATTCAACCAAAGACCCTGTTGAAAGAAGTCAGGTAGCATGATATGTCTTTCATTATTCACCACCCAGCAGAAAATCAGTGTGTGTAACATGAGGGATATTAGAAGAAGCCACATATAACTCCCTGTCACTACTCAGGCTCACTTTTTGATCCTAGTGGAACATTTTTTCTTCTGAAAAAACAAAACAAAACAAGTCAGAGCATTACAAGTTCTTCCTGTAAAAAATGCTTGATAGTGCACATTGGCAAAACAACTGAAAACCTCAAAAAAAGACAATATAAGCATTGTCGAGATAAGCTGCTTAACAACACTTTAAACAAACTGGTAGTTCACCGCAATCCAGCTGACCACAATTGCAACTGAATAAATGCCAATCTGACCAGAAGAGAAGAGGATTCACTAAGAAAAAATGCATTGAGAGTGCACTGATTTCACAATTCTCAACAATAAACCTAAGACCAGGCTCATACATAATATCACCAATCATTACAAAAGCAATAATGGCATAATGTTGTGTGTGTGTGTGTGTGTGTGTGTGTGTGTGTGTGTGCTTCTTCGACAGGCTGAATGGTGAACAACACATCAGATCAAATGATGGTTGCCATTATGGTTACAGGTTCGATTCTTGTCAGAGAAGTACATATTTTCTATAAAATTTCATGAATATTCAGACTGGTAAAAGTAATTGATACTGTTTAATTAAAGAGACAGAGTATTTATTTGAATAAATTATATCTATAAAAATATAGTATAAATGTAAAACATATTAAAATAGTTGATGGACTTAATCTATTTCATAATATATTGTCATTAAAATATATTTCGTGAACAGATATGATCAATCAAGAAAAATCATTGAAGGTGTATGCTTATAAACAGTAATTTGGACTCTGCTAACCAGATGCTCTTTGGCTGAATGTTTAACAACAATAGTTGCCATTAGGATTACAGGTTCAATTCCTGTTGGAGAAGCATATATTTTCTAAGAAATTTCTTGAACATTCAGGCTGGTAAATATAATTAATACTGTTTAATTAAAAAACAGAGCATTTACTTAAATAAATTATATCTATAAAAGTAACATATAAACAGAAAATATATTAAAATAATTGTCGAACTTAATCCATTTCAATTATATATATATATATATATATATATATGCAAGACTCTTTGATAAAATGAATCAAGTTCTCCTAGTCACTGGCATGTTTATCTAAAAATAAATATGTTTAAATTCACCTTCATCTCTGCTATGTGCCAATGGCTTAGGAGTAGATTCTCTGACTGATACCAAATCAGTCAGTTTTGATCACAGATTGAGGCAATTGGATGTCTAGCCACACTGATGAGCTGTGAAACTGTGAAAAAGTCTGTCTGTGGATGACAATATATATGTGCTTCTGAAAAAAATTATTTCGGTTGAGCTCTTGGTGAGGAAAAGTGAGTTTGTAGACAGTGACTATTACTGCTGCTAATGCAAGACTCTTCAATAAAAAGAATCAAGTTCCCCAAGTCACTGGTTTGTTTATCTAAAAATAAATACGTTTAAATTCACCTTCATCCATGCCAATGGCTTAGGGGTAGATTTTTGACTGATAACAAATCAGTCAGGTTTCCATCCCAGCTTGAGGCAATTGGATGTATTGCCACTCTGATGAGCTGTGAAACAGCAAAACAGTCTCTGTCTGTGGATGAGATATATATATATATATATATATATATATATATATATATATATTAATAAAATCTAGCTGATTTCATTTAGATTCTTTTTGTTTCCATCACTTTTGTTAGTAGGTATCCCATACTTTGACAATAGAAGTTCTGCCAAGAATAGTAAAATGTTGTAAGAGCCAGGGTGTAAATTTACTCTGGATGGCCTTGAGATCAAGGCACTCTCTAAACATTTTTACCACAGTGAATTGTTTTCTCCTTTCATCTAAGTAAAATTTTTTATGTTAAAATTGTGGTCAGTCTAATTACTTGGTCAATATATATATATATATATATATATATATATATATATATATATATATATATATAAAACAATCAATATATATGATAAAACAATCAAACACTTTCTGGTCTATGATCATTAGATCTGATAAGGTAATTTAATTTAGTGCCTCTCTTATCCTCAAAAATTCAAATACATTTTCTTTACATACAATTTTATCATTCATGCCAACCTGAAGAAGCCAACACATGTCATGTCACTAAATTCTATCATTTGTAAACTTTTCCAATTTGTCTAAACTTTTCCGATTTGTCTCATCTCCATATATATATATATATATATATATATATATATATATAATGGAGGCACGGTGGAGTAATGGATAGCGGCTTGGATTGAGGAATCGCAGAGCCGAATTTGAATTCCAGTCAAATCCATTACATTCACTTACATGCTAATACCCTTGCGAAAGGTATGAATCCTCTTCTTCTCCCTCCAGCTATGGGTAAAATAGCAGGACAGACAGGATTCTATAGCCTTGGATGGCAACTGGTCTAGGAGAAGGACAACTCTGAATTCAAAACCTGCAGAGGATCTTTTGGGGACCTTGTGGCACTTAGTGCACCAGGTCTCTGTATTCGTTCCTTCAAAAAGTGTGGATGGTCCTGCACGAAGCCTTCACTACTATAATCAAATCTTATGTGCTGTTGTCGGGCTGTCGGTTTCCTGGAATCTGATCTGCTTGACCCTCATTCGTTGAATTCGATGGGAGAGTCAACTATATATATATATATATATATATATATATATATAGAGGTAAGATGAGAACAAATGTAATTGTAGGAATTCTAAACAATACCAATTGCCAAACAAATGTTTAACTAAATCTCTTGTTTATCTAAGTACTATTTATACAATAGAAAATCCAACGGATGAAAAATTCTGTATTGATAGTTCTAAGAATTGTATTAAGATTAGGTGGTATCAGCATATTTAGCCCTTCACCAATAGTACTTATAGAAATAATACATCACTTTCTAAATATTTTGAAGTTTAAAAAATGATAATAAAACTCCTAAGGTGAAATGGAAAATTTAAAAAAATGGCAAGAACATGTAGATCTTTATATGAATCCTGTTTTCTGTGTTTACATGAAAAATTGGAATTATCAGATTTTATGATAAGAACTCCTTATTAAAACAAAGAAGCAAATTAACAGTAAATTATAGACATAGTCTACATTTTACCTTACTATTTAGTCAAATTTAGAATTGATAATGCTTTTTAGTTGAACTGTGTTGCAACATATATGGCTTATTTTTCTATTTGTAACATTAATTTGGATTTAATATAGTTCTGTATTAATCTTTTGTTAGTATTGTTAACACCTTATATGATGTATTAGTAGTTAGTATTTTTGACATCTTACATTGATTGGTTGGTGTTAATTAACATCTTATATGGATGATCTTTAATCTGCAAAAATTTAAATGCAATGTCAGTCACTAACTACTCTCCTCCTGATTGCTCTTTTCTCTTTCTCCTCATTACAAATATTTCTGTTCCGAATTCTGCCAAACCTTGTAACCCCTTGCATTCTCGTGACTGTACTGTCTTTCCTAGGGTGATACTGATTAATATATATATATATATATATATATATATATATATATATATATGTGTGTGTGTGTGTGTGTGTGTATATATATATATATATATATATATATATATATATATATATATGATAGGATAAAGAACAACTAGGGGACATTTATAAATCTATCATGTTTTGCTTTTATTAAAGCTTTATCAGGGATTGGGATATGGAAAAATTTTCTAGTATTTTTATTTTTGCATTTTTTGGTTTTCATTAGTTAAGTAGACTTCACATGCATTTGTGTTGTCCAACAGCATTTGTCTCTATATGTATAAGTGTATCATATCTAGATTTTCTATATGGGATTCAGATGATAATGTATATATATATATATATATATATATATATATATATATATATATATATATATGTATGTGTGTATCTAGTTGGTAATTTATGTTTGGTGGTTATCTGCATGTTGATTTGGGAATGTTTTTACACCAACTCTGGTTGTGTCAGTGGCAGTTAAATGTACAATAGGTTCTTTAAGAATGGATTTTATAAAGATTGATGATGTAATATAGTGTCTTTGATGCATATTTATAAATGGTAAGAGATTTATCAGTATCCCCTAGAAGTATTTCCTATGTATAGAATTATGTTTGTTTTTAATTAGGGTGGCATTTGTAAAATAAAAGTTACAACCAGTCTTATTCTTCCAAGAGATTGTAAATGGTTATCCCAATGTAGGTCCCTCTCTTGTATTTGGTATGGATTGCCAATAGAAGTGTATCTACATTACAAACACTTTCTTTAATAAATCCAAGCATCATAAGTGGTGTTGGATCTATTTTTCTTCCTAATTATATAAACAAAATAGAATTATAAATATATTTATAAATATAAATTATACACATAAATGCTACTCAACAAGTCAACTGCTTATAAATTTTGAAACTCAAACAACACAAAAATAAAAATACCAGAAAATTTTTTTCATATCTCATGTTAGATTTATAAACATTTCTTATTTGTTCTTTATCCCTCCAATCCATATTTGATCTGTATTTAATCCCAATTTATATATATATATATATATATATATATATATATGAAGAAATTTTGAAAAAACAAACAAAAAATTAAATGTAGTTAAAAATGAAAAGATGAAGCGTCTGACGTTTCGGTTTAATAAACCTTTTCAAGACAATATTCATCAAAATACAATTCAGTTCAATATGACAAATACGATGGACATAAAAACACAAGTCTTATTCAGAACAGATAACTGAAAATTATTGTCTTGAAAAAGGTTTATTAAACCGAAACGTCAGACGTTGACATTTCTTTCATTTTAACTACATTTAAGGATTTTTGTTTGTTTTTTCAAAATTTCTTCATTCTGTCGGATTTATATCCATTTACACTTTGCTTATATATATATATATATATATATATATTAATAGCAACTGTATATGTTTAGAAAACTGGATGTCAAAATGGCTACAATTAGAGGTAAAAAGAAAAAGGTAAAGTGAAAAAAAACAATGAAAAGGACAAATAACTATGACATTCAACAGGTACATGCAGACAGGTGCATGGGCACATGTGCACAAATGCACACACACACATACATGCACTATGAAAAACCTTGCAACAATGAAAAATGCATATAAAAAAGAAGAATTGAGAAGTATAAGCAGTCAATTGTTGATACCCTCTGACGAGTGGACAGAGTGATTCCTCTATGAAACTCTTCAGTCAGGATGCTGAAAGTAACATCAAACAGCCAAGTCACAAGCCTTTTACCTTTATTATTCATATATATATATATATATATATATTAAAAGATGACATATGCATAACACACACATCCCCTTTCCAGCAACCAATAAAGCTGTCAAAATGACTCATGGGTCTCTAGATCTTTCCTTAAAAAACAACTTGAAAAAGATCTTTGACCAAATCTAGAACTGACCAAAAATTAACATAAAAACAAATGAAAATTACAATATATATATATATATATATATATATATATATATATATATTTCTGAGATGTGGTATTATAATTATTTACACTTCTTGTATTGTTCAGACTGTTGTCCTTATCTTTGTTGCCATATTCACAACATTTTGGCTGTTGTATGTGTGCCGGCTTTCTTCAGATGATTAGAATTTTAAACTGAACCCTTTAATCTAGTTCCACATGACATGCCTCGTCTGGATGAGTTTTTTTTTGTTCACCACTGCAGTAGTCAGGTATTGAACTCACAATTCTTTGGGTCAAGACACTGGGTCCTGCCAATGCTTTTAATTATATGGCCATGTCTCCTTAGACGAGGCCATGTTCCCTCAAGGAGACATGGCCTAGTATAAGTTCCCATAAATTTTGAGGACTTATAAACTTAATGTCTCATACAATTTTTATCAGAGGTTATATTGCAAATTTTTGTTCTTGTTATTATTGCTTTTCTCTAGCACTCCATATTACTGGTTCCCATATTGGATTCATTTTTGTGCTTGGCTGGCTTAGGAGATTTTTGTCGCTTAACATATGTGCTGATTCCACATGATGTAAATAGTGTAAATATATATATATATACTAGCAGTAGAGCCTGGCGTTGCCCGTGGATGTAACAGTAAGAGATAGATCAAGTATCGACCATCATAATAACTGAAAAATAAAATTGACAATGATTATTGTTTAAGGTTGACAGACACGCATGTCTTAATTAGTTTTTTGTTTGTTTTTTGTTTTTTTGTTTGTTTTTATGAATTGGTCAAACCCAAACTCAAACAAAAACATTGTTTTCAATCGTTATGAGTCTATCGATTGAATAGAATTTTATTATAAACAACTGTCTTGTAAATGGAATTTTTAAAGCATTCTGAATGTAAAAATAAAGAAAAAAGTGTGCAAGACAATAAGAAACACTACCTGCCAAAAAAAAGTGAAGTTTTGTTAAAATCGGTTGAAAAATGTAGGAAATCCGATCCAATATATAAACGTACACACACACACACACACACACACACACACACACACACACACACACACACACACAATCTGCATTTTATAATAAGTAAGATTAATAGAATAAAATAATTCACTTATACATCCAAACTCTGAGTTTTATAGATAACTTTATGCCCTAGCTTTGGTGGATTTCTTAGTAAAATAAATTTATTTTTCTCTTTTTTTTTTTCTTGGTGAATTATAGTTTAAATAATTCATGCTTTTCTTTTCATTCCCTTTTTCTTTCACATGTACATGTCCTCTAACATTAAATGTTCTCATGGTAAAATATTTATATGCAATTTGAAACATTTACTCAGTTTTAAATAAGAAGTTGGCAATGTTTAACAGTTGACAACCGAAGAGGTTATCACCTTCTCCACCAGAATTTATATACAGATCATATTCGTTTCTCGTATAAACTCATTAATTTTAAGATGACATAAAATGTTTGAAATAATTTTGTTAATGACATAAGATTAATTGTGAATTTGTTCAGCTTTACGTATATCCTGTATAATAAGGAGGTTAAATGTTAATGTGATCGTAATGTTTCTCTTTTGGTTTTGGTTTTGGTTTTTTTGATTAATAACGGTATATCTCACAAGTAGAACTTGTTTCCAAGGTTTGATAGATTTATTTGTTTTTTATGGTCTATCTACCTGTTGCAGGTTATTTAAAGCCAGAAAATATCCTTAGATCCTAAGAATGTTTTTGGGAGATAATAATGATTTACTGATAAAAGTTCTACTAATTAATCCATAGCTGGGTGAGAGAACTCATATCTATCCCAAGGATATTTGCATGTAAGTCAATATAACAAATGCAACATGAATTGGAAATCAGCTCCTCTAATTAACAATTCTGGGCCATTATCCATTACACCACACATCCAAGCTTACAGCACCTGGTATTCCCATCTAGCTATTGACCAGGCTCGATGTTGCTTAACTTCGACAAAATACTTGTGGAATTTCTACTATGACATTGTTAAATATTTAAGCTCCTGAATGCAGGTCATTATTTAAAGAGGTAAGAGAGTGCAAATGAAAAGATTCAAAATCAACAATGCTCTCTATTTCACTGAAGCAGACGTTAAATGTCTGACAGTGTTATCACTTCCTCTATCTTCCCTTTCATTTTTCCTTCTTTTCTCTTTCTTGCTCTCTCATTTATATTTGTATTTGTACATAAGTGAAAGTACCAAACTGATCTCTGATTCCAAGCTGTTATCCATTGCATCACCCACACATCCAAACAATCACCCATCCAGGTACTAACCAGGATTAACATTGCTTAACTGGTGATTATACTGACCCCTGTTAGCAAGAATACACACATTGTAATGAGTCTGACTATAATTTTTCATAATTAAAGACTAGTTTTAATTGAAAGAAAAAAGTCATTTATCAATATACCGAGTGTAACAGCAAAATTATCCAATTGTTAGATTAACCTCTGAACTGTTGTATCTTAGAAATGATTAAAGATATCTTACTGGAATTTTCAAAGGGTTTTATAACACTATTGGACTCTACTTTGAGCAATATGAATATATAAGTAATCTCCAAGCTTAACAGAAAAATTGTGATGAAATTGATCATAAATGAAAATGACATGCTCATCATTAATTAATCATAGCTAAGGATCAGAAAATCATGAAGGAGTTAAATAAAGTTCAAATATATATGTATTATTCCAGGATCATTTTCCAACTTATTCAAGATGATCTTCACCCTCTCTAATCTTCTAACTTTCTGTCCTGGAGTAACAAGGCACCTCACACATTTCACATATGATTTCATTTTCAAGTCTTTTTTTCTACTGCTCTTTGAACTATCATAGCTGAATTTTCTCTCTCACATACTAAACAACTTATGGATTGAGTTGGATCTTTTCTAATTGATCTCTTAGCTCTAAGTTGAAATAATGATCCCTCTTCCTGTTGTGACCTTCTGATTCAGTTTTCCTCTCTACTGTTCCTACTTTTTTAAACTTATTCACTATTCTCTTGATGGTTGTTGAAGATGGAAACCAGAGTATTAATGTTGGTACCATTACTGAAGGCCTGAATGATCTTGTTCCTCTCACTATTGCTCATTTGGGAAGACAGTGGGGCTAACACAAAAAATTTTTAACCTGTTCTCTCTTTAGCTGAATAACTCAAAGTGTCTTTCAGTGATTCTTATGACAAATGGTGTCAAGATTGCTAAACATCTTATTTGAAAACCTGGAAAAAAGAAACTCAATTAGTTTAGTGTTTTTTTTAGGTATTAAACGTTTTGTGGGATGGACAATTATGCTGTTACATGATTTGGAAAATTTGGCTGTTACACTCGGTGTGTGTGTTTGTATATATATTTTACTTAATATAATTTAAATGAATGCTCTGATTTTAATTAAACAGTATTAATTACAAGCCGGTAAATGTAATTAATACCGTTTAATTAAAAACAGAGCATTTACTTAAATAAATTATATCTATAAAAATAGCATATAAACAGAAAATATATTAAATAATTGTCGGACTTATTCATTTCATATATATATATATATATATATATATATATATATATATAGAAGTGAATATTGAAATCAAAACTCAGAAGCAACAGACTGTTTTATGCAAAATTCAATCATCAGGCCACATGAATTTAAGCGTGCTATTAGATTGGCATCTAGGTCCTATCCTTTTAATATTGAAATAGTTAAATGCAACCAACACTTCTATTCCAATAGTTTCTTTTCTCGTACTTCCCACCTGTGAAACTCCCTTCCATTTACTTGCTTCCCTGATAAGTGCAATCTTTAAAAATTTTATGATGATTGTGTTTAGCAGGAAACAGCCTGTCACCTCTGAGTGTTGACTTGAATGTTCATGTTTATATTTACGTACACTCTGTCTCTGATATTAAGCACTTTATTCCATTAATATAACACATCTTTAAACTATATTTCTTCATATATATATATATATATATATATATATATATATATATATTTGACTCTCCCCCGCCTCCCGTCGAATTCAATGTATGAGGGTCAAGCAGATCAGTTCCTAGGAAAATGACAGCTCGATGCCAGCATATGAGATTTGATTATAGTGGTGAAGATTTTGTGCAAAACCATCTACATTTTTTGAAGGGCCGAATACAGAGACTACATGCCCCAGGGTCCCCAAACGACCCTTCGCAGGATTTGAATTCAATGTTGTCCTTCTCCTAGACCAGTTACCATCAAAGGCTATAGAACCCAGTCTGTCCTGCTATTTATCCATAGCTGGAGGGAGAAGAACAGGATTCACACCTTTCCCAAGAGTATTAGCACGTAAGTGAATGTAATGGATTCAACTTGAATTCAAACTCAGCTCTCTGATTCCTCAATCCAAGTCTCTATCCATTACTCCACCGTGCCTCCTTTTATTTATATATATATATATATATATATATACAAGAACTTATAACTTATCTTTTCCTCTTCTGATGGACTTTATTAAGGCAAATATAAGAATTTTATTTTACAACAAGTATAAACAGAAGAAAAAATGTTAGTATTTCAGAATTTTTAAACTTAAGAATACTCATAAATATAGTTCACGCTCAATGAAAGTCAAGGTAAACTATGGAGGATGCTAAGTGATATAATTTAATGTCTACTAAGTAAGAGTGAGTAAATGTGTTTTTTGTTTTTTTGCATTATTCGGACTGTTATCCTCATCTTCATTGCCATATTCACAACATTTTGACCATTATACGCTCTGGCCTTCTTCAGGTGACTGGAATTTTGAACTGAACCTTTTATTTCATCTACCAGGGTAGATTGTTCTATTTCTACATACCATGCCTCTTCCGAATGTCTCAGTTATTTTTCTTCTTTTTTTTCTTTAACTCAACTCTCCAAGTTTTTTGGTTCACCACTGCCTGGTATTGAACTCACAAACCAGCGCCTTTATCCACTGGGCCATGTGTCTTTGAAAACAATCTGCCCCGGGGGACAAAATAAAGGGTTTGGTTCAAAATTCCAGTCACCTGAAGAAGACAGGAGCATAAAACAGCTAAAATGTTGTGAATATGGCAATGTAGGTGAGGATAAGAAGAGTCTGAATAATGTAAATAATGGAAGTAATCTTAATACTTCATCTCAGAAATATAGACAGGTAGTTTTTGTTGTTATTGAATAGTTTTTTCATGTAATTATTATTTATATTTTATTTTGAGATTAATTTATGTTATATATTTTAAGTATTTATTTATTGTTGTGTTGCTGAGACATGATTCGAGTCTACATGGCAACACAGCGTCATCTACTGTAAACTTTCTTTAAACATAATAAGTCAAAAATGAAAGATTTTCAGACATATATTTATATAGACTTTTGGCATTGTTTTGGTGTGAGGACCCTGCCCTCAAAGTATGTAAGAGCATTTTTAATACACCTTATATTATATATATATATATATATAAACAAAATAAATTATGCCTAATTTATTTAAAAAATATTTCTCTCTAATTGAATAATTTCTGTGTTAAGATTGAAATTATGAAGGAACTGTCCACAGTTCATGTTTATTAAATATTCCAAGCCTTCAAGTGATGACTTTGTACCATAGTTTTAAATATGACATGTTAATTATTTTCAATTTTTGAAAGAATTAATTGTTATATAAACATGATGTCATTTTTTAATTTAAATGTTTGTGATGTCATGCGGATGTGGTATCAGAATTTGTAATTTTCTCAAATTTTTAATGTGTTTTACTAATATTATTTTTATTTTTCTGTTTCTGTATCATGTGTTGCAATATGACAAGTAAGTCTACAAGATAGGGTTTTGGTTGTATATCTGACATTCTTTTTATTATGTTCTGAAATACAATCTCTACTGGAGCAAGTGAATTTGTAAAAAATATTATTCTTATAGTTTGGTTTGGTTTGTTTTACGGCATATCAACCTCAATGGGTTATTTAATGCCGACAACATTTTTAGGATAGATTCGTATGAATAGAGTATGTATTCTTTGGTTTAGATTGGTTTGGTTTATTTTGTTTTACGGCAAATCAACCTCAATGGGTTATTTAATGCCGACAACATTTTTAGGATAGAGTCGTATGAATAGAATATGTATTCTTTGGTTTAGATTGGTTTGGTTTATTTTGTTTTACGGCATATCAATCTTAATGGGTTATTTAATGCCGACAACATTTTTTTGATAGATTCGTATGAATAGAATATGTATTCTTTGGTTTAGATTGGTTTGGTTTATTTTGTTTTTCGGCATATCAACCTCAATGGGTTATTTAATGCCGACAACATTTTTAGGATAGATTATTATGAATAGAGTATGTATTCTTTGGTTTAGATTGGTTTGGTTTATTTTGTTTTACGGCAAATCAACCTCAATGGGTTATTTAATGCCGACAACATTTTTAGGATAGAGTCGTATGAATAGAATATGTATTCTTTGGTTTAGATTAGTTTGGTTTATTTTGTTTAACAGCATATCAACGTCAATGGGTTGTTTAATGCTGACAAAATTTTCATTGTTGCTAATATTTTTTTCCCAAAAATCTATTTCTGGTAAGAATTTTCCTTCACTGGTAATAATTTTTTTTTTACAAAGTATTTCTTGTATTAAAACATATTTTTATACTTTCATAGTGTTTTGACTCGAGTATAGGGGTTAACTATTTGCCCATAGCTGGAATCCTAACAGGTGCTACCACCCCAGGTCAGGGTGGACCTGGGAACATCAACAATTAAGAGGTGGTTCCACACTCCTCAAAAACCTCCTGATCAGAGGCCTTGCTGTTGGACGTAGTTTATCATCTTACCCAGTATGTGGATGTAGTTTATCATTATACCCAGGATGGTATTCTGATAGTGAGGATTTTCTATTTTTAAAGCAATTCACCCCAAGCAAGGCAGGAGTGCCACTAGCATGCAAGGGGGTTACAGAGGATTGAGAACAAGATTAAAAAGATGTGTTTGATGAAAAGATACAGAGAAATACAGGGAACAAGATTAAAGTATCAGATGTCGATTGACATTACACTTGAATATTTGAAGATTATAGTTATTAGGGAAGCAAGCAAGAGGAAGGCAGTTTCACAGATAGAAAGTGTGATTGAAGAAGCTGTTTGAGTAGAAGAACAAGTATTAAATTCAAATTCCCTGATGGGATATGACAAATGAGTCTAAGAAATGGGGTAATTTTCACATATCTTATTTTTAGAGACACAATCTCCAACAGGGCAAGTGAATTTGTAAACAACATTAGTCTCATCATAACTACTAAATTCAAAGTTTAACATCCCTTGTACCCCGAGAACATGAATTTAAGCATGCTACTAGATTGGCACCTTGGTCCCACTCTTTTACTATTGAAATAGCTAAGTGCAACTACAATCTTCAAAAATTTAATTGCAACCTTAATCGCCATCTTCTGTCTTCTTGAATCCTCTTCATCTTTTGTCCTCACCTCAATCCTCCCCCCTTGTCAGTCTTCTCTTTCACTTTCACTCCCTGTAACTTCCCTAGTAGCATTATTGCCTTGCTTGGGGTGAAAAAAAAAATTTTTATAATGGTCAATAAATTGCTGATGATCACTACTGACCTTATGGATCTATGGATTTGAGACGTCTCATCACTGAGTTGGTCCAAAACACATCAGCTGTAACAATGGTTTCTCCTGCTAGGGTGGACACAGGCTCGAGTAACATTTAAGTGATAAAATCTGTCAAATTAATACATAAAAGAAAATCCATTACTTTTTTTAGAAATTGCTTTATGTTAAGATATGAAACTGAACAGATCTGAACATTTTGAGAATCGTTGAAGAAATTTATGATTAAAGGCTCTGTTGGTGTGACCCATTGTGGCAAAGTTGGTTTCATGACAGTTTCTTTATATATATATATATATATATATATATATATGATGAAGAAGAATTATGAAATTATTTTTAATTTGCAGTGTCAACCAAATGAAAAGAAAAGTATTATGCCTATGGTTTGTCATTGCATCCGAATTATAAACTCAAGACTGTTACTTTTTCAACACTATTTTGTACATTTTCTTTCTTTATCAAATTTTCAAACATTTTTCTATGTAGGATGAACAAGGAACAACTGTTTCTAAAAAGAAAATCGATTTGACTGATAAATTGAATCAAAGTTCAAACTCTCTTTTCTTTTTATTGATTTCATTTCATATCACTTATTTTTTTTCTATCATATAATTTTTCATAGGTGTAGATTTTTCATTTATTAATCTGAAAATTTAAGTAATAAAAATTATAATAACATTTACATGATAAAATCTGTTGGATTAATAAATAAAAAGTTGATTACTTTTTTAGAAATTGCTTTGTTCATGTTAAGATATGAAACTGTAGAGATCTGAACGTTTTGAGAATCGTTGAAGAAATTCGCACTTAAAGGCACTATTTGGCTTTGGTCAATTGACAAGACCTTTTGTGGCCTAATTGGTCTAAAGCACATCAGATCTAATGATGGTTTCTCCTGCTAGGGGAATACAGGTTCAAATCCTGCTGAAGATTTTTTTCTTTAATAAGATTTCTCAAATACTCAGACAGGTAGATGAAAATAAATAAATATATTTTCTAATAAATAAATGAAGCATCTATGCAAATATGGCCATCCAATAAAAATAACATTTAAGTGATAATATATATATATATATATATATATATATATATATATATATGTCTAAGAAATAGATTAAATAAGAAAAAATAGATTAAAAAAATACACTTGCATATATGCAATTACAAACATATTTGTAATTGGGTATATGTTAGTGTTATTTTTTCTATCATTTTTGTTATTAAATATCATCCCATATTGTGATAATAGATCTGTCAAAAAAGGTGAAATGTAAAACACAAATTTATGATGGATAATCTAGCAATTAAAGTACTTTCTATACACTTTCATCTTAGTAAATTGCTTTCTCTTTTAATTAAAGTAACATTTTTTAAATCAAAATTATGGTCAAACTCATTATGGTGAGCAACTGATGCACTGAGTGTGTTTTGTAAAAGATCCCTTTTGTTTTCATATAATCTTTTATTTAAAATCCTTGAGGTTTCTCTGATGTATTCCTTGTGGCAATTATTATAGGTGATAGAATAAATTCTTCCTTCAAGTTTTGGCTTATTATTTTGATTTGTATTAATTAAGTTTTTATTTTTTTTAGACGTAGTTATGACAAATTTTATGTTATGCTTAGTGTAATGACAAAAGTACGCAGATGTAGGCTTTAAGAAAGCTTTATTCAAATGAGAATACAAGGTCTATAGTGTCTTTTATAGTTCCAGTAAACAAAAATAGCTCTCTGAAAGAGGAGAGTAACAAAACAAGGGGGAGACCACTCTTGATTATTCATCACACTTAGACAATTGTAGTTGTGATAGAATATAGGTGAGTAGGACAATATATTTTGATTTGTTAGGTTTGTTAAAATGGCTCAGACTTCTAGTTTGAAACATTTTACAAGCATTTTGTTTTGCAATTAATTAGGAAGAGCTTGAAAGTGTTTTGAAAAGTAGCTTGGAAAATCTGATACTCTGAGGACAGATTGAAGGCAATTGGGACAGAAGAAAACAATGCATAACCTATTTAGTGAGATTAAGTAAATGGATGGTGCAGCATGTTTTAGGAGAAATAAGACAAAAGACAAAATTTATTAAGAGCTATGAAGGACAGGAAATTGTGGAGAGCCATGATCACTTATGACCTGAAGAGATACAGCACAGTTAGAGAAAAGGGAAACTAAAAGGACCCTTATAATAAACATCAGGAAGAGGCAGCTGAAATTTCTAGGGCACATAATGAGAAAAGAGGGCTTGGAAAATCTGATACTCACAGGACAGATTGAAGGCGAGAGGGACAAAGGAAAACATGATGAGGTTTGCAGTTTAAAGTATTTTTTTAAGTGGATAATTAATTTTCTTGTTTTTGTCGACTGGAGTTGTATATTTCATTGTAATGTTTCTAAGAGAAGATTCATCCTGCTTTTAGTTAGAAAATCAATAATAGCATCCGAAAAGAGTAGCTAAAAGTGTTCGAACATACAGAATATTTGAACAATTTTGACATAATTTATGTTCAGAAAAGAAAAAAAGTTATAAGAACACAAGAAAAATTAAATTAAAAAATTAAGCGCAGTACCTTATCAGTTATTTTTAACAAAACTTGTGTAAAAGAGGAACTGTTGTGCAAATACACAATTATATATATATATATATATATATATATATATATATATATATATCTCAAGCTGCTCTCTTTCCAGATGCATGTGAAAACATGCTCATTGAGACGCACATACACATTTGTGAATATAAAGCCATCTGCAGCAGTTTGGTGGTAGGATTTAGAGGCATGCTTTGTGTAAGTGGAGCAGGAACATTTATTGGGGGTGGAATTGAGTTCTGAAGGGATGACTCATGATGAAGGACGGCAGTAAATTCCAGACCCAGGAGAGCATCTCATGAAGCAACATCTCACAGGGTAAGGGTGAAAAAAAAAAGAAAAAAGAAAAAGAGTGGGGCAGTGGAAAATCAATCATATATGAAGTGATGACAGAAAGGCAGAAACTGACAAGAAGAAGAAGAAAAAGATTAAGGGAAATGTTAGGAAAAAATAAAAGATAGATAGATAGATAGATAGATAGATAGGAACAGACTGAGATAGGTAGCAACAGACTGAGATAGATAGATAGATAGATAGATAAATAGATCAGTCGAAGAAAGAAAGAAAAAAGAAAGCAATAGATAGACAGATCAGAAGAAAGAAAGAAAAAAAAAACAGATAGATAGACTGAGATAGATAGATAGATAGATAAATAGATAGATAGATAGATAGATAGATAGATAGATATGAACAAAATGAGATAAATAGCAACTAGCGCAGATAGATACATATGAACAGCATTAACTAGATTGGTATAGAGAGAACTGGATAGATAGATAGATATATATGAACAGACTGAGATAGATAGATAGATAGATAGGAACTGACTGAGATAGGTAGCAACAGACTGAGATAGATAGATAGATAGATAAATAGATCAGTCGAAGAAAGAAAGAAAAAAGAAAGCAATAGATAGACAGATCAGAAGAAAGAAAGAAAGAAAGAAAAAAAAAACAGATAGATAAGAGACTGAGATAGATAGATAGATAGATAGATAGATAGATAGATAGATAGATATGAACAGACTGGGCTAGATAGATAAATATGAACAGTCGAAAAAAAAAAGAAAAAAAAAAGAGAAAAACACAGATAGATAGGTATGGAAGAGAATAAGATAGATAGATAGATAGATAGATAGGAACTGACTGAGATAGGTAGCAACAGACTGAGATAGATAGATAGATAGATAAATAGATCAGTAGAAGAAAGAAAGAAAAAAGAAAGCAATAGATAGACAGATCAGAAGAAAGAAAGAAAGAAAGAAAGAAAGAAAGAAAGAAAGAAAAAAAAACAGATAGATAAGAGACTGAGATAGATAGATAGATAGATAGATAGGAACAGACTGAGATAGGTAGCAACAGACTGAGATAGATAGATAGATAAATAGATCAGTCGAAGAAAGAAAGAAAAAAGAAAGCAATAGATAGACAGATCAGAAGAAAGAAAGAAAGAAAGAAAGAAAAAAAACCAGATAGATAAGAGACTGAGATAGATAGATAGATATGAACAGTCGAGAAAAAAAAAAAAGAAAAAAAGAGAAAAACAGTCAGATAGATAGATAGGAAGAGAATAAGATAGATAGATAGATAGATAGATAGATAGATATGAACAAAATGAGATAAATAGCAACTAGCGCAGATAGATACATATGAACAGCATTAAATAGATTGGTATAGAGAGAACGGGATAGATAGATAGATATATATGAACAGACTGAGATAGATAGATAGATAGATAGATATGAATAGACTGAGACAGAAAGATAGATCAATCAGTAGGAAGAAAGGATAAGGAAAGCAATAAATAGATAAACAGATTGATCAATAAAAGAAAGGAAGTAGATCAAAAATGAAAAAAGACAGATAATTCTGAAAAAAAAGCTGTATAAAAAATGACATTGAAAAGATGTTAAAAAATTCAAGTGCAAATTAATAGAAAAAAATAAAGAAAAAATAAGATAAAAATTAATAATAGAAATAAAAAGATGAAAAAATATTTAGAAAGGAAAGGGCAAAGAAAATGGGAGAGAGAGAGAGAGAGAGAGAGAAAGAAATCTATAATGAGAAAATTACAGACAATAAGACAGAAAATGAATATATCCAAAAATAGAGTGTGAAAATTGTAAAGCCCTCCCCTGCCAAATGATAGGCCAGGCCCCTTAACAAGACAGACAGGTTGTTCAAAGAAAACTCAAGCTCTCATTTACTCCAATCTACGAAACAATTAATTCCTGAATGGATACACAGATTTGCAGTAATCTTTCTCCCACTGGGAGCAGGAAAGCTACTCTCAGACATTGGTTAATATAGGAGAACTTTTCTCAAACTTTGTTTCCATTTCCGAGATGAAGATATCAGCTTTCATTTCGACTTGGGATTATTTCATTAACATTTGAGAACTTCAATTACTTATTTTCTTATATGCCTGTCTAACGCCTCTGCTTGTATGCGAGTAAATTGAAACTCCTGATATTTAACCCCTGCTGATATCAGAGATTTTATAAATTACCTTAATCAGACATTTTTTTTTCATGACTCAATAAATAGGAATGACCTCAAGAAAACTGAAATTTTTGACGACCAATCTAATATTTTAAGTTGTATGCACAGGGCCAGTGTATGGTACCTTGACCAAGTGTGGCCCAAGCCTGATTGGCGCCCCAGGCAGTTCTTTGTGACCCTCGCTATCTTACTAATATTTGTTTTTTTTACATACATTTATATACATTACAAATTAAACTAAGTACAAATATTAAAGGATGTGTGGATTTTGATGTCATTCTGGGGTCATTTTTTTGGGTCCAAATCTGTGAATTTGTTTTGCTCATGTAAATTCTCAAAAAAAAATCTATATAAAATTTACTAATTTTTATCCATAATGTTGAATGTGTTAGTTAATTCAACTTTTTAACAAGAAAAATCTCAAGTTGACATTAAAAATTGCAACAAATTAAATAAAATTATTTAAAATGAAATGATCTATTATGACACGTCTTTAATTTGTATTTAGATACATTGTATTTATTTTCAATTTTTTGAGTTGAAAATTGTTCACCTATATTGCATATGATCTATTATTGTACATAATTAGGTTACAATAAAATTTGTATTTTATATGAATACTACATTATAAAAATTAAGATTTAGTCGATTCAATAGGAGACAAGACTCTTGCACTGGCCCTGTGTATGCACAAAAGTTAAATGCATACATATATATATATATACATACATACATAGACATATATATATATATACACAGGAGTTAAAATTCTCAAAAGTGTCCCTATCAAATCAAAATATAAGTCTGGGCACCAGATTTTTAGCACAAACTTGTTCCAGATTTTGTGTGACTGTGTTCATGCATTTGTTTTAATTACTGAAGCAATTTCTTTAAAGAAAGTAATGACTTGTTATTAATCAGACAGATTTTTTAACACTTTATTTTTAGTGGATACTTGTATTTAGGTGTTCAGTTTATTTATTAAACAGTATGTTTATTTCTTTTCATCTTCTAGCCTGAATATTCAAGAAATCTTATTAGAGG
The DNA here is from genome assembly GCA_903632075.3 of Acanthosepion pharaonis. Lineage (NCBI taxonomy): Eukaryota > Metazoa > Mollusca > Cephalopoda > Sepiida > Sepiidae > Acanthosepion > Acanthosepion pharaonis. The sequence goes on from CAHIKZ030003660.1 coordinate 1,070,401, forward strand.
AAAAATATTTAGTTCTGTTTAGTGTTACTTATGTTTGAGTAGACACTATTTATATATTAAACAGTAGATTTATTTCTTTTTATCTACCGGTCTGAATGTTTGAAGAATGTTATTAAAGAAAATTTTTAGAAACCCAATCCGAAATAGGAAACAAGGGAAAAACCTCTGTCCCTGTTCAATAGGCAGGAGGAGTGTGAACTGGATGATAGGTGAACCTATCTATTATATATATATATATATATATATATATATAAAATTAGAAAATCAGCCGATTCCACTACATTGGTTTCAGTATCTTCAGTCAGTTTCGGTCAATTGAATTCCTAATACTTTATTTTTTAAAAAATAAATATTTTTAAAAAATTGATAAATGAATAAGCGCACAATATAAGGTGTGGTTAAAGGTGAGGAAAAGAATTCATAGTAAAAAGTTCATTTGAAGTGGGATAAAAAGAACATATGCATATTTCATTTAATCCCCTAGTGATACATTTCCATTAACACTTGATTTCATCCCCTCTCCTCCTCCTCCTCCCTCTCCTCCCTATATCCCCCCTCCCTCCTCCTCCTCACTGTCTACCACACCTTACATCGTGCACTTATTCATTCATTTATTTTAAAAAATAGAACGTTCATAAATTTTTTATTTAAAAAAAAAAATAAACCATTAGGAAATCAATTGACTGAAATCGCCTGAAGATACTGAAAGGTTGAAACCAAGGTAATAGAATTGGCTGATTTCCTAATTTATATATATATATATATATATATATATATGTATGGGGCACCTCGAGGTGGTGTAATGGTTAGCAAGCTTGTCTCGCTAGAACAATTACGGCTGAGTAGTGAGTTCGATTCTCACTGGGTGCCCCTTACTTTCGGCCGTGTGCCATATCCAAGCTATGCTTGGAAAATTACTATATATATATATATATATATATATATATATATATATAAATGGCAGGCTGTTCCCCTTCAAGTATGCCTGTCTCCTAGAGCAGCTAGCCAATCCTTTTTGTAGATTGCTCAAGCCCACCTGTGTTTTATACTGCAACTATGTTAAGCATACCTTCATACTTATTTCCTCATTTTCTATATTTAAAAGCTGTACATGTTAAATTTTTATCTTTTTATGTGTATTGTGGACTTTTTTAATATTACTATTTCCAGGTCTGATTCAATTCTGACCATTAAATTCTTTCATTTTATATATATATATATATATATATATATTGAAGAAATTACAGACATTATGTCTGCTAATTTTTAACAAAATCCGTTCATACTCATGAATAATCTTCCATGTATTGATGTTAAAGGATGAGAGAAATGCGCTATAGCTGTTTAAATTTCTTTTATTTTCATTTCCCAAGAATTTTCAATGATCTCTTATCATCAATACATGGAAGGTTATTCGTGAGTATGAATGGATTTTGTTAAAAATTAGCAGACATAATGTCTGTAATTTATTCACTCAGACATCTAAAAGAGAATTTGCTACCTAAATACACATATATATATATATATATATATATATATATATATATATATATATATATATATATATATATATATATGTATGTATGTATGTATGTATGTATGTATGTATGAGTGTGTTTGTGGGTGTGTGTGTTGGGTTGGCTCTTTCTGCAGGATATTGTATTGTATACAGGACACTGTATTAAAAAAAATAATATATATACCTATATAAGATTTCTTAAAGAGCAACAAAAATTTTTGATGGTTTTATTCTTTTTTGATATTAAAGACATTTTCCCAGTTTTCAGTACATATTTCAACATAAAATTTTCAGCGATCTTAGTTGATACAGCTACCTGACTAGGCATTCTATTTACTTATTAAACAGTATATTTATTTATTCTTGTCTACTGGCCTGAATGTTTAAGAAATCTTATTAAAGAAAAATTTGCACTTCAGCTGGGTTTGAACCTGTGTCCTAACCAACTGAGCTATAGAGAACCAGTTAATCAGGCAAGGCAGAAATTGAGGCTTTAAAATGGAGCATCTAAAATATGAGTATCCATTAAAAATTAACTTTTCAGGTGATAAAAAATCAGTCGGTTTAATAAAAATCTATTAGTTTCTTTAGCAAAATTGCTTTGTTTACGCTTGGATAGGAAACTATGCTGATATGAAAAAGATCTATGATAAGAGAAGTTTTGCATAAAGGCACAATTTCAGCCTTACTCTTTGACTCTTGCTTGGAAAAAACTTCTGCAACTATAGCTGCAGTATGTGTGATACCCCCACGATCTGAAGGGGTTTATGAGTCTTGTGATTGTGATAATAAAAAAAATAAGTAAAGACAAACAAAAGCAGAAATTGCAATTTATGCAAAGAGGAAAAATTATAGGTTGCAGGATTAGAAAGAAAGTAAATAATGTGACTAAAAATAAATGGAATTATTTTGAATTGTCGGCAACGCTAATGAAACTCTTTTGAAAAATGTGCAAAAAAGCAATGAATCTTGGCAATTTGAATAAAAAAAAAAAATCAAACATTTTGGAAAAATAAAACATTATATATTATAAATTTTTTTTAAAGGGATTAGAAGATACATCACTCTTATATTATAAGCAAAAGGAATATGTCCTGTCAGTATGTCATCAATCAGTGTAAGGGAGGAGAGGTAAGGCTTATTACTTTCTATGCCTTCTATATACGTTTTTTCTTGGGATATTTTTTATGGATACAGTTATTTGAGTAAATGCTCTGTTTTTTTTAATTAAACAGGATTAATTACATTTACCAGCCTGAATGTTCGAGAAAATTTTGTAGAAAATATGTCCTCCAACTGGAATTGAACCTGTATCCTATAATTTTGCTAAATCAGAAGTCCTCTGTGGCTGGACAGTCATAACATGTCAGGCTAAATTATGGTTCCGTATAGAATACATGTTTGATTCCTGTCAGAGGACACATATTTTGTAGGAAATTTCTAAAACATTCAGGCCAGTAAATGTAATTAATCCTGTTTAATTAAAAAAACAAGCATTTATTCAAATAAGTGTATCAATAAAAAAAAAAAAAAAATGTATAATGAGAAAATATATTAAAAAATATATATATATATATATATATATATATATATATATATATATATATATATATATATATATATATATATGATATTATTTTTATATGCAGAAAAATTACTTGTTATTTCTCTGACTCAAAGTTTCTTGAAAATATTCATTTTTCAAGGGTCTCCTATTTGAATAAATTTATTTCCAATTTTTTTGCGTCTTTTTAATCCATTGTGTACACACACATACTCATGAATGTCTATTTGTGATTATTTCTTCATATATATATATATATATATATATATATATATATATATTAAAATAAAGAGAAAGAACAGTAAGATTTATAATCTGGTGTTCTTATTAATTACTTTAAATAAGTTATTCCAAAATTCACTTGAAAATGAATCAGTACTAGGGATTTTAATTTAATTCTCTAATTAAATATGAAGTTTTTAGTTTCTGTTTTTGAAACATGGTAATTCCTGTGTAGCAATGGAACCATATTTTAAATTAGTAAATTTATAATATATATATATATATATATATATATATATATATATATATATATATATATCAAATGAGAGAAAGAATAGATGGAATAAAATTCCACTGTTCGTAGCATTTACTGTTAAAAAGTGCTCAATACAAAGTAGAGCAATATATTGTTATCATTATTTTGATTATAAAAGATTAAAATAAAAACATGTTGAAATCGCTACACAAAAGCTTTCATGTTTCAATACTCTGTACTTCTTCAGGCGATGGTAATGTATAAATATAAAAAATGTCTTAAAATAATTGTCGGACTTTGTCCATTTCATAATATATATCTTCTGGCTTTCTCCTCCTATATTTTGTATAGGAGTTATTCCCTTGTTCAAATTTAAATTTAATTTAAATCAAAGTGAAAAAATTTTCTTTGGTGGGGGTTTGCATCTCCTGGGGCCCCCCTTTGATCAAAATGAAATATACTTATCGAAGTAACCAGGGTAATTTAATTTCAGAATATATAAAATTATGGGGGTCTATCTCCAAAACCCTAGGAGGAGTTCGATAATAAACAGACAGAAAGACAGACAGACAGACAGAGGCTACAACTTTATATATATATATATATATATATATATATATATATATATATATATATATATATATATATTTATATATATATTCATACACTCATACATATATATCATATTCATACATAAATATATCTATATATCTGTATGTATGTATATACATCTATATATATATATACATATATATATATATGTGTGTGTATATATATATATGTATATATTGCCCAGAAGCAGACAAAGACTTAGGTTGAGTCCTTGTCTGGTTCTGGACAACTTTAAATTTTTTTTCTTCCCCTCCTCCTTATCTCTCTTAATTTTATTACAAGAATTTAGTTTCATTTCAGTCGTTTTTTTCTTCGTTCTGATGTTATTTCTTTTGACGAACCATCGGACAAAATGTACCTTAAAATTTCTATTTTTAATCGAGATTATACGTTTCCTTTAAGAATACTATTTAGATGGTATGACACTAAAAATCTGTTCACACACACCCACACACACAGTGTAACCCGGATATAAGAGAGTTGTCGGGACCGGAGAAGTCTCTTATATCTGGGTTTGGTCTATTTATATACATTAACACAGGCTCTAATTTGGGACCAGAGAAAATCTCTCTTATATCCGGGTTTCTCTTATATCCGGGTCTCTTATATCCAGGTTACACTGTGTATATATATATATATATATATATATATATATATATATATATATATATATATATATATATATATATAAGGCATAAACACTGAATGAGATCAAAAAGAAATGACTTTATCTGTTTGCTTAATTGTTGTTTATTCCATGACCAATCATTTGGTGTTAAAACCATTAAAAGTTAAAGATTTTGCCATTTTGGGGGCTTGGTCCATGTGTTTCACCCAGATGATTAGGTGTGTCAAGGACAAATGTGTGACACATTTGCTATTTCCTCCCGAGTGATACTCCAAACTTAAAACCCTACCTACCTAAATTTTATATCTCTGTCAGCTGCGTTATGGTAAATACATTGTGATTAAGAACCGTGCCTACCTGGTAAAGAATCCCTTAATGCTATATACATGAAAACTGGAAATTTCTCAGCCCAGAAGAGCTTTTCGGCTTGTTTGAGAAATTTTCAGAACCTCTTTGTTCAGATATTAAAAAAAAAAGAAGGAAAAAAGCAGTTTTTGTTGTTCATTCAGTCTCTGCATTTTTCTGGGTGTTCGGATCTTTTGCACATATCTTATATATATATCTGGGAAGTGTTTTAACAGAGTTCAGAGAATGTGTCACTGAAATGCGAAGGTGTATTAGGATAGACAAAAGTGCCTTCCAAAAGATAAGTGGAGTATAAAGACAGTAGAAAATTTTGTTAGAAACAAGGAAGTGAGTACTAAACTCTTAAGTGATAACTTTCCTTCTATATGGCAGAGAGTGCTGGACAATGCCCTCAAAGAGACTTGAAGCAACAAAAGGATGCTGTGGATACCATGGACCGAATATGTGAGCAATGTTGAAGTTTTAGAGAAAATAGAATCAAAAAGGAAACTTACTTAACAACAGGAAGAGAGTTTAATTTTCTACAGCACATAATGAGGAAAGAGGGCTTGGAAAATCTGGTACTCATAGGGCAGTTAGAGAGCAAGAGGAAAACAACGCTTAATGAGCTTGAGTAAATGGAGAGTGGACAGTGAAATAACAGAAAGACAAAGTTTATTAAGAGCTACAAGGAACAGGAAGTTGTGGAGAGTTATGATCACCTATGCCCTGAGGAGACACAGCACATAAAGAAGAATTAGTTTCTCCATGCCATCAAGCATAATAGTTGTTTTACCAATTATAATATTAATATTTAGTAATCCTAAAAGGGGGGTCAGTTTATTACTTGATAGCAATAGAAAATCGATCACCCAATTTATGTCCAGTAGAATCTCATATGATTAATAATTTTCCCATGCTGTCAAAAATGATCATGGCTCTCCAATTATTTTTTGGGCTATGGCAAATAGTATCTTATATAAATACTTTTAATATAAGATTCTATTGGGCATAATGTGGGGGATGGATTTTCTGTTGCTGCTAAGTAATAAACTGATCCTGTTCTAATAAGATTAATGGTAATATTAGCCATTTCCCTACAAGGAAACATTTGGTATTCATTGACCAAGCAGTCAGCACTGCTTTCGAGTGAAATATATAAAACCTTTCTCTTAAAACAATTATTCAGGAAAATAGGTTTCTCAAGTCCAGTAGCTGTTATTGCTCTTTCCAGTATTGATGGGGGTTTCCTTCCTAACCTTTTATTTGAAGTAGTGTGGAATGTCAACATCTTGATTATGTCATTATTTTCTCTTCTCAAGCCCAGTAGCTGTTATCACTCTTTCCAGTATTGATGGGAGTTTCCTTCCTAACCTTTTATTTGAAGTAGTGTGGAATGTCAACATCTTGATTATGTCATTATTTTCTCTTCTCAAGCCCAGTAGCTGTTATCACTCTTTCCAGTATTGATGGGAGTTTCCTTCCTAACCTTTTATTTGAAGTAGTGTGGAATGTCAACATCTTGATTATGTCATTATTTTCTCTTCTCAAGCCCAGTAGCTGTTATCACTCTTTCCAGTATTGATGGGAGTTTCCTTCCTAACCTTTTATTTGAAGTAGTGTGGAATGACAACATCTTGATTATGTCATTATTTTCTCTTCTCAAGCCCAGTAGCTGTTATCACTCTTTCCAGTATTGATGGGAGTTTCCTTCCTAACCTTTTATTTGAAGTAGTGTGGAATGTCAACATCTTGATTATGTCATTATTTTCTCTTCTCAATCCCAGTAGCTGTTATTGCTCTTTCCAGTATTGATGGGGGTTTCCTTCCTAACCTTTTATTTGAAGTAGTGTGGAATGTCAACATCTTGATTATGTCATTATTTTCTCTTCTCAAGCCCAGTAGCTGTTATCACTCTTTCCAGTATTGATGGGAGTTTCCTTCCTAACCTTTTATTTGAAGTAGTGTGGAATGACAACATCTTGATTATGTCATTATTTTCTCTTCTCAAGCCCAGTAGCTGTTATCACTCTTTCCAGTATTGATGGGAGTTTCCTTCCTAACCTTTTATTTGAAGTAGTGTGGAATGTCAACATCTTGATTATGTCATTATTTTCTCTTCTCAATCCCAGTAGCTGTTATTGCTCTTTCCAGTATTGATTGGGGTTTCCTTGCTAACCTTCTATTTGAAGTGAGTGTGGAATGTTAACATCTTGAATATCTGTCAATATTTTTGAGATGAGGTATTGTAATTATTGAGATTATTTACATTGTTTGGACTGTTGTCCTCATCTATATTGCTATATTCACAATGTTTCAGTTGTTGTACACTCCGGCCTTCTTCAGTTCAAAATTCCAATCACCTGAAGAAGGCAGCAGCATACAACAGCCAAAATGTCATGAATATGGCAATAAATATGAGGACAACAGTCCAACACTGTAAATAATATAAATAGTCAACATCTTGATTATGTCATTATTTTCTCTTTGAGGTATATTTGCTATCCATTTTAATTGTTGGTGCTGTTGGTAATCCTCACGTGATATGGTTTCTGTTATTTGGTACAATTCTTTGTGATTCTGTCACGACAGTCAACAATGTTTGAAGAAGGATGGTCCTCGCTAAAACCTACAGCCTTTATTCTCTCAAAGACATTTTTAACCACTGACATTATTTTTTATCACATAAATATGTATGTATATGTGTGTGTCCCATAGTAGCAGAGGTGTGTCTAGGACAGATGAAACTCAACCCTCTTCAGGTTGATTTTTGAATTCAGAATTTTCCTCCTTCTAGACTGGTTGCCACTTTTGGCAAGAGAGCCCAGTCTGCCCTGGCATTTAACCCATAGCTGGAGGCAAATGGATTTATGCCTTTTCTGAGGGGATTAGTGAGAAGTGAACAGAACAAAACAGAATTGAGCTGGAAATGAACTTGGCACACCTAATTCACTTTCCATTCCAGTACCCATTATACCGTTTATGCCTCCATAGTATAGGTAAACTAATATTAATAGAAGAGTCTACTGGACATAAAGTGGGGGATTGATATTTTATTGTTATTAAGTTTTAAACTGATCCCCCTTTCCAGAATTTCTGCATGAAAACCGTCTAATAAGTTTGATCAATTGAGTTATTGATTTGGTTTTTTATGGCTTATCAACCTCTTGAAGGTTACTTAAAGCCAGAAATTATTTCTAGATTATAATAATTTTTTTGAGATAATAATGAGTTACTGATACAAGTCCTACTATTCAACCCATAGTGAGGGTGAGAAGAGGTGGATTTGGAATTTGGCTCTCTGATTTCCAATTCCTGTATGTTATCCATTACATGACCCACAAATCCATGCTTAGCTGGTATTCTCAGTCATCTATCTAGGTACTGACCAGACTTGACATTGCTTAACTTTGGTTATCATACGGGAACAGGTGTTTCAATGTGATTTAGTCATAAACCCTTTTTACCACCCGCACATCCAAGCTTAGATCAACTGGTATTACCAAGCAGTTACTCATCTAGGTACTGACCTGGTTCGATGTTGCTTAACTTTGGTGATCATACAAGAACTAGTATTTCAACATGATATGGCCACAAGTCTATCTAATAAGGAGTTAAGAAAATATGCCATCACTTCTGACAGCATGGTGGAACTGGTTTGCAAATAAAGATTATGGACTGGATCACGGATATCTCTCATTTGGTATGACTCATATTATCTTTTGAGTCGAAGACTGAATGTGTTAACGATTTGAATTTGAAAGGAGAAAAAAGAAAAAGGCAATAGAAGAGTTAACAAATAATTCTTATGCATCATATCGTCTGAGTTATTGAAAACACTCTTTACACTGAATTGTGTTTTGTTGATTTGTTTTAGAACATTTCAAAAAGAAAGCAGTTAAAAAGCAAACAACACAGGCAAAGACAAGCCGCAGAACAAGTGAGTCAATGAAGCAATCAATACAAATCAAGGAATAGGATCAATAAGCAATCACAATGAGCCTGCTTGAAAAGGCTTTCATCAAAATTGATCTATTTTATAAAGAATTTGTTAAATGAAACAAGCCTAGACACTTTATGAGCTGTGTACCATCAGGATGTGGGTTGATCATGACTCTCCACAACTTCCTAAGCAATGTTTGTAGAGTAAATTTAATAGATGATCACTAAATGTGCAAAAGACTTCTTATTTTATATGTTACTTTAGAATGCAAACAATCATGGCTCTCCACAATGTCCTATCCTTTGTTTATAGAGCAAAGTGAATAGACAATCACAAAATGTGTAAAAGACTTTTCATCAAGAAATGTTATATATTAGTGATTCTTGATAAAATCCAAAGTATCTGTAATGTTATTGGTTTTCTACCCATATTACAAAGAATAGAAAGTTGTGGAGAACCATGATCGTTATGACGCATAAAAGAAGTTTTTTGAACAATCAGTGATGTTTCATTTCACTTGCTGTACAAGCATTACTTATTGCTACAAAGGATAGGAAATTGTGGAGAGCCATGATCACACACATCTTGAAGAGATACAGCTGTAAAAATGAATAATATTATCATTACCAGTGGAGATGAAGAGAAAAGATACTACACTTTGATCCCAGCTTCACAGTCAGGGAGTGAAGGAAAGTGTAACTTGAGTGTCACTTGCAGCTCAAACAATGAATACTAAATGTTTCCTGATAAGGAAATGACTAATATTACTATTAGAGATGAGGAGAATAGGTACTACAATTTGATCCCAGTGAGTGAAGAAAAATCTAAATTGAGATTGCTGCTTGGTCAATGAATAGTGATTTTTTTCTCATAATATTAACATTAGCATATCAAGGGTTTTAGTGCTTTAAATATTTATCCTGCCTTACAGTTATATACTGAATCGTATTGTTGTCGACAGTTATTGTTGATTTTTTTAACATCATTGAAGTTATGTAAAAGTTGTTCACATTAAAGGTCTGTTTGATTCCTATGATAGCAGCAAATCTTGTGTTATGGGATAATTGATATTCGATAAACGTTACTTGATTTTCAGTGAAACGATTAAAAATAGATTGTGTCCTGTGGTTTTCAAAATTAAAGTTAATTTTAGGTTGATTAAATTTTTTATATTGATTGAGACATCATGAGGTTGGGCAAAGCAGTGGGAGGGAGAACAAGAGTAAAACCAAATAGTAAAAAAAATCATTTCCAATGCATTTTCATAATAAAAATCATTTCCAATACACTTTCCTAATAAAAATCATTTCCAATGCATTTTCCTAATAAAAATCATTTGCAATGCATTTTCCTAATAAAAATCATTTCCAAAGAATTTTCCTAATAAAAATCATTTCCAATGCACTTTCCTAATAAAAATCATTTCCAATGCATTTTCATAATAAAAATCATTTGCAATGCATTTTCATAATAAAAATCATTTCCAATGCATTTTCATAATAAAAATCATTTCCAATACACTTTCCTAATAAAAATCATTTCCAATGCACTTTCCTAATAAAAATCATTTCCAATGCATTTTAATAATAAAAATCATTTCCAATACATTTTTATAATAAAAATTATTTCCTATGCATTTTCAGTGTAAAAATCATTTCCAATGCATTTTCGTAATAAAAATCATTTCCAATGAATTTTCCTAATAAAAATCATTTCCAATGCATTTTCAGAGTAAAAATCATTTCCAATGCATTTTCATAATAAAAATCATTTGCAATGCACTTTCCTAATAAAAATCATTTCCAATGCACTTTCCTAATAAAAATCATTTCCAATGCATTTTCCTAATAAAAATCATTTCCAATGCATTTTCATAATAAAAATCATTTCTAATGCATTTTCATAATAAAAATCATTTCCAATACACTTTCCTAATAAAAATCATTTCCAATGCATTTTCCTAATAAAAATCATTTCCAATGCATTTTAATAATAAAAATCATTTCCAATACATTTTTATAATAAAAATTATTTCCTATGCATTTTCAGTGTAAAAATCATTTCCAATGCATTTTCGTAATAAAAATCATTTCCAATGAATTTTCCTAATAAAAATCATTTCCAATGCATTTTCAGAGTAAAAATCATTTCCAATGCATTTTCATAATAAAAATCATTTGCAATGCACTTTCCTAATAAAAATCATTTCCAATGCACTTTCCTAATAAAAATCATTTCCAATGCATTTTCCTAATAAAAATCATTTCCAATGCATTTTCATAATAAAAATCATTTCCAATGCATTTTCATAATAAAAATCATTTCCAATGCACTTTCCTAATAAAAATCATTTCCAATGCACTTTCCTAATAAAAATCATTTCCAATGCATTTTAATAATAAAAAATCATTTCAATACATTTTTATAATAAAAATTATTTCCTATGCATTTTCAGTGTAAAAATCATTTCCAATGCATTTTTCGTAATAAAAATCATTTCAATGAATTTTCCTAATAAAAATCATTTCAATGCATTTTCAGAGTAAAAATCATTTCAATGCATTTTCATAATAAAAATCATTTGCAATGCACTTTCCTAATAAAAATCATTTCCAATGCACTTTCCTAATAAAAATCATTTCCAATGCATTTTCCTAATAAAAAATCATTTCAATGCATTTTCATAATAAAAATCATTTCAATGCATTTTCATAATAAAAATCATTTCAATACACTTTCCTAATAAAAATCATTTCCAATGCACTTTCCTAATAAAAATCATTTCCAATGCATTTTAATAATAAAAATCATTTCCAATACATTTTATAATAAAAATTATTTCCTATGCATTTTCAGTGTAAAAATCATTTCCAATGCATTTTTCGTAATAAAAATCATTTCAATGAATTTTCCTAATAAAAATCATTTCCAATGCATTTTCAGATTAAAAATCATTTCCAATTCATTTTCCTAATAAAAATCATTTCCAATGCACTTTCCTAATAAAAATCATTTCCAATGCACTTTCCTAATAAAAATCATTTCCAATGCATTTTCCTAATAAAAATCATTTCCAATGCATTTTCATAATAAAAATCATTTCTAATGCATTTTCATAATAAAAATCATTTCCAATACATTTTCCTAATAAAAATCATTTCCAATGCACTTTCCTAATAAAAATCATTTCTAATGCATTTTAATAATAAAATCATTTCAATACATTTTATAATAAAAATTATTTCCTATGCATTTTCAGTGTAAAAATCATTTCCAATGCATTTTCGTAATAAAAATCATTTCCAATGAATTTTCCTAATAAAAATCATTTCCAATGCATTTTCAGAGTAAAAATCATTTCCAATGCATTTTCATAATAAAAATCATTTGCAATGCACTTTCCTAATAAAAATCATTTCCAATGCACTTTCCTAATAAAAATCATTTCCAATGCATTTTCCTAATAAAAATCATTTCCAATGCATTTTCAGATTAAAAATCATTTCCAATGCATTTTCATAATAAAAATCATTTCCAATACACTTTCCTAATAAAAATCATTTCCAATGCACTTTCCTAATAAAAATCATTTCTTAAAGAGGAAAACTGAATTGCTTTTTATATGAAGCTATACTTCTTGGACCACTAGATCCTGATTCAGCCACCAATAGAAACAACTCCTAAATTTTCTTCTCATCACTTCAACCAATTTTATGCCATTGAAGATAAAGAAATTCTCTTGCATTTTTTTATTGCATCTCTTGAAATAAATTATTGGTAGAAATCTTCAATAAAAAAAGATACAGCAACAACTGCATTACACAAACTGTTTTAAGTGATCAAATCATGACTCACAGCTTTCATTATTTTTCATAAAGCAATTCAACAAGAAAGTACTAAGTGTTCCTCAACATCTGATATCAAAGCTTGCAAATATTACATTAGAACTGAATTCGCAATCAATTGCATGTTCTCTTATTCCAATTGATTGTTTTTTATTTTTGTTTGTCTCAGCCACAATTTCTCTTTCATATAAAATTGCTTTGTTATTTCTATTAATTGTTTCTGACATTCTGAGGATCAGAGAACAAAAACAGTTTAGTGATTCCCAATCTCAACATAGTCTCCTTACTTCTGTATCATGTTACAAGTGTCAGGCAAAAATAAATGCCGATTCTTTTTTAATTCAGTTTCTGGATATTAAGACTAGTCTTCAACATAGTCTTTGATCTTCCCAATCAAGGCATCATTGTTGGTGAAATAGTAATCACTGTTTTTCATATTTTTTTAAAAAATCAATTCACCCCAAACAAGGCAATAATGCCACTAAGATGCAAGAGGCTACTGGGAGTGAAAGAGAATGAAAAACATTTTAGAAAGAACTGGCAACCCAATCCTAAACAGGGAACAACGGATAAACCTATATTTTTGTTCAAAAGACTGGGGAGGAGTATGAACCGGATGATACACATAGCCATCTACTCCTTTTGAGGAAAAAATAAAAATAAATAATAAATAAAATTTTAGTGTTTAGATAGAGACGTTAAAACTATAGAGTTGATGTAGACTTTAGAAAGAACTGGAAACCTAATGCTAAACAAGAAACAAGGGATAAACTTTTACTCTTGTTCAAAAGACTGGGGAGGAGTGTGAACTGGATGGTAGGCATAACTATCTATTCTTTTTAGAAAAAATTTAAAAAAAAATAATTAAATAGTAAATAAAATTTCAGAGTTTAGGTGGAGACATTAGAAATATAGAGTTGAAGTAGACTTTAGAAGGAACCAGAAAACCCAATCTTAAGCAGGAAACAAGGGATAAACCTGTTTTTCAAAATTACAACAGATTTAATGGTATTAGCACATACAGAATACACAGAAAAAAAAACAGGATTTCAAGTTTAATACTCAATATCATCTCCTTTCTTCTAAATCATAGTATCCTACCATTCAATAAGGTGATAGATAGATAGATAGATATAAATAGACAGAGATAGATGAATAGGCATAGATAGATAGATAGATATGAAAAGAATTAAATATATATATATATATAGATAGATAGATAGATATGAATAGATATAGATAAATATGAATAGACATAGATAGAGAGATATGAATAGACAGAGATAGATAGATAGATAGATAGATAGATAGATAGATAGATAGATAGATATGAAAAGAATTAAATATAGATAGATAGATAGATAGATATGAATAGACAGAGATAGATAGATAGATAGATATGAAAAGAATTAAATATAGATAGATAGATAGATAGATATGAAAAGAATTAAATATAGATAGATAGATAGATAGATATGAAAAGAATTAAATATAGATAGATAGATAGATAGATATGAAAAGAACTAAATATAGATAGATAGATAGATAGATATGAAAAGAATTAAAGATAGATAGATAGATAGATAGATATGAAAAGAATTAAATATAGATAGATAGATAGATAGATATGAAAAGAATTAAATATAGATAGATAGATAGATAGATATGAAAAGAACTAAATATAGATAGATAGATAGATAGATATGAAAAGAATTAAAGATAGATAGATAGATAGATAGATATGAAAAGAATTAAAGATAGATAGATAGATAGATATGAAAAGAATTAAAGATAGATAGTTAGATAGATAGATATGAAAAGAATTAAAGATAGATAGATAGATAGATATGAATAAATATAGATAAATATGAATAGACATAGATAGATAGATAAATAGATAGATATGAATAAATATAGATAAATATGAATATACATAGATAGATATGAAAAGAATTAGATAGATAGATAGATAGATAGATAGATAGATAGATAGATAGATAGATAGATAGATAGATAGATAGATATGAAAAGAATTAGATTGATAGATACGTATGAAAAGAATTAGATAGATATGAATAGACAGAGATAGATAGGAAGGGGTAAATTAAGATATAAGCAGTTCAATACAAAGAGACAGATAGCTTGATATACTTATAGATATGTACATGTTGTGATAGATAGATAGATAGATAGATAGATAGAAAGAAAGAAATACAAGGTTTGATGACAAATTAATGCCCATTCTTTTATTCCAATATATTTTAATAAGAGAAACTTGCAAAGCCTACAAAAATGAACAAAAAATCTCAGGATTTCAAATCTAATCCTCAACATAGTTTCCTAATTTCATAATCATAGCATCAGGGTTGGTCAAAAAGTAATACCTGTTTTTCTTTAATTGTAGCCGATTTAAGATTCAAAACCCACAAAGCAGAGCGAACATCTTAAGATTCCAAATCTTCTCCTCAACATTGTCTCCCCCCTCTAAATAACTATATTTCAGCTTTTAATGAGGCAACAGATAGATAGATAGATAGATAGATAGATAGATAGATAGATAGATAGATAGATAGATAGATGAAGAGATGCAAGATTTGATCACTAAGTAATTCCTATTCTTCTTTAATTGCAAGTTTTAATCAGAGAAGCACTCAATGCATTGCCAAAATGAGCCACAAAGTTTCAGGATTCCAAGTCTAATCTTCAAAATTGTCTCCTTCTTTCTAAATTGCAATACAAAGATCAGTTTAAAAGTAATGCCTGTTCTTTAATAGAAACAGATTTAATAGTAAAAGTATACAAAGTAAATCTAGTACTTAATACAGTCACCTTCTATTTTAATCACCTTTGAATGATGTTGTGTATACTTACCTCATTGACACTTCTTATTCTTACAAATTCATCAGCCTTATAGTAATTAAGTAATTAATTGACAATGACTGACCTCAACACAAACCACAAATTATATTTCTGCTAAACACTAACAAGATAGGATCTTTACTCCAGCAAAAATATTTCTTCATTCAAATCTTGTTTTGTTTTTCTCTTTATTTGAAGCAATGCAGATTTATTTATAAAGATCTATAGATATTCATTGCATTCACCTCAAATTCTTTCTGGTGTTGAAGGCATTCATGCTTAAGTCTTATCTTCATGCTTGAGTAAAGATTTAGAAAAACAAATTGATTTTCTTGCCTTTTCGTTTCGGTCTTGTGTTTTTCAATAGCTTTCAGCCAGAAAATACCCAAGTAGTTTTCAAAAAACTTCCATTACATTAACATGTTGAGTTTTACCATTAAAGTGTTAGCAAGAATTTCCTGTGTCTTGCCACATACTTCATATGTCTTTTGAAATTGCTCCAGCAAAAAATAAAGAACCTTGTTTTCTATCAATTTTCTAGATTTCTAGTGAAACTGTTTCATGCTATACAAAGTCTTAAGTAGCACCTGATATATTGCAAAGTATAATTGGAATTATTATAAAAGTCTTTTATATCAATAAGTAGCACTGGAGTAATGGATCAACAAGGATAGTTGGGTTGAGGTTACTAATGAGTAGTGAGTTCAATCCATTTTATAATAAAATCATTTCCAATGCATTTTAATAATAAACTTCCTAATAAAAATCATTTCCAATGCATTTTCTCCATAAAAATCATTTCCAATGCATTTTCCTAATAAAAATCATTTTCAATGCATTTTCTCCATAAAAATCATTTCCAATGCATTTTCTCCATAAAAATCATTTCCAATGCATTTTCCTAATAAAAATCATTTTCAATGCATTTTCTCCATAAAAATCATTTCCAATGCATTTTCAAAATAAAAATCATTTCCAATGCATTTTCATAATAAAAATCATTTCCAATGCATTTTCAAAATAAAAATCATTTCCAATGCATTTTCGTAATATACGTTACTTGATTTTCAGTGAAAAGATTAAAAATAGATTGTGTCCTGTGATTTTCAAAATTAAAGTTAATTTTAGATTGATCAAATTTTTTATATTGATTGAGACAACATGAGGTTGGGCAAAGCAGTGGGAGGGAGAACAAGAGTAAAACCCCAAAAAAATCATTTCCAATGCATTTTCCTAATAAAAATCATTTCCAATGCATTTTCAAAATAAAAATCATTTCAATGCATTTTCGTAATATCGTTACTTGATTTTCAGTGAAAAGATTAAAAATAGATTGTGTCCTGTGATTTTTCAAAATTAAAGTTAATTTTAGATTGATCAAATTTTTATATTGATTGAGACAACATGAGGTTGGGCAAAGCAGTGGGAGGGAGAACAAAGTAAAACCCCAAAAAAAATCATTTCCAATGCATTTTCCTAATAAAAATCATTTTTCAATGCATTTTCAAAATAAAAAATCATTTCAATGCATTTTAAGTAATATACGTTACTTGATTTTCAGTGAAAAGATTAAAAATAGATTGTGTCCTGTGATTTTCAAAATTAAAGTTAATTTTAGATTGATCAAATTTTTTATATTGATTGAGACAACATGAGGTTGGGCAAAGCAGTGGGAGGGAGAACAAGAGTAAAACCCAAAAAAAATCATTTCCAATGCATTTTCCTAATAAAAATCATTTCCAATGCATTTTCCTAATAAAAATCATTTCCAATGCATTTTCAGATTAAAAATCATTTCCAATGCATTTTCTCCATAAAAATCATTTCCAATGCATTTTCAAAATAAAAATCATTTCCAATGCATTTTCTCCATAAAAATCATTTCCAATGCATTTTCCTAATAAAAATCATTTCCAATGAATTTTCCTAATAAAAATCATTTCCAATGCATTTTCCTAATAAAAATAATTTCCAATGCATTTTGATCCTAAAATTCATTTCCAATATATTTTCATAGTAAATGAAAGCATAGCACATAATTTGTTTGCTATTATATGCCCATCTATATTGAGTACGTACTCATAAAAGACGTGCTAGGGAATGTGTAGAAAAAGATTTAGTGTCTCTGTTTTGCAGTTAAATAGTTAATTACAAAAATGACTTTCACCTAAAGGATGGTCAGTTAGATTTTAGTTTGGAAAGGGAAAATCATACTACAGGCTTGAAGATAAAATAAATATCGAAAAGTAATTTTTTTGTAATTCTTTCAAATTTATTCAAATTTATTACTAAAATTATCCAAATTCTTCTAATTCTAAAAATTTTATTTTTTTATTCTATAAATAAGTATTTTTGAGAAAATTCAGTGCAACATCCTTGTAAAATATGATTATTTTTTTTTTAAGCATTTCATACCAAGCAAGGTGGGAGTGCCACAAGCACACAAGGGGTTACGGAGAGTGGGAGTAAGAGTAAAGAGGCATGATAGAGGAAAGGATGAAGAGAAGGACGGGGAATTAGATCAAGGCGTCTGAAGATGTCGATTGACATTGCATTTGAATATTTGGAGATTATAGCTATCGGGGAAGCAAGTAAGAGGAAGGGAGTTCCACACATGGGAAGTGCAAAACATGAAGCTATTGGAGTAGAAGAGACGGCTACATTTAACAGTTTCAACAGTAAAAGGATGGGACTGAGATCCCAACCTAGTGGCACATTTAAATTTATGCAGTTTGGGAACTGACAAAAGTAGCTCATCAGAGCAGTTACCGTGAAAGTATTTATAGAAAAGACAGAGGGAAGCGATGGCAGATCTGTGAGAAAGTGACTGTAGACGAGATGCCAGATCAGTGCCAATCACATTGCATATCCATCTCTGGATTTCGTTGAAGACCTTGAGATGAACAACTGGGGTTCCCGACCATATGGCAACAGTATTCCATGCAAGGGTGAATGGTTGATTTATAGATTTAGACTCAAGCAAGAAAAACTTTCTGGAACAACACAGAGAACCAACTTTCCTTGTGGTAGATGAAGCTATTGATTCACATTATTTGTTTCATCTCAAGTCAGCGGACAGTGTGAGACCAAGCAGATGCAGAGAGGTGCTCTCGTGGAGTTGAGCATCAAACTTTCTAATGGGAGGCAGGGAGGGTTCTCTGTGGTGAGTAAAAGAGAGCAGTTTTGTTTTTGAGGCTTTAAAGTTTACCAGCCATTTCTTGCCCTACTCAACCACAGATTGGAAATTAAATCTTTAAAATATGGCACTTATATATTTCGGCTTGGGCTACACAATCATCTCTCTCTTGAAGAAGAAGAAAAAGGTGAGGAGGATAGATTACAGAGTTGAAAAGCATTTGCACAACCTTGTAGGTGATGAATTATTTTCCATCCGACAATCCCTTTTCTACGGATGAAATGTTGCAAATCTGTTGCTAGTTTAACTATTTCCATAGAAAATGTTCAGACAACCAATATGCTGGAGTTCTACCAGTTCAGACCTTTACAGCTAAAACCCATCATGCCATGGACACAGGGGCAAACTAACCTCATTCCCTTTATATTCCATTGGTAAGGAGGATGTTCAATTCGGATAGCTTCTTCCCAAGAGGTGCTGGTTTGTGGAACAGACTCCTGAAAGGATGCTTCCCTAATTACCACAATCTTAACCTCTTCAAATTGAGGATCAACCAGTGTCTATCCTACATATCTACAATTGTTTCATTTGTAAAACAACTTCATTCAGTCACTCCCAGCCTATCACTACTCCATCATCATTTCCATGGAAAATGTTCAGCTTAGATATATTCACTAGTTCCACCAGTTTAGAAGTATACTGTTTAGATCTGCCATGCCACACAGAGGCACATTCTCTTTGTATTCCATTGATAAGGAAGAAGATCCATTCAGACAGATTCTTTCCAAAAGGCACTGCTTTCTGATCACAACAATCTTAGATCCATAAAAGCATCCCATTCAGTCACCCTCTACCTTGAGCTGCTCTTGGGCCTTGCATTGGGTTATCAATAGGAAAAAATAAGAAAGGCAAACCATCCCTTTGTATTAAATTGATAGGATGGAAGTTCTATTTGAATGGCTTCATCTCATGGGCTGCTACTTTATGGAAGAGACTCCCAAGAGGATGCTTCCCCAACAACTACAATCTTAAACTTATAACTAATTGTGGTGGGGGAGAACAGAAATGCATGATATAACATAGCATATTTAATGCATTGCTAACTCAGCTGTCAAGGCCAATAATAAAACCAAGATTTCCTATTTCCACTAGTTTAGACCATTATAACTAAGAATCACAATACCATGTAAACAGGAATAAACCATCGTTATGCCCTTTGTAATCCATTGGTATATCATCTTCTATTTGCTGAGTGTCCCAAACTGTGGATGATTTCCCGAAGAGCCATGGTAATTTACAGATGATAAAGAAAAGAATCTGTAGGAAGCCATGATCACCTGAAAGAACATGACATTCAAAAAATATCTTTCTAGGTTGATGCTCTTGTTTCATAAAAATGGAAACATTCTATTAAATGTTAATGAGTATTGCTATGGATTAAATAGCATCATAGACTATTCTCTCTAGCCTTGGTCGGAGCCAGTCTAAGAGAAAGAAATTTGAATTTCAAACCATGGAGAAGGCAACAGGAAACCACTTCCCTATCTTTCCCAAGAAATCATGGCAAATCATAAATAGAAAAGAAATCTGTGGAGAGATATGGTCACCTTTTGTCCTGACATGCTACAATATTAAAGAATATATTTTTAATAAAATGAATAATATTTTGATTTATTTAATATATCTTAATATACTGTATTTTCCAGCTTACAAGATGCACTTTTTTTCCGAAAAATACCCTGAAAAATACTTCCAAGATGAATGTAAGGCAACACCCAGGCTCAAGTAAACTTGGTTGGCCACCAAATTTGCTTGATTAATAGGGACGTGAATTTATATATTGAGTCATTACACTATAATGTTAACTATCTAATTCAGCCTTATATATAATGTAACTTCAGTACTTAGCTGTTACAAGTATTTCCAAGACTATAAACCTTCCTGGAGCTGAGCCACAAGCTTAAACATGCCCTGTTTACTAGCAGCAGCAGGAGCTTTTCTGCTCCTGACTAGTATGTCATTACCATACAAATAAAATAGGATGAATGATTAATGTAAATAATATGTGGCACCAGTATGTGAGGGACGCACGGTGAATATGTTGTTGTATGAGAATGACTTTTGTCTTAGAAATTTCTTTCCAATATTAGGGTGCATCTTCCAAGTTACAGCATCTTGTAAGCTGGAAAATATGGTATTAAATATTTTTTAAAATTTATTTAATATATTTAATTATTTAATATAATTTATTTAATTATTTAATATGTTTCTGCAACAAAAAATTTAGTCCAACAGATTATAGAATACAGTAATTGATTAAAAGTGATTTCAAATGACTAACAAATTCGGTATGTTGCATTTTACTAAAAGGAACTACAGTCATCATTGAAACATATAACAAACTCCCTCTCAACAGACTTTCACTATTGAATTATTAAATTAAAAAACAGAACCAAGTATTATGGGATGGATGAAAAATCTAGCAAAAATTTCTTTAAAGACAGCAAAATAACAGAAATCTTAACTGATTTGCCTCCCTTCAATCTTATTTCAAATTATTTCTAAGACTTGATAGGACTGAATATATCTGATCTCTTCCCTCCCCCCCTACTTTAATTACAATTGTTTACATATGAATTAAAACCAATAAAAATTCTAATAAAGTAATTCCATTTGCAACAAAATTTTCAAGTGTATTTTTGAAAAGATCAACTTTATGAATCACAAGACTGGCAATTAAAACGAGATATTGCTGAAAAGCAAAAGCATAAGGCATGACAAACATCTGGGTAGGGAACGCCTTCTTTAAGAGATGGGCTTAATCAGTATTATCTCAAAATGGCTTCTCAATTAAGAATGATTACTACCACATGAGCTACACAGTCCACACACTTCAGTTAATGTCTTTAGCAGTGAACTGTATTTTTAAATATTTACACTAATTTTCTTTCCATGAATTCCATCTATAAAAAATTTGGTTTTGATTTTAACAGCAAATACAAAGAGGATGCTGTAAAATTCTTAGCAAGAGCCACATTCAAAACATGAGAGTTTTTTTTAAAAGATTAAAGAAATTTAGGGATGTGCAGATATTGTTATTATTATAAACTTAGAAAGAGAAATTATCAAGCCTAGTTCAAATTCCAGTTGAGAGTGATACATTCACTTTCACACAAATACCATTGGGAAGAGTATGAATCCATTGCTTGTCCTCTTAACTATGGGTTAAATAGTAGGGCAGACTGGACTCTCTAACCATATTTAGCAATCAGTATAGGTAAAGGACAACTCTGAATTCAAAAATATATGTGACCCTGGCAGGGGAACATACTGGAACTGTAACTAAGATTCACTCAGCATAATTGCAGAATAAACCACAGTGCCTAACCAAATGTGCCTGAGCATGCGTCTACTACAGGGATGGGTATGTTTGAAAATGAACAACCGTGCTCAAAGTGAGAAATCAAACTAACTTGTAAGCATTTATTTTTTTGGAAATAGGTAAATATTTGTCATTTATATTTGAGTTTGTACACATTTATGTTTCTTTTTATTCATTTCACCCCAAGCAAGGTGACAATGCTACTAAGACGCAAGGGGCTACTGGGAGTGAAATGTCACTAAGACGCGAGGGGCTACTGGGAGTGAAAGAGGATGAGAAGGCTTTAGTGAGGAGAAGGGAGAAAAAAGACAATGACAGGGTCCAGGAAGACAAAAGATAACAACAGACATTACATTTAAATTTTTGAAGATTGTAGATGACAGGGAAACAAGAAATTGGAAAGAAGTTCTACAGGTGAGAAGTGCGAGAAAAGAACCTATTAGAATAGACCTGATGGTAGCATCTTGCTAATTGAACAGTACAACAGGGGGAGCTAGTTGCCAATCTAGTAGCAATGTTAAATAATAGTTTCAGACTTATTTTTTATTGGCAGTGTATTTGGCTTAGACCTTCTGAGGCTGACCTTGGGGTCAGATGGTAGACAAAATAGGGATGTCATTTTGATTGGCTGAGCTGAACATGGAAATATTAGAGTTAGAAACTGTTTTCAGTGAGTTAAGTTTTATGCGTTGAAGAATGCAGACATGTTAATTTTGTGTGTGGAAACTGCTCCCCAGTGGCGTGGGATAGTAACCCCACTGGCTAGTTTAAAAATGTACACGTTGGCGTGTTAATAAATTGATAAGTTTAAAATCCCTTTTGTTGAAGTTCTCATTTTACCTCCAAACAAACCAACTAGTGATCAGCCGATTGGGTGAAGATGGCCGAGAGACAAGAATGCAGCTTCGTTATGGAATCAACCCCGTCAACCAAAAGGCCGAAGAGAGGGAATATGCAGCAGTATGCTTAAATTCTTGCAGTCAAAGCACTAAAGAGAGAAGCTCATCAGGAAAATTGCCATGAAAATATTTTTGGAAGAGACAGAGAGAAGCCACATTTCATTGGTGCGAAAGTGACTGAAGTTAGAATACCAGGTCAGAATCGATAACATTGCAGATCCTTCTTTGGATTTTGTCAAGAATCTAGAGATATATAAGAGGAACACCAGACCTGATATGGAAGCAGTATTCAATGGATGGTAGATTTATAAATGTGCAATTGGGATTCTGACAAGAATTTTCTGGCATGACAAAATGAACAAACTTTCCTAGCCATAGACCTAGCAATTGATTCAATATAACCATTCCGCTTCATGTCAATGAAAAACACAAACCCAAGAAGACACAAAGAGTTGCTTTCCTAGAGGTTAGCATTTGCTAGGCCAATGACAGGCAGAAAAGGTTTCTTTGTGATGAGTAAATGAAAGCAGTTTCATTTTGGAGGCATTAAAATTTACAAGCCATTCCTTGCTCCAGTTAACCATTGATTGATTCACAAGCAGTTGCCAGTTTTACTTTGTCAGATCTGTTAGTCTTGCTACTAAGACAGGAGTAAATAGTTGTGTCATCTACATGAATACATATTTGGGAATAGATGGCATCGAGAAGGTCTCGGTTTATAAATACATAAAAATTTGTTGTTTATCACATTAAAGCAGTTCTGATGATGATGATGATGATGTGCAAAATATTCCCATCATCATGTGTTGGCCACAGTCGAGATTATGGAGTCCATAACACTACGCCAGAACTCTCGATCCTTCATCACTGTCCCCAAGTCTTGCTTACCAATGCCTGTATCCCTTGAGATGACGCCAGGGAATGATAGTTTTCTGCCCCTGGTTAGGTTTAATGCAGGCTTCCAGAGTAGGAAAGAAAAAACAACCTCATTCTTAGCACGGTGACAGAGGACAGCAAACTGTGCTCAACAAACTTGCATGAATATATTATATATTTTATATATTAATAGTATATTAATACCTTCTAATAGAAAAATTGCCTTCCAAAAGCTAAGCAAAGTATTAAGCAATAGAAAATTTCAATGTGAAACAAAGGTGTGCTGAAAAGCACAGTAATGGACAATTTCAAATAACAAAAGTTGCCTTCCAAAAGCTAAGCAAAGTATTAAGCAATAGAAAGATTGAATTTGAAACAAAAAAAAATGTGCTGAACAGCACTGTAATGGACAATTTCCTCATAGATGAAGGGGAAACTTGAAACGACGGAGGTGCTACAGAAGGATACTGAGAATACTATGGATGAAACATGTGAGCAACAATGAAGTTTGAATGAAATTAGAAATGAAAAGCACACTTAGAATCAAAAAATAAGAATTGAAATCTCTCACAATAAAGAAAGAAGGCTTGGAGAGTTTAACTCTCACAAGTCACTAAAGGTAAAGAGGACAGAGGGAAACAGTGAGCAACCTATCTCACACGCTTGTGTAAATGGATGAGCAAACAAGGAGTGGAAGAGATAGTAAAAAGAGAAAACATCACTAAGAGCTACAAAGAATAGGAAGTTGTGGAGAGCCACGAGCGCATAAATGCCTGATATGAGGTTCTCAACAAAATCCAAAGACAGGTATGCAACATGATAGGTCCTGACTTGGGTTCTCGACTCCAGTCATTTTCTCATTGATATAATGTGGCTTCCCTCTGTCTTCTTTATAAATATTTTCAAAGCATCTGCTACTTTAACTGTTGCCCAACTGCATGAATTGAAGCTTGCTACTAGTTTGGCATCTTGGTCTCACTCTTTTACTGTTGAAAGAGTTAAATCTAACTGCCTCTCCTACTCCAACAGCTTCTTCTCTTGCACTTCCCGACAGTGGAACTTCCTTCCTCTTATTTGCTTCCCTGATAACTATAATCTTCAAAAATGTAATGTCAATTGACATCTTCTGTTGCCTTGATCTCTGTTGTTTTATTTGTTCTCATTCTTCTTTTTCTCCTTTCCTCACCCCCAATACTCCATACCCAGTCTTTTCCCTTACTTATACTCTCTGTAGCCCCTTGCATACTAGTAGCACTCCCACATTGCTTGGGATGAAATGCTTTAAAAAAAATAAAAAAAGACATGAAAGAAGAATTTATTTAAAAGAAGAAACTTATCCTAATGACTTGTACTTGTTCAGAAAAAATTCCCAAATGTCATTATACTGTTAACGCATCCCATTTAAAACTTAATATTGACATCATCGTCTTTATCTAAGAAGCCCAGAGACATGCCGTCTAAACTTGCACAATAAAAAAAAATGCCCTTCTAACAAAAACAATTATACATCCCTCTTATCTGTATTGCAGAATCCTAACAAATTGTTTTAACCAAAGAATGTGTTTGCACCCAGCCTCCTTATGGGATGCAGGTCGTGTGTGCGTGCTGATGCAAGCACTGGATGGGTGAGGTTCCTTGCACTTTTCTCTATTCCATGTATTTTTTGTAGTCACCAATAATGAAACATGAGTGAGCCCCACCCAGGCTATGATTTTATCCCTAAACAAGCTCTCCCAAGAATTTTACCGTATTCTCAGCTGGGATTCTTTTACCATGCATTCTCTGAAAGTAATGTGCATTTTCATGTACATAATGCATAGATTTATCTTTTTCTCAGTCATATCTATTTATCTATCAACTGATTTATCACAGTCTATTCATATCTATTTATCTACCTACCAATGTCTGTTTATATCTATCTATCTATCAATGTTTATTTATATCTATCTATTTATCTATCAATGTCTATTCATTCTATCTATCTATCTATCTATCTATCTATCTATCTATTTCTCTCTCATTCTGGTCATATCTATCTATCTATCTATCTATCTATCACAGTCTGTTCATTATCTATCAATCTATCTATCACGGTCTGTTCATATCTATCTATCTATCACGGTCTGTTCATATCTATCTATCTATCTATCTATCTATTACCATCTGTTCAAATCTATCAATCTATCAGAGTTTTTTCATATCTATCTCTCTATCAAGGTCTGTTCATTTCTATCTATTTATCATAAAATAAAATCCTCACATTTGTCTTGATAAAGCCCATCAGAGGCTAAAATAAGTTTTCCTTTTGTCTTTATTCACATTGTCTTTTTACAGATATATTGTAATCGTATCTGATTTTTTTTACTTTACATGTGTGTGTGTGGGGGGCATAAATACAATTAAGACATGAAGGATAAAACATGCTGCTGAACCTTCATATGGCCAAAACGATGGCAGAGTTCATTATACATACATATATATATGTATGTATGTATGTATGTAAAGAGGAGAACTTGCTCTATTTCCCAAAATCTGCATTTCAATGAACAAGCAACAGACTGGTACAGTTTTGAAAGCAGTTATGGTTTTGTCAGCTACCCTCATTGAGGAATACATTGAAAATGGTTTCAAGCTCCCTATTTCATGTTCAACGCCAAACAAAACACTCATAAAATACTTAAGAATAGAAAAGCAGATATTTCTGACAAACGCAACTAATCAAAATATATTGTTCTCCCCACCAACTCTATCACAGCTGTAATTGAAATGAATTTATCTCAACTCAACATAAAATTTGTCAAAACTACATCGAAAACAATAAAAGACTTAACACAAAACAAAATAATAAGCTGAAACTTGGAATAGGAATTTACTCTCTCACCTGTAATAATTGCCACAAGAAATACATAGGAGAAACCTGAAGGAATTTAAATAAAAGATTATATGAACACAAAAGGGATCTTTTACAAAACAACAAACTAAATGCATTAGTTGTTCACCATAACAAGACTGACCACAATTTTGATTTAAAAAATGCTACTTTAATTAAAAGAGAAAACAATTTACTTCGACAAAAATGTTTAGAAAATGTTTTAATCATGAGATCATTCACAGTAAATTTGCTTTCCAGGTTCTTACGTTTCAATGTGGGATATTTAAGAACAAAAGTGATAAAAGCCTGAACAAAAAAGAAGAAACATAATTTAATTTTTATGTATATATATATGTATTTTTGGTATATAATCTACCCAATTTCATTTAGAATTTATCTAAACTCAACATAAAATTTGTCACATCTTCAACTAAAACAATAAAATATTTAATTAATACAAAACAAAATAATAAGCTAAAATTTGAGGGAGGAATCACTATCACCTGTAATAATTGCTACAAGAAATATATCAGAGAAACCTCAAGGAATTTAAATAAAAGATTATATGAACACAAAAGGGGTCTTTTACAACCCATTACATGCATTAGTTATTCACCATAACAAGACTAACCACAATTTTGATTTAAAAATGCTACTTTGATTAAAAGACGAAAATGATTAGAAAGTGCTTTAATCGTGAGATCGGCCACAGTAAATTTGCTTTCCAGGTTCGTACAATATTTCACTATTTTTGGCAGATCTTCTGTTATCATAATGTGGAAGATTTCAGAACAAAAGTGATAAAAACATAAACAAAAAGAGAAAGAATTTAAATTAAATTGGTTAGAAATATATATATATATATATATATATATATATATATATATATATATATATATATATATTATAAATTAATTGATTTAAAATATGTTTTTTTAAGCTACACAGTTCAAACCATGTTTTAAAAATAGAAGCTAAATATATATATATATATATATATATATATATATATATATATATAAATACATATATTAAAAAAATCATCTTTAAATTTAAAATTCTCAGCATCACTCATTCATGTGAATCAACTTAAACATAAACATAGACCGATAATATCCTAAAGAACGAAATGAAAACTTTTTTTCCACTTTGTCATACTTCTTTTTCCCTAAAATAGTTCTTGATATATAAAATAATTGTATATTGTTATCCCATAACAATGAATGTATTCTGCAAAAAAAAGATTTTAACCAGTATGTTGCAGGAGGGTAACACGTTTAAGGCAAGAAATCTTTGTAAGTAAAATGCTCAAAATTAAGAAATAGAGCATTATTAGCAAACAATTAAAAATAGATAAAATTAAATGTTTGAAATATCTTTCCACAGAAATGCTATCTGCTTACTAGAAAGTTAGATAATTAATTTAAGTATTTAATTATCTGATACCATTTCTGAGAAACTCCAATTTGGAAAGATAAGTTAAACATTTATTTTATCTCCTTGAGGTCAATACAAGCATCCTCCATTGGTCACTTCTCTGATCAACCCTCTTTTTGATCTACACAAATGATCTGCCTATGAATATACTCAGATCATTTGTAAACATCTATGCCAATGATACGACTATATACGGGCCCACTTCTAAAATTCTTGATGGTCAGAGATTGGTAACTGATCTCTCTTCTGATCTTGCACAAACTACACAATGGGGTAAAAACTGGGTGGTTACATTCAATGCCTTGAAGACCAAGCTAGGTAGCATCCTGGGTATGATGATAAACAACATCCACGTCCTGGGTAAGACGATAAACTACATCCACGTTCTGGGTAAGATGATAAACTACATCTGACAGCAAGACCTCTGTTCAGGAGGATTTGAGGAGGGTGGAACCACCTTTTAATTGCTGGTGTTCTCATGTCCACCCTGACCTAGAGTGGTAGTATCTGTTAGGGTCCCAGCTATAGGTAAATAGTTGACCCAAAACTGGGGTCAGAACACTATAAAAGTGTAAAAATAGGTTATAATACCAGAAATACTTTGTAAAATAATTATTACCAGCAATACATTTTTTGAAAAAAAAATATTACCAATTTTTTATATATATATATATATATATATATATATATATATATATCCAAGTGAGAGAAGGAACAAATGGAGTAAAAATACACTGTTCAAAGCATTTACTTTTTTAAAAAAGTGCTCAATACAAAGTAGACCAATATATTATTGTTATATTTTTAATATAAGAGATTATAATAAAAACATTTTGAAATCGCTACTCCAGTCATTTTCTCATTGATATAATGTGGCTTCCCTCTGTCTTCTTTATAAATATTTTCAAAGCATCTGCTACTTTAACTGTTGCCCAACTGCATGAATTGAAGCTTGCTACTAGTTTGGCATCTTGGTCTCACTCTTTTACTGTTGAAAGAGTTAAATCTAACTGCCTCTTCTACTCCAACAGCTTCTTCTCTTGCACTTCCCGACAGTGGAACTCCCTTCCTCTTATTTGCTTCCCTGATAACTATAATCTTCAAAAATGTAATGTCAATTGACATCTTCTGTTGCCTTGATCCCTGTTGTTTTATTTGTTCTCATTCTTCTTTTTATCCTTTCCTCACCCCCCAATACTCCATACCCAGTCTTTTCCCTTACTTATACTCTCTGTAGCCCCTTGCATACTAGTAGCACTCCCACATTGCTTGGGGTGAAATGCTTTAAAAAAAATAAAAAAAGCTTTCATGTTTCAATACTTTGATTGTACTTCTTCAGGCGATGGTAAGTAACGGGTGATTAAATGATTTTTAAGGTAATTTAAAAACAAGGTAAAGGAGGGGAACATAAGGACAGAATTAACTTTAACTTTCTAATATATATATATATATACATATATATATATATATATATATTTAATCATGTTCACCGAAGCAAGGCATCAAGATACATGGGTTTACCGAGTTTGGGAGAATGAGAAAATAGTAGGAGCAAGTACAGAAGAAAAGTAATCAGGATGGTAGATAGCGATTGACATTTAAATTCTTGAAGTATATATTTTTATAATCTTTGGACTAACATGAATAAGAATGAAAACTTTATCAACATATAATAAAGTTATTTATTTATGCTTAAAAACATGAATCCCAAGATTAACATAAACACAATGTCCTTTCCTATATATAGAGAATATACCAGGTGGACTTACCCATCTGATGGAAAGCAATAGGACCAGACAACTTAAACCCCTGATAACTGGTACCATGGTGGCAGAGAGAATTCCTTGGGTGTCACTTCAAAGCAGGTCTGAATCTCTTTTCTATGTGATCAGCTTTTCCAAACCCATGTGGTTTAATTAACCAATGAAAAGCTGCCTCATATCATGTGATCTATCTCTATATATGGGAGAAAACCAATTTTACAGACCAGCATATATATATAACTAGCAGCATGGCATGGGGTTGCCCATGCTTGATTAAAAAATCGTACGACTCATAGAGCAATCACTGTCACTTGATTTAAAATATTTTTACCCTTCCTTGCCTTTAAAGGAGTGCCCTTTGCCGTGCTGATGTTGCTACATGCCTTACTTCTTGCCTATCTCACACTGCGAATTTTTTCTACACTAAACATTAAATCTCTTACGAAAAAAGAACTAAACAAAATGATCAGCTTTAAAAAAGGACTCGTAACTGGAAAAACCAAATGAAAAAAGAATGTTAACAACAAATACTTTTTCACACCCAACCCAGTTCTGCGGAATCAGAATCAACATTGAGTTTAAGCAATCGAATGAGCCAATTGGAGTAAAGTGCGATGCAGATTAAAATTTTTTTGCATGCTAGCATACTAGTTAACATTCGTGTCAGTCAGCTGTTGGCTCTCACACTGGCCAATAGAATCTTCCTGCCTATTTGTGGCAGCCAGCTATAGGCTCTCACTTTGGCCAGTACAAAATGGCCGCAAACTACATGAAAACTGCCGTAGAAGCATGAAAAAATTGATTATTTCCACTATCGATGGGAGTTGGGAAATTCCCGTTAACTTGGAGCATGTGCATGTAAATTTTGGTGCAAATCCGTCGAAAATTGCAGCCATGCATTCTTTACACATACGTACACACATCCTGCCTTTTACAGACAGAGATTTCAATATCTACTTTTGCAAATACTGTAATTCCTGTTTGAAGAATATCATTTTTCTGAAATCTGACTTCATGCCTTCAGAAAAATAAACTCATTCCATAACCAATATTAACCCTGATAAGGAAATTGTAGAAATGCTCCATTTTTTCCTCTGCTACTCAAAGAATTTCCCAGAATAGTTTTAGCTTGATATTTGTTTAATTGAAATGTTAGTCGGCATTGTGATAATGAAAGCTGCATTCTGTTTTGGATGACCAAAATTATTTTGTCAGCATTGCCCAAGATATCTTGATCATGAAATTCTATCTTTGATGTTTCTACACTGATGGATTTGTAAAGGAATCAGCCTTTGGCTGGTCGTAATACTGGTTTCCTGTTTTATTGAAGATTCTAGTAAATATAGCAGACAGTTCTTGCAATGCAAACAGTGGAACTTGTTTGTAGAATTAAACTCGTGTAATTTTGTGTCATCTGTAAAAAGAAGATTAAAATTATAAATAATGTCTGTGTTCAGCTGATATAATAGTAGATAAATGAATGAAAAGATAAAAAAAACCATATATATATATATATATATATGTACACCAGGTATAACAACAAAATTGTACAATTGTTAGATTAAGGTTTGAACCATTGTATCTTAGAAATGATTAAAGATATCTTACTGGAATTTTCAAAGGTTTTTATGACACTATTGGATTCTACTTTGAGCAATATGAATATATAATTAATTTCCAAGCTTAATGGAAGAATTGTGATGAAATCGATCATAAACGAAAATCACATGTTCATCATTAATTAATCATAGCTAAAGATCAGAAGTTCATGAAGGATTGAAATAAAGTTCAATATATATATTATTCCAAGATCATTTTCCAACTTATTTAAGATGATCTTCACCCTCTCTAACCTCATAACTTTCTGTCCTGGAGTAACAAGGTACCTCACATATGATTTCATTTTCAAGTCTTTTTTCACCGCTCTTTGGACTGTGATAGCTAAAACTCCTCTCTCATGTGCCAAACATCTTATGATTTGGGTTGGATCTTTTCTAATTGATCTCTTTAACTCTAAGTTGAAATGATAATCCCTCTTCCTGTTCTGACTTCCTGATCCAGTTTTTCTCTCTACTGTTCACTCTTTTTTAAACTTATTCTCTTGATGGTTCTTGAATGGACTTTGAAGATGGAAGCCACAGTATTAATTTTGGTACCGTTACTGAAGTCCTGAATGATCATTTTTGTCTCACCATTGCTCAGTTGGGAAGATATAATGGGGCTGACAGAAAATGATTTTAACCCGTTCTCTTTCTAGCTGAATAACTCAAAGGGTTTTTCAGTGATTCTTACAACAAATGGTGTCAATTTGGTTAAATGTCTTATCTAAAAACTTGGAAAAAGAAACTCAGTTTGTTTAGTGGTTTTTTGGATATTAAATATTTTGTGGAATAGATAATTATGCTGTTATATGATTTTGACAATTTTGCTGCTACACCCAGTATATATATATATATATATATATATATATAAAGAAAGAACAGTAAGATATATAATCTGGTGTTCTTATAGATATTTTTATTTTTACAAAATAGTGCTCAATGTAAATTTCATACAGCATTAATATTATAAATTAATTGATTTAAAATATGGTTTTTCCGCTACACAGTTCTAACCATGTTTCAAAAATGGAAGCTAAAAGCCCCGAATTTAATTTTGTAATTAAATTAAAGACATTAGTTCCATTTCATCCTCAAGCAAATTTTGGAGTAACTTTTAAAATTACTGGGTTTTAAAGACACAGCTAAAATCATAATTCATGTTTCCAAGGTTACAGATGAATTCATTTTACTAGACGAGGGGTGTCTGGGTGTTCATTATATCTATATTTTAATGTATCAGTTATTGCTACATTTTGGTAGTGGGTAGAGATGTATTTTTTCAATGAATTTTTCAATTTTTCACTACCAAAACGTAGCAATAACTGATACATTAAAATATCATAAAAAGTCTCAAAGAGGCGATTCCACTGGTGTGCAGAACGTTTGGAAAATGCTTGAAAACCATACGACAGGTTGACCCAAGCCTTGTGAGTAAAATTAGGTAGACGGAATCCTTGGGGAGCCATTGATGTTTGTGCTAGCACAAAGTCACAAGTCATTGTGACCGAGGGTTTGAGCATGCTGTCCTTGTTCAGACTGTTGGTCATGCTAGATAATGCACTCTCTTCCAAATTCAAATTTCCATAATATAGGTTTAACTTAATTAGCTACTATATTTCCATAATATTCACTCCCCCTCTAAGTCTTCAAATGTCAAAAGTATAACTAATTCTAATTTCTATATTTAATTTCTCCTCCCTATAACCTCTTTACACAATATTATTTATAATTTATAAACTTTCCCCTCCTCTAAGATCTGCCCAACTCTCTTTCCATTAATCCCTTGCATCCTTTTATTTATATATTTTTAATTTATTTTTAGACACCTTTTTATTCCTTTTTTAATTTGAAATTAATATTTCATTCTTCATTTAACCCCAAATTAATGTTTTAATGATTAATTGTCATGTTTAATTTTATAAAATTTCTTTAAGACAAATATCTTTCACACTCCCCTGATCCCTGTCTCATGCCTTTCGTCTGACTGAAACATTGAAATTGATAAATTCTGTATTAGTTTTTTGACTTGTGTTTTTTTTAATTTTCAAGGTTGCCTTATCTTCTGATCTCACTGATTCACACTCCTCCCCAGTTGTTTGAACAGGAGTAGAGGTTTATCCCTTGTCAGATTATTTCCAGTGTCTTCTAAGATCTTCTCATTCTCTTTCACTCCCAGTAGCCCCTTGTGTCTTAGGGGCATTATCACCTTGCTTGGGGGGAATTGATTAAAAAAAATGTACTATCTCTGTCCCATAAGAACTCTTACTTTTAATGCATGAAATGTGGGAAAGATGTAAAAGATGTAATCTGTCCCAAAATAGTTGTTATAGTTTGTACATGAAATATGTATAGAAATGTAACAACTTTTATGGGACAGAGATAGTCATAAGGTTTAATCCCAATTCCTTCTGCCACATAACAGCTGATATGTTTTTATAAACATTTCAGACAATTACAAATAACAAAAGGAGCTGGGCACCATTTTCAGATTGTATGACTTAACATCTATCCAGTTGTTTTTTTTGGGGGGGCTGTTTGTGGAATTGATACCATGTTTATTTAGATGCTCCTTGATATTAAACATACAACCTATGACTTCTGGCACGTTAGAGTATAAAGGCATTTTATAAAACTCTCAGCTCAACATAAAAATCTAATCTTGTTTTCCTCTGTTGTAGATGACATATCATTTCCTCAGTTCTAATTTTTATATTTTAAAGCCTATTTTTGGCCTCCTTTTACAGTCTCTCTTCTTAATACTCGAAAATGGAATCCAGTCATTGACCTCTGCTGACCTTTCAAATTTGAAGCTCTTCAGAGTTTATACGAGCCGTCAGGAGG
>CAHIKZ030003660.1:1110000-1137500 GCA_903632075.3 Acanthosepion pharaonis
ATCCATCACTTTATAAATTGCTTTGTTTACATTTGGTAAGATATTGAAATTTTGAGAATCTCTGATGAGAAGAATTTCACTTCCAGGCACTATTCAGTCTTGCTTGATTGGCAAAGTACTTTGTGGCCGATTCGGTTAAAGCATGTTGGATCTATCAATGGATCCCTCTACTCAAAGGGATGAATGTTTGAATCCTGCCACAGAATGCATAATTTTTTTGATAAGATTTCTTGAATATTCAGGCCAGTAGCTGAAAATAAATAAATATACTCTTTAATAAATAACTGGAGCATCTACTCAAATATGGGTATTCACTAAAAATAATGTTTAAGTAATAAAATATATATATATATATATTCATACATGTTTCATTAAATAATATAGACAAGTTTTGTCTATTTATTTTATCTAAATTCTTTTCATAACATCTGATAAGTTTAATAACATTATCATTAAAGAAGAAAGAAAATCACAATATTGATACATATTTTTTAATCCAATCTAAGCTTTCGGCTTACATAAGCCATTATCAAAGATGACAATTACATTACAATATATTAAGCAATACACGGACAAGAATGTGATGATAGTCTGTTTCTTGGATTAAAAAAATATGTATTTATAGTCCAAAGTATAAATTCACTTTCATATGTTAAGATTTTATTCCAGTTCTAATAATTGCTTTTTAAGACAATAAAAATTGCCAAGGAGTGAAGGTAGTTAAAACAAAAGTGATGTCAAGGGAATAACCATCCTTTTTTGCAGGCACAGAAGTCCATGTTTGCCATTTCATTTCTGAAATTTTTTCTCAGATATCTCAAATGGAAGCTGAGGTTTATGCATCATCTTTAGAGTGATGTCTTCTGCTAATTCCAACATATTTCCATAAATATCAAACAACCATGTCATTCACAAGCTAATTTGGCCACCACTGAGAGGGAAATGGTTAAATATATCTTGAAAAAAAATGGTTGTGATTTAAATAAAAACTGTTAGCCTATAATCGGTTTACAAACTTTGATAAGAAGCATTCAAAAGCCATTGTTAACAACTCAAATTGGAACAAGAATTAAGATGATTAAAATATATAAAATATATTATGAGTAATACTTGAAGCTAATCTCTTTTCATTTTTTCTCTGGACAATCATAAATATTTGGAGCCTACTTTGCCTTAAGAAGATCTAATAGACCCTTACTCTGATAAATCTTCTTATTATGATGAAGGGGGGGGGGGGTACTAAAAATTTTTCAATGTCATTCACTTCACAAAATCTAACCAGATGTTCAAACAACAGATGTTATTTTTTGTTTTTTATGGAAACTTGTCATGCTGAAAACATTTCCATACCTTTTCTAATTACAACATGGAAGGTTCTTTTTTTTTAATTTCATCTCAAGCAAGGCAATAAAGCTACTAAGACACAAGAGGTTACTGAATGTGAAAGAAACTGAGAAATAGAAAAATGTTATTAAGGAGAGAGAACAATAAAAAAAAAAAAAGGTATCAAGAAAACAGAAGAAAACAATTGACTGGGAAACAGGAAGCAGAAAGAGAGTCCACATGTGAGAAGTTACATTTAGCCATTTATATGAGACTGGGCTGAAAAGTTCATAGGCTGACTATGATGGAGTGATGCTAGATCTGTGAAATTTTGCATACAATCATTTCAACTCTTCTTATTAATAACTGCATTGTTTCTTTCCAGGTACGTGGGTGGGCTGAAAAGTTCATAAGGCTGACTATGAAGGAGTGATGCTAGAGCTGTGAAATCTTGCATGCATTCATTTCAACTCTTCTTATTAATAACTGCATTGTTTCTTTCCAGGTACGTGGGTGGGCCGAAAAGTTCACAGGCTGACTATGAAGGAGTGATGCTAGAGCTGTGAAATCTTGCCTGCATTCATTTCAACTCTTCTTATTAATAACTGCATTGTTTCTTTCCAGGTACGTGGGTGGGCCGAAAAGTTCACAGGCTGACTATGAAGGAGTGATGCTAGAGCTGTGAAATCTTGGATGCATTCATTTCAACTCTTCTTATTAATAACTGCATTGTTTCTTTCCAGGTACGAAGGTGGGCTGAAAAGTTCATAGGCTGAATATGAAGGAGTGATGCTAGAGCTGTGAAATCTTGCATGCATTCATTTCAACTCTTCTTATTAATAACTGCATTGTTTCTTTCCAGGTACGTGGGTGGGCCGAAAAGTTCACAGGCTGACTATGAAGGAGTGATGCTAGAGCTGTGAAATCTTGCATACAATCATTTCAACTCTTCTTATTAATAACTGCATTGTTTCTTTCCGAGTACGAGGTTTGGCTGAAAAGTTCATAGGCTGACTATGAAGTAGTGATTGCTTGGGGTGATATAATTAAAAAATGATTAAAAAAATATACCAGTGAATGCTGGATAATTTCCTCACAGATGAAGAACAAACTTGAGGCAACAAAGGGATAGTTCTATAGAAGGATGCTGAGAATACTATTGACATAACATGTAAGCAATTAGAATGTTTTAACAAAAATGTAAAGGAAAAGTACATATATGTAATCAGAAAAATTTGAAGCTTGGATATATAAAAAGGAGAAGACTGAAAATTTTGACAGTCACAAGAGACATAGACGGCAAGAAGGACAGAGGAAACAGTGAGAAGCATATCTAAAAACTTGTGTGAATGGAAGTATGGTGAAAAAGACAAATATTGCTAAGAGCTACAAAGTATTGGAAGTTGCAGAGAGCCATGATTGGTCATATAATTGTATTCTTTTATCCTTTTCTTATTTACTTATTGATTTCTATTATTATCATTTAATATATATATATATATATATATATATTTCTTAAAGTGGCACATTTGATGACTAACTGTTCACGCCAACATCCAGTATAAAATATATATATATATGGGTATAGGGGGCTCTGGTACTTTTGGTGTCTGGCACGCTGCAACTTCGGATGGCTGGGCATCACTAGTTCCCAACCATCTCCTAAATCTCTTATGTGATGGCTCCAAGTTGCCATGCCCCCTTAAACCTTGGGAAATGTATGGATCCATCTCTTTACCCCAGCTATGGGTAAAATAGCTGGAGAGACTGGTTCCTATAGCCTTAGGTGGTAACCAATCTAGGAGAAGGAAACTCTAAATTCAAACCATCTGCTGCCTTGTAGGTGCTTTAACATGACACAAGCAAACCTGCAAAATAAAATGATGGAAAATGAAGATTATCGTTAAAGAGAATATTTGCACAAAGGCTATTTGCGCATGCAACGAGTAAAATGCTAAAAATAAATTAAACTGTGAATGATATAGAATAAAAGAATAATAAAACAAGTTGAATGGCATCTGTCAAGATTGACAAAGAGTGAAACAGCTGTTACTGTTTAGGTAGTGAATTACTTATGGGAGAGTGATTGGCTTTATGACTCGCCTATTCTATTCACCGTCAAGGTTGTGAAATATCAGTGACAAGACAATTGAACAGGGTGTGTATTCAGATTGAAGAATTGGAGATCTGAGTTCGAATTGCAGTCAAGTTTATTGCATTCACCCTTGGCAAAGGTATGATCCATCTCTTCCCCCCAGATATGGGTAAAATAGCTGGAGAGATTGGTTCCTGTAGCTTTGGGTGGTAACCGACCTAGGAGAAGGAAACTCTAAATTCAAACCATCTGCTGCCTTGTAGGTCCTGCCTCTTTAGGTAAGTGCAAAAGAAGGTAAAACAAATCCACCTTTCAAAGTAGGAACAGGGTAACCTCAACATCTTCGGTGAAAAAGGAACTGACAAACCATTACACAATTCTGCTTTGAATGTCACCATGGACCTCAGTTGGGAGATGGAGGGGAGTGGTGACCACAGCGGCGGTGTTAAATGCACTAACTGGATAAAATGAATGAAATGTGTATTCATAGATTTCCTGATGAGATTCGGATGATATAAACAGAATTCCAAGAGGAAAAGAAAAAAAGAACCCCCCCCCCGCCACCAAAAAAAAAAAAAATAAAATAAAATAAAAAATAAAATAAGAGAAGTAAGAAAGTGGTAAAGGAAAATAAACAAAAAATAAAAGCTTGATGTAATAGATATCTACTATTGTAAAATGTTAATCCTCATTGGGCACCCAGGTAAACTCATGGAAATAATAAAAAATAACCTTAAAAACATTATAGCATTTGTAAATACATTCATTATTATTACTTTGATTTATAGTTTGCTTTTAATATAACTTTCAACCAGGACAGAAAAAATAAATAATAAATAAATGTTCTCGTATATTTGATGATAGTTTTATGCTTTTATTCTTTTCTTATTTATTTATTGATTTCTATTATTATCATTTAATATATATATATACATATATATATATATAGAGAGAGAGAGAATTTTTCCTCCCACTACCGCCAGACAACAAAAATACACAACCATAAATAGATTCAAAATTTCAAAATTAATCAGTTTGTCTGATGATTGCAAAGGGTGTGAAACCCAGGGTCACAAACTCACATCAACACAAATAAATATGTAAGCACTATTACTGATATTGAGCACTTTCCAATAAATACTGTGCATATATAACATATAAGTAATATATATAGTAATTGCATATATATATATATATATATATTTATCACATAAATATAGTCTTAAGATTTGCTATATTTATAGGATAAAGTGCTCAATATCAGAGATAGTGTGTGTAAATATAAAAGTGAACATAAAAGTCAACACTCAGATGTGACAGTCTGTTTCATGCTAGACTCAATCGTCAGGCCACAAATCTCTCTCTCTCTCTCTCTATATATATATATATATAGATATAGATATAGATATATTTATATATGTACTTATTATACATATATATATATATATATAATAATATTTCTTAAAGTGGTACATTTGACGACTGACTTTTCACTTTGACATGCCATGTAAAATATATATATGTGGGCATAGGTCTCTGGATAGAGGAAGTACCTTTGATGTCTATCACACTGCAACCTTTAGGGGGACGGACATCACTGGTCCACAACCATCTCTCATGTGATGCCTCCAAGTTGCATTTCCCCAGTAAACCACTTTATCAGGTGAGTTTAACTCAAGTGAGGAGGTGGTGTTAACATGGCACCACTGGGTGAAGGACCTCCTTGACGCACGTCATTGGCCAGGGCAGAAGGGTTCCTTAGATGAACTACAATGTCCACATGTGTTCAAGACCAAAGCGAGCTGTGATCTAACCTGGAGAGGGATGTGACCTGCCAGGTTAAAATGCTACATGATGAGCAGGAAACCATTCATGGAGACTCAGGCTCTGGCACATGACTGTGACAGATGGAGGTGAATGGTGGACAGCTCAGCACATTGGCACCCCAACGACTCCTTCCTGGTTTAAGGGTGAAAGAAGATGATCAGTCACATCCAGAATGGACACAATACAGAGAAGAAGAAAGAATGAAAATAAATTTTCCACTAGAAAAAAAATATTTACACTATTTTCATTGTTCGAACTGTTGTCCTCATCTTTGTTGTCAGATTCATGACATTTTGGTCGTTGTATGTTCCGGCCTTCTTCAGGTGATTGGAATTTTGAACTAAACACTTTATTTCATCCACTGGGGTAGATAACTGATACTGAAATATCTGGAAGAGGCATGGCACGTGGAACTAGAACAATCCGTGGACGAAATAAAGGGTTCTGTTCAAAATTCCAATCATCTGAAGAAGGCCAGAGCATACAATGGTGAAAACACTGCAAATATGGCAACAAAGGGGAAGCCAACAGTTCGAACAATGTGAATAGAAGAAATATATTTCATTGAATAAGTCTGTCAGGAATTGTACATCTTCGGAAAAACATTACGCTCTTTGGGGATCTGAAGTTTGATTGCTGAAAGTGTTTATTTTCTGTTTGGGTGGAGAATGATAATTGTTACTTAATGCTTTTTTTGCACAACATTGATTATTATAAGGAAAGAGTAATCGCTGGTGTGTAAAAACAACACTTGTGTCATTGGTTTTTGATTAACTGCATGATTTAATTGTACATTGCACGGACTAAAGAGGTGGAGATTTTTAGTGACTCTATAAACCTCTAAATCAAGTTACTATTAACTGCTGACTCAGAATTCATGCCAGGTGGATGAGGATAAGCAGGTTAGATGATTGCTAGGATTAACATAAGCTTCGTCTTTTTGGATAGATATAAACGATTATATATATATATATATATATATATATATATATATATGTGGGATAATGATATATAAACTTTTA
Source organism: Acanthosepion pharaonis (assembly GCA_903632075.3). NCBI lineage: Eukaryota > Metazoa > Mollusca > Cephalopoda > Sepiida > Sepiidae > Acanthosepion > Acanthosepion pharaonis. The sequence goes on from CAHIKZ030003660.1 coordinate 1,116,268, forward strand.
TATAGCGAGAACTGTTTTAGAGGAAAGGTGTATGACAAAGTGGAAAAAAGTTTCCATCATTCTAGGGTGATGTTATCACAATGTGGGAAATTCAATGAAAAAGATGATGGAAACAAAAAGAAAAAGAATCTAAATGAAATTGGCCAGATTATAGAACCAAAACACATAAATGAAAAGAAAAGAAATTCTCAATTTCAAATTCCCAGCATCTCTTGTTCATGCACCTGTGTAGCCACATCAATGTAAACAAACCTCATCTGACGAAGTCCTAAGGGACAAAACACATCACAAAAACTTTTTCTACTTTGTCATATATATATATATATATTATAAATTAATTGATTTAAATTATGGTTTTTTTGCTACACTGTTCTAACCATGTTTCAATATCTATAAGAACACTGGATTATATATCTTGCTGTTCTTTCTTTTTATTTATATACATATATATATATATATATATATATATAGATATATATATGACAAAGTGGAGTGTAAAAAGTTCCTTTTTCCACTCTCAATAACCTTGCTTTTCTCCTCCCCTTCTGTTATGTTTTGCATTGTGCATTTATTTATTTTTAAATAATAAAGCAATAGGAAATTATTTAGCCTGGATTGCCTGAAGATATTAAAAGTTTGAAACCAAGGTAGCATAATCGGCTGATCACTTAATTTTTTCAAATATATATATATATATATATATATATATATATATATAGGTTCTTCACACCAAAACAAAGAAAAAAGTCTATAAACATATGTGTGCAAATCCTTCATTTTTGAGTTATTATGTTTTAAGAAAGTTTACGGTAAATGGCACTGTGTTGCCATTTAGGTGAGGTTGCATTTGTCATTCGTCTACATTTGTGGCAAGTCTGTCTTCAATGTTTAACATGTATAGTAGTGAGTTAACTGAGAAGTATTTCATTTAACAATGACAGGATATTCATATCGTGAGCAGGCAGATATGATTTTTACATATGGTCATTTGAATGGCAATGGACTCAAAGCTTCATGCCAGTATCAGATTGTGTTTCCAAACCAAAGGTAGCCAAGTCATCCAATCTTTGCTGTTGTTTACCATCAAGACCTGCTAGAGGATGTACTCCTGCTAATACGAAGATGCGTGTGATTCATGCATGATGGGCCTTCAGCAGATTTTAGTCATATCGTTCGCAATGCACTGGCTGAAATCTACCATAAAAGATGGATAGGTTGGGGATGTCTGGTTCAATGGCCTGCATGTTCTCCCAATCTCAGTCTTTTGGATTTATATCTGTGGGGTCACCTAAAATAATTGACATTAATAATGAAGAGACACTTTATCAACATGTCATTTAACAATTGGTAAGAGTATTTGAAAGGGTCCACCAGTCAATGATCCATCGGATGCATGTGTAGAAGCAAGTGGATGACATTTTGAACATTTGTTATGAGTTGTTGTGTTCAAGTACAATAATGGCCTTTTCGACATATGCTTATATGAACATTTTGCCTTGTTCTGGTGTTAGAACACCACCCCTAAAGTTTGTAAAATTATTTTTGGATTGTATCTTGGATTCTACATTTAACAGTGTCTACCATAAACTTTAAACTTAATAACTCAAAAACAAAGGATTTGCAGAGATTTTTTTATGAACCTTTGACCTTGTTTTGGTGTGAGGAACCCTACCCCAAAGTTTGTAAAAGTATTTTTGATACACCCTGTATGTATATATATATATATATATATATATATATATTTGTATTCTTAAGTTATTTAAACTTATGTCTACCATAAACTTTAAACTTAACTCAAAAACAAAGGATTTGCAGAGATTTTTTTATGAACTTTTGACCTTGTTTTGGTATGAGGAACCCATCCCCAAAGTTTGTAAAAGTATTTTTGATACACCCTGTATATGTATGTATATATATATAAATATATATATATATTTGTATTCTCCATTTATTTAAACTTATGAAATTGGTTTGCTTTTTTCTGAAATTAAATTTTAATCTTTTTCAGATGAATTTGTCAGTGGCTTTGCAAGTCTAACAACTGAAATGGAACTCCGAGTGTCTTTGTTGATAACAGCTTTAGACACCAAGTCAAAAAATATCAACATACAATTTGAATGATAACACAAATCAATCAGATATACAAGTTTCAAGAGAAAAATAAATGTGTTTTTTTATTTTTATTTATTTATTTATCTGTATGGTGGGAGGTTTTAAAAGTCCAACAACTTGTCTGCAACTGCCTGATACAGAACTCAACCTGATTATCCTTGCATATAAGCATGTCACTTATTAAGCAGCTTTGAAAGAAACTAATACGGATTTACAAATGATAATCTGGGAAATGCCCAGTGACACCAATAGCCCTCCCCCTGCTCAACTACCGAGGCTATGTGATGGCAAGGAAATAAAAGAAAAAAAACAATTTTACCTGCAGACTGTATTTGAATTTTTATTAGATGAAGCATTGCCAGCCATTATTATTAATTTTTGATTAGTATTTACTTTCATCTTCATTTTTTATTAGATGAAGCATTTTCAGCCATTATTATTAATTTTTGACTAGTATTTACTTTCATCTTCATTTTTTTGTTAAATGAATCATTGTAAACACTTATTATTAATTTTTGATTAGTATTTCTTTATATTTGAATTTTGTATAGTGCAATATTCATACTAATTTATTCTTTCATCAGCAAATCTAATGTTCTCATCGTATAAACAAAGGAAGAAAAACCAGGAAAATACACCGCCACTAATTCATTAGAAATATAGATTAATTTTTGTTTGAAAAAACTTTTGTTCTGCATTAGATATGATTTAAGATTTGAACTGCAACCTTTTACAAGAACAGTAAAATGATATCTTAACTCAGAAAACGAATCCCAAATAAATTCATCTATTCACATGAAACAAATGAATTATAGAACTCAGAAATGTTTATTTTAGAACTTTTGATCTCAATTAAAATTGCTATAATTCCTGTTTGTTAATGTTCATTTTCTTTTTTTATTTCCATTCAGTCATTTAATTGTCGTACATGATACACACTTGGGCAATGTCTTTTGATTCATGACTGCCTAGACAGGTTGCTGTTTCTTTCTATGGTAGACTGGTTGCCTTGCAAGGCCATAGGACCCAGTCTGCTTTGCTATTCAACCATGATAACAACAGTCAGTCACTTAAGGGCCATACGTGACACGGCAGGCGATCATATCTCTTTAGATTCATGACTGACTAGGCAGAAGATTTTCCCGCAGTAGGTTGCCATTTCTTTCTATGGTAGGCTGGTTGCCAACCAAGGCTATAGGACCCAGTCTGTCCTGCTATTCAACCATGATAACAACAGTCAGTCACTTAAGGGCCATACGTGACACACGCTTGGGCGATCATATCTCTTTAGATTCATGACTGACTAGGCAGAAGATTTTCCCGCAGTAGGTTGCCATTTCTTTCTATGGTAGACTGGTTGCCAATCAAGGCTACAGGACCCAGTCTACCCTGCTATTCAACCATGATAACAACAGTCAGTCTGTCAAGTGCCATACGTGATACACGCTTGGGTGATCATGTCTCTTTTGATTCATGACTGACAAGGCAGGTTGCCATTTCTATGGTAGACTGGTTGCCAATCAAAGCTATAGGCCCAGTCTATCCTGCTATTCAACCCATAGCTGGGGGAAGATGAGAAGGATTCATACCTTTTACCAAGGGTATCAGCACGTTACTAAATGTAATGAACCTGCCTGAAATTCGGACTCAGCTCAACGATTTCTCATTCTAACCCCTTCGACTACATTCACATTACCTGAAGGGAAGACAAAGCATAAAGGAGAAATTTATTTTTTTTTCACTCTTATTTTTTTCATGCATAAAATAGAATGAAATCTTTTGTATTGAAATCTTTCCCTGGGCACCAGTAAATAAGCATACCAAATTTGAGAATTCTACATGGAATGGTTTGGTCATGTAGACAAACTCTCCAAATATAAACACTATATCAACATAAGTTTTTAATGGACATAAAGTTTGTGATTGTTTTTTTTTAATCATTTCACCCCAAGCAAGGTGATAGAGCCACTAAGAAATTACTGAGTGTGAAAGAATGTGAAAAAAGAAACATTATTAAGGCGAACAATAAAAGAAGAAGAATTAAGAAGACAGAAGATAACGATTGACATTGCATTTAAATTTTTGAAGATCAAAGGCAATAAAGCCCCTAGGACGTAAGGGGTTACTGAGTGTTAGAGAATATGAGAAAAAACTACTATTAAGGAGAGAGGACAATAAAAGAACAAGAATTAAGAAGACAGAAGATAACGATTGATATTGCATTTTTATTTTTGAAGATCAAAGTTGACTGGAAAACAAAAAGCCAGAAGAGAGTTCCACAAGTGAGAAGTGCGAGAGAAGAAAAATAAAAAGAAAGTTTTGCATCAAAATCTTCCCCTTACACCTTCTTTTATTATCTTTTTTCATTAATAATATTTTTTCTTTTTTTACATATTCTCTCAAACTCAGTAATTAATTAATTAATATAGTGTTTATATTTGGAAAGTTTGTCTACATGACCAAACCATTTCAGGTAGAATTCTTGGAATAACAAATTTGAGAATTCTGCATGAAATGGTTGGGTCATGTAAACAAACTCTCCAAATATAAACACTATATTAATATAAGTTTCTAATAGGTATAAATTTGTTTATTTTTTTAATCATTTCACCCCAAGCAAGGCAATAGAGCCACTAAGACACAAGGTGATACTGGGTGGGAGAGAATATGAAGAAAAGAAAAAACATTATTAAGGAGAGAGAACAATAACAGAACAGGAATTAAGAAGACAGAAGGTAACGATTGTCATTGCACTTAAATTTTTGAAGATCAAATTTGACGAGGAAGCAAGAAGCCGGGAGAGAGTTCCACAAGTGAGAAGTGAGATTGAAGAAACTGTTAGCATAGGACTTATGGTTACATCTAGCCATTTTAAATGTAAAATAATGAGACCTATCTGCCAATCTAGTACTGTGCTTAAATTTGTAAAGTCATGGTACTTACAGTTATATCTAGCCTTTTCATTTGTAAAATGATGCCAATATAGTATTGTGTGTGAAGTCAAGGTACCAAAGAAGAAAGTTTATCACAACAATTATCAGGAAAATATTTGTAGAAAAGTGAAGTTATATTATGGCAGTGAGAAAATGACTAAAGCTGAGATACCAGGTCAAGACCAATAATATTACAGATTCTTCTTGCGACATTATCAAGAATCTCTAGATACATAGCAGAAGCACCAGATGTGACAGCAATATACAAGGTATGGATGTATGGTAGACTTATAAATGTGTCAGATACTTTTTCAGAAAAAATAGGTGTCTCAAGTTAATTTTTATCAAATTTTCCAGTATTAATGGGGGTTTCCTTCCTAACCTTTTATTTGAAGTAGTGTGGAATATCAACATCTTGATTATGTCATTATTTTCTCTTCTCAAGCCCAGTAGCTGTTATCACTCTTTCCAGTAATAATGGAGGTTTCCTTCCTAACCTTTTATTTGAAGTAGTGTGGAATGTCAACATCTTGATTATGTCATTACTTTCTCTTCTCAAGGCCAATAGCTGTTATCACTCTTTCCAGTATTGATGGGGGTTGGTCTGAATAGCAAAGCATATAAGACAGACACCTGAAGATGGCTGGAGAGTAGAATAGTCAAAATCTTGTCTCCATAACAATCAAGGTGAGCCTGCTGGTCTGAATAGCAAAAAAAAGATTATTTTAACACCTACCATATTACTTACATATGTCAAGGATTTCCGAAATCTCTTTAGGCTCAGTGATGGCCTTTTTATTTAGATCAAAAATCTAAATCCATTTGTTTATTATAGAAATATGCTTTCAGTAAATCTTTTTATGATAAAAATTTGTCTTTTTTTTTTTAAAAAAAATCACTGACATGAAGTGCATTGACAATATTGAATCAGTTGCCACATGTTCTGCAAGGAAAGTTCATTCACTGTTACATCAACATTACCTCAAACATTTGTTTCTATTACAATGCCCTTTTTTATGTAGGGTTTTTACCTTATCAAAAATCCTATACTTAGATGCCTTGGTGATATGTAATGGTTAATGAGCTAAGTCTGGTGATTATTATTATGACAATGTAGTGAGTTCAATACTCATGGTGTATATTAAGGGCAAGTGAAATAAGGGAAGGCAGCAAACCTCTTATCTGATGAGCTTGTGCGAATGGATGATGGAACGAGTGATAGAAGGCCTAGCAAAAGGAGAAAAACTACTGAGAGTCACAAGAGAGAGGATATTTTGGAGAGCTATGATCGTCTATATCATCTCTCATAGGCAAGACATTGCAAGTCTCTTGCTAGTCAATCATTACTTCCAAGGAAAAGTGCTCAGACAAACTACACTCCTTAATTCCACCATGGTCTAAACTTCACAGGTAAAGGTAAAACCTGCAATACCACACTCATTGTATTTAACCACCCACATTCCCTCGACTCCCAAGAGGATGCTTCCCCATTCACTACAATCTTAACCTGTTCAAGTCTAAGGTTAACTGTTACCTTTCCCTATATCTGCATAAACTGTGCCGCTTATTCTGTAACCCTCTACCTGCTCTATGGAACTGACTCCCAAGAGGATGCTTTCCCAATCACTACAATCTTAACCTGTTCAAGTCTACAGTTAACCTTTATCTTCCTCACATATCCCTATAAACTGTGCCACTTACTCTGTAACCCTCTACCTGCTCTGTGGAACTGATTCCAAAGAGGATGTTTCCCCAATCACTACAATCTTAACTTGTAAGTGTGCCTCTTACTCTGTAACCCCTGCCTCATGTGGTTCCCTTGTACAGATTGAACCTCAATGTCATCTTCCATTAAATCATCTTAGTAAAATATCTCCAACCATTATTAACAATAATTTTTGGACTTTAATCAAGAACAGAACTCTCCAGTCAATTTTCTTTTGTTACTCTTAGTTGCCACCAAATAGAAAAGATTAGTTTGACCTTTTATAGAACCCAAAAACAGAAAATTCTTGTCAATGCTGTTTTCTGTCCTAGAAGGAAACCCTAAAAATCTCTTTAATCAACAGACCAACTGATTTCTGCAAAATATGAACAACATTTTTTATCTTTTTATTTTTTTTTTATCTTGCTGCATATTTATTTACTAATGTTTGCATTTCTATGCATTGCAATTTTAAGTTATAAGAGCTTTATCACCAATTGAATCTCAATGACCTCTACAAATAACATTCCTAAGACTAGATTTGAAAAGAGGTTGGTTGGGTCTGGTGTCCACACATTGACTCCATAAGAAAACCTCTGACTACAGAAAAGTCAATAGTTCAACAAACAACTGACGTCTCATCAATGGCTTTTACTTCAGATAATGCAGAAAATATTTCATAGACAAGCTGCATTTCCATGGATTTGAAACCTCTCTATTGGCATCAAACCTTCCAACCACCTTCCTTATTAGATGTAGAGGCCCTTCTGAATGTGGGCAATCATGGCTCTCCACAATTTCCTGTCCTTCGTAGCTCTTAGTAATGTTTGTCTTTTTGGTATGTCTCCTAATTCCTGTTCTGCAAACCATCTACACAAGCTAAGTATGTTATAAACCCCTTTAATATGTCCTCTGAGTTTTCTAAGCCCTCTTTCTTCATTAGGTACCCTAGAAATTTCACCTATTTATTGTTGCCTCAAGACTTTTCTTTATCTGTGATGAAATTGTTCATTATTCATTGCCATATAGGTGGAGTGATATTACAAAACAGTCCAGTACTCATTTCTTTGTTTCTAACAAAATTTTCCTGTTTCTTAATACTTTGCTTACCTTTTGGAAGGTTTTCACTATTGGATTTCACTGTCCCATGTTCTGTCTTCTGTTAAAACACTTCCGAGATATTTAAATTTTTGTACTTGCTTAATTTTGGTATCCCCAATTTGTAATTTGCATTTTGGGCTGTCCATTTTGCTAACAATCATGCATTATGTCTTCTTGCAATTGATGTTTAATCCTTTCCTCCTGCTTTCCTTCATTACTTTCCATCCTGATAAAACACATCCCAGATATTTAAATTTTTATACTTGTTTGATTTTGGTATCCCCAATTTGTAATTTGCATGTTGGCGTTCCCCTTTTGCTAACAACCATGTCTTCTTACAATTTAATGGTACAATAGACACTGTGACTAGAAATTTTTCAAATTTTTTTTCATATGGCTGTAGATTAAGCACTCCAGATAACGAATATAATTCAATATGTTTTGTGAGTGTCAAATTTTCCAAACCTTCTTTCCTTATTATGTGCCCAAGAAATTTTAACTTTCTCTTTTTGGCACTGCTTAAAATTGTCCTCTATTTTCCAAAAACCTCTTTGTTGCTCACATGTTCAGTCTATGGTATTCTAAGCTTCCTTTTGTAGAATGACATTTCTGTTACCTCAAGTCTCTTCTTTATCTGGGACGAAGTTGTCCAACATTTGCTACAAAATGGCCATGCACCTATTAATTGTCAGTATGCTTTAATTTATTCAAACTATTGTTCTCATCTTGTTTGTTATAAATCTTATTACCGACATAAAATTTCAACCAAATAACCTCTGACCATCTTTAAGTGTCCATTAGTTTTGACTGTTATGGGATATTTTTTGTTTATCTCTGTTGATATATTGCAATTTTTTATCATTTCACTCCAAGCAAGGTGATAAAGCCACTAAGATGCCCGAGGATTACTGTCAGGAAAAGAGAATGGGAAGTTGTGAGTGAGGAGAAAGGACAATAAAAAAACAGGTTTCAGGAAGACAGAAGATAAAAATTGATGTTGCATTTAAATTTTTGAAGCAAGAAACCAGAAAAGAGTTCCACAGGCATGACGTGTGAGAAAAGAAACTATTAGTATTGAAGTTGGGGCTACATCTGGCTATTTTACAGTACAATGATGAGACCTAGTTGCCAATCTAGTACTGCACTTAAATTCATGCCACCTAGGTATCAAGGAGGAGAGCTGATTAAAACAAGACAGCTGAAAATATTTATAGAAAAGACAGTCATGTCACAGGAGTAAGAAAGTTATTGAAGTTGAGATGCCAGGTCAGGATTGATAACAATGCAGACCATTCTTTGGATTTTGTTGAGAAACTTGAGATATATGGCCGAAGCATAAGACCAGATATGGTAGCAATATTCAATGCATGGACGAATGGTAGATTTATAAATGTGCAAGATGGATTCTGATGGGAAAAATTGTGTGGGACAATAGAGTGAACCAACTTTCTGAACCACAGACCTAGAAATTGGTTGAATATAATCACTCTGCTTTATGTCAGTTGAAAACATGAAACCAAGAAGGCACAATGACTTGCTTTTCTGGAGGTTAGCATCAGCCATACTGATGGAATGTTAAAATAGTTCTCTATGATGACTAAAAGGTAGCAGTCTCATTTTGAAGATTTTAAATTTACAAGCCATTTCTTGCCCCAGTTAACAACTGATTGGGGATTATTTCCAAGAGCAACTACCAGTTTTATTTTGTCAGATGGACGTACTATTAAGACAGGAGTAAATAGTGTGTCATCAGCACACATATTTAGTTGGAAACTGATGATATCCGGAAAGTCATTGATGAAGATAAGAAACAACATAGGTCCAAGAATAGGGCCCTAAGGGACCCCTGTTTTAATGTGAAATGTTTTTTTTAATAAAGTTCATCCCAAGCTTGGCAGTAAAGTCATAGAGATACAAGGGGTTACTAGATGTGGAACAGAATCTGGAATATTGCTAAGGAGCGAGAACAGAATAATCAGAAGGATAGTAGATAATGATGACGCTGCCTTTAAATTTTTGTAGATGAAAGTTGGCTGGATAACATGGAGCCAGAAGAGAGTTCCACAAGCAAGAAGTGTGAGAAAAGAAACTGTTAGCATAGAATACAGCTTGACTGTAAATTGGTATGATCTTATCATCAATCTAGTACTGCACTTAAATTTGAAGAGTCTAAGCACCATTGCAAAGAGTTCATCTGAACAATTACCATGAATGTATTTATAGAAAAAGGAAAGGGAAGCAACCTTATGGTGGTGTGAAAGTGACTGAAGCTGAAATGCCAGATCTACTGATCTAGAAATGATCTAAAATGATGTAGAAATATAGCTGTTCAACATAACTTTCATACAGTTTTGTTAAGAACTATTGGATTAAATCAAATATTCATCCAGAGACATATAGCTTAAGTTTGGGAATAAGGCCATTATGCCAAACCCAGTTAAATGTCTTTGAGATCTCTAAAGCCTCTACCAAACCCTTGCCATTCTTATCCAAAGCCTGATAGACAAATTCAGTAATAACCATTAACACATCAACAGCCGACCAAAGCCATATTGTTTATCTGAAAGAATGCAATGCAAAGTGTGATGCTTAACCAAAACAGAATTGATTAAAGATTTTAGTACTTTACCAAAAAAAGGTAAAAGACTGGAACAACAGAAGAGGATTTCCAATAGAAAGCAAGAAATAATAAAAGACATTGGAGAGAATAGGAACCAGTTCAGGAGCACATTTCATTAAGACAGGCATTAACTGACAGGAAACAAACATTGCAACATGACCATGTCCACACACAAACACACAAACATATATATTTTCCAGAAAAAGGCTGGATTTAAGGAAAAAAAGAAGCCATGCTTATCAAATTGATATCTGATTATGTGGCTTTTCAAGAAAGTGAAGAATAACCAATTGAGTGAGAGAATATTACTATTAAAACATTCTCGTTTATAAGCCAACTAAAGTCAGATTCACCTATTGCTTTCATTAAGGTCACTTTAGCCATTGCTGTCACAAGATAATCCTTTAAATGTTAACACTAATCTTACTTTTACAACAGCTATGGACTTATTGATTTCATTTGGATATTGAAAAAACAAAGAAAGAGAAAAATGAATGGAAAATAGGGAACAAAATATCAAAGAGAACAATTCTTTTTTTAAACCAAGATTTAAAAAATATCATTTCTTGTTCAATAAGCGGCATTCAGGATGACAATTTGAGGGACGAATTTAAGTTAAATGATGATTTATCAGTTAATTCTTTCTAGTTGCTTTGGTTATTAGATATTTACAAAAGATTTCATGGCCTGTTCAATGAATTAACACAAGGTAGACAAAGAGTTAAATAATAGAAATTGTGTTAGATACATATAAAAGATTTTGCAAAAAAAAAGAAAAAAACTAGCAAGAAACATCTTACACAAACACTTAAAATTGCATTAATAGCTTACTTCTTAAAAGTTCACTGATAATTCTTCTGTCGCCACTTAATTTAAAGAAAATTTGATGTATGTAGGTCCTTACTTTCCATACAAACAAATATTCTCATTTCATGATGGACTTTTGCTGGATTTCACGATTAATTTAAATTATTCTTAAATTTATTTCTGAGTTATAAAAATTGCTATCATACAAAAAAATTTGCTAAAAAAATCACATACAAAAATTGTTAAACAAAAAGATTTCATGGCCTGTTCAATGAATTAACACTAGGTAGACAAAGATTTAAATTTTAGAAATTACATAAAAATACACTTTGTTCTGACAGCACAATCAATAAGTTTTCAGAAGAACTTCTAAAAGACTGGTCTACCTTTCTTTTACTGGCTGCAGAAACTTCAGCCTGTTGACAACAAAAAAAAAACAAAAAAAAGAAGCAAGAAAAATGAATGGAAAATAAGGAACAAAATGTCAAAGAAAACAATTCTTTTTCAAAGATATTTCTTGTTCAATAAGCAACATTCAGCATGATATTTTGAGAGACTAGAAGGTTCACCAAAGTTCTTAAAGAATGGCAAAAGAGGATTTCCAACAAGCTGGAAAGCATTTGTTGTAGAGTCTGCAGAGAACATGTGTCAGTTCAGAAACACATTTCCTTAAGATAATTGCAGGGATAACATCACACCGACAAGCCTTGTGAAGGATGTATTAAATACATTGATTCAAACGTTTATGTTTCAATTAGACAACAATAAAAAAAAAATAAAATGATTTTACAGCTGCATCTAATTATTGCAGTATATCAAAAATGTTTTTATTGTTTAACCTCTCAAGAACTTGCATATTCATTTGGAAGTTTATATTCTGCCCTCCATATCTTTTGATGATCTTCCTTACATTTTAAAGCCAACATAATTGACATGCAATGATTGTCCAATTCTGGGATTTATTTCAAGGGATAAAACTCTTAGTTTTATGCAATGTATGTCATTTTTCTCCTCTTCCTGAATTCTGGAAGCACTTTGGTTCTACCAAAAAAAAAAAAACGATGCGGATACAATAGACATACATGATAAGAACCATGACTTTCAGATGCTGGAAGTATAATATGAAGAGAAGGGTTAATTTTAAAACAAAAATGGCTGCTTAACGTTGAAAAAAAAAAAAAAGACATTGCTAGATTTTATGTACTCATCATGCTTGTTATAGTCACAATGTTTTGGCCATTATACTCTCTAGCCTCCTTCAGGCATCTGTCATAGTTGATAATCTTCTGGGGATTTCAAACTAAACACTTTATTCAATCAATGGTCATAAATTGATTTAACTTTGTTGCCTATACTAAATGATATCATTATCAGTTTGTAGCGTTCCCACAATCATGAGAAATAAAAAAAACTAATTCCACAGAAAAAAGAAAACCACTCTACTGGCAGGAAATTTAGAGACTTCCTCTTTTTCATCAGCTTCTTACAAACAGAGCACATGAATTTGACTGGCTCCAGGAATGAAGACCACAGATAAGTTCTACACCATGTTTAATATTACTTTTTAATGATAGACTTATCACTTGCAAATAATTTATTCAATCACCAAGACAAACACAAAAATCAGAAACATTTACTAACAACCACATTACAAGTACTTTTTTATATATCTACTGAAGTAGTACAACCAAATCCTTCTGATAAATACTTATATATATGTATAAATGTCTCACTTTGTTGTTATGATGTAATATTTATGTTATATTTTACTAACCAGAAAGAGGAGTCAAACAAGGCCCATCATAAAAAGTTAATTTTTCTCATTGCTTCGGTTATTAGATATCTACAAAACATTTTATGGCCTGTTCAATGACTTAATGCATGATAGACAAAGATTTAAATTATAGAAATTGTTAGATACATATAAACGATTTTGAAAAAAATGAACAATAAAGAAAAAAACTAGCAAGGAACAAACACTTAAAATAATGAATTTCTAAACATTAATCAATGGAACCATCAGACCAGACAGAACTTACCATAATAATCCCAAGTTCTGATCCACCATAGAACCACATCTCTGTTGCCTATTGTTTATATGTACAACCATAGAGAAGGATTTCTATTATATAGTAGTTCAGCTATCTTTCTTTTGTTTCCCCCCCCATTCATATCTGTACAGGAGGGTGATTTGCAACCTGATTGAACAAAACTATGATCTATCAAATGGATAGAGTCTCAATAAGGTCACCATGGAGAAAGTAAGATAAACTACTCCACTATCTTTCCCAAGATAAAGCATGATTATACTAAAAACAAATATACAAAATAACAGTATGAAGGGTGTCAAGTCTTTTGGCATTGACTTCTTGCCTGATAAAGAGAGACATGTATAGCCAAAGACCAGTGGTGATATGCAGGTTATGCCTTTATATATGATAAGATTGAATCAGAGTCATTGATTATGAATACCTTAGGGAGACATGATAATTCTTTCTGATTAGTTTTGTTCTTAAACTAAATCAACATGCAAATCAACAAAAAAAAAAATACATCTGGAATTAGTCAAATGAAACAGTGTAATATTCCTTCAGCATAAGGTGAGGCTGCATAATTTTTTGATAACCAAACAAAAATTCTTACAGCTTAGCTTGGAAGTTTTTTCTGATTTACAAGATTCAGCAAAGATTGGAACTTAGAATTTGCATTTATTTCTATGTTTAGAGAATTTTCATTTAAAAAAAACAAAATTTCCAATGTCTTGGTAGACTTCAAATGTGCAGTTCTTAGCAGTTTTGATGGCAGAAAATAATGAAACTAAACAATAAATGTATTTATCCAATGAAGTTGCTAACATAGCTTCCTTGTGCATTTTCTATAAATACTTTCATGGTAATTGTTCTCATGAACTTTTCTCTATGGAACCTGGATTTTCTAAGTTTAAGTGTAGTACTAGATTGGCAGCTAGGTCTCATCATTTTGAAATGATAGATGCAGCCATAAGTTCTATATTATGTTTTTCCCCTTGCACTTCTCACTTGCAGAACTCTCTTCCAGCTTGTTACTTTCCAGTCAACTTTAATCTTCAAAAATTTAAAAGCAATGTTAATCATTATCTTCTGTCTTCTTAATTCCTCTTCTTTTATTGTTCTTTCTCTTTAATAGTGTTTTTCTTTTTCTCACGTTTTCTCACACTCAGTAATCCCCCTTGAATCTTAGTGGCTTTATTGCCTTGCTTGGGGTGTAATGATTAAAAAAAAAAAAATTAATTTTGAAACTGAAAAGAAAATTATCTTTTAAACCTAAAAATATTTTGGGAATAAATAAACTGCATGTTGAACAAAAAATGAATTCAGTGAAGAGACAAAAATTAAAAAAAAAAAAACAGAATAAGACAAGGATGTCTTTTCTCAATGGATTTATTTAACGTATATACAGTGAGATAATCATAAGAGAATACAAAAATTTCCCAGGATTTATTATTAGTTGACATAATGCTAACAACTTAAGATACACAGATGACATTGAGTTGATGGCAGACTCAGAAGAGAAATTGAAAGAACTATGAGACAAGGAAAGCAAGAAGAAAGGACTATCTAGATGCAAGCGTCAGTTCTATTCTAATAGTTTCGTTTCTTGCACATCTCATCCTTCTGATTTGTTTCCCCACCATATACAGTCTTTGAAACTAAGTGCAATATCAATCACCATCTTCTCTCTTCCTGAATCCTGTTCCTTTATTGTCTTTTTTCCTCACTTCTACTCACTAATGTCTTCTTCTCATTTTCTTTCACTCCTTGTAACTCCCTGCATCCTAGTGAAATTACTGGATTCTTGAGGTGAAATGATTTTAAAAAAATGAAGCTATTAACCATAAGAAGAGAGAATGCATAATTGTCAGCAAAAGAGACGGTCAGGTGTGGGCTACATATATTGTTAGCATTGTTGGTATTCCATCCAGGAATTAAGCAACACATTAAGAAACAGGAAAAAAAAGTTAAACAAAAAAATGACTGTTGAACTGCTACGTGATATCCAGTCTCTTTTATGGCCATGAATGTCAGATAATCTATTGACAGATAAAAATGAAATTTGAAGCAACAGAAATGTGGATCAACCAATGAATGATGAGAATACCATTGACAGAACATATAAGCAATGATCTTCCAGGCCATGGACTTCTCCATCTTTCTGCATTCTTGCAAACCCTGGACTTTGTATCTTCAGGATATCAAATGTCTAGAAGAGTTCCAGCAGATGAAACTCTGAAGAATCCTTGGCATCAGTTGGGAGGACCACATCATCAACAATGAGGTTTTATCAGACATCTCTCCCCTGCATTGAGGCTACCATCCTTCAACATCACTTGGGCGGATCATGCATCCAGAATGTGTCCCACTCAACTCCTACATATCATCCTGCTTGGAGAACACCAGTGGCAAGAGGCTATGCAGAGGCCCAAAACAACATTTCAAGCATCAGTTGAAAACAAGCCAACCCTAAAATCTGGGAAACCATTCCTGTAAATCAGCCTTCCTGGCTTATCTCATTATACCACCTGAACATTGAAAATTACAGTATTTGGTATTCCCAAGTAGTCACCCATCTAGATACTGACCAGGTTCAATGTTGCTTAACTTCAGTGATCATACAAGAACCACTGTTTCAATATGATATGACCCATTATACTACCTGCACATCCAAACTTACAGCAACTGGTCACCCATCTAGGTACTGACCAGGCTTGATATTGCTTAATGATGTTTTAAGTGAATAATTTCATTCTTAATGCTTTCCATCCTCAGATATTTGCTTCTTTCAAGGGATTTGGTTCTGGGAATTCTGAGAAATTCTTGACATAAATTTCAACATTCTTTTTCTTGAACTACACCCCCCACCACTCCAAAACAAAATTTTATTTACATTCAAGGGCATGATACAAGGAATATGGGCTTTTTCTTTATTTAATTAATAGCTTTCACTTTTTTCAAGGCCAATTTGTTTGGCTGGAATAAAATACACGACAGACATTAAACCATTAAGCCTGCTTTATTTAAATCAGAAAAACTCTTCAATTGCATTTAAACTAAAAAAAAATTAAATGAAAATATAAAAAAAAAAATACTACAGAAGGATTAATTAGATTTTATCTATGGGGATTTAATACAGTATCTGGAGAACAAAATTAGTCCAATTGTGTCGGGTATTAGTGAAAACACAAGAACAAAACAACCTCATATGTGTCATACACATTTTATAAATCAATGCATTTTGAAAACTTCAGTGTGCTACACACTTATCATATGAAAATTCTTTTTTTTTATAATACATTTCAATCCCAGTATGTATATACATAAATCCATGGTAATTATTCTGATGAACTTTCCGCTATGGTACATAGACTTTATGAATTTAAACACAGTACTTGATTGGTAGCTAGGTTGCATCATTTTAGTGTTGAAATGGCAAGAGATGTAACCATAAATTATATGCTATCAGTTTCTTCCATTGCACTTCTCACTTGTGGAACTCTCTTCTGGCTTTTTGTTTTCCAATCATCTTCAAAAATAAAAATGCAATATCAATCGATATCTACTGTCTTCTTAATTCTTGTTCTTTTATTGTCCTCTCTCCTTAATAGTAGTTTTTTCTCATATTCTCTGACACTCAGTAAGTCCCTGCATGTTAGTGGTCATTTTTTAAATTGGCCCAAAAAGTAATGTTTTGTACTTTAAATAAGAGAAAATTATTATACATGGTTAAAAAATTGATACATGATTTTTATTAGAAATTTTATTATAGCTGAAATGAAAAAAGCATTTTATGATTAAATTTTGCTCTCATCAAAATATACTGCAGTACAAATTTTTGGCATTCATTGCAAAACTTTATCAATGTATAAGTTTGGTTTGTCGAGTTCATCACATGCTACTTCAGGGGAATTCGTAAACTTATTTGTACCTATACACGCAGTGTGTACTGGTTCCATGTAGCTTGGGAAATATGTGTGTATATGTGTGTATGTACTGATTACTTGTGGTGGGATAGTGTGTATGTGCGTATGTGTGTGTATGCATGTATAGGTACAAATAAGTTTACTAATTCCTCGAAGTAAGACAGTATGTATGGAGGGGAAATATACGCATATATACACGCATGCTGACAGGAACACACCAAAATAGAAACAGATCCAAGAGCACATAGGGGTCACTAAAACATTAAAAGATAAAATGCGATAACTACTGCTGGACAAACCTTAATTGTTTTATGACCCTTGGCAGAAACTCTTCATTGACAATTCTAGAAAGAAATTCGGATTACCAACACACAAACATAGAATGTCTCATATCGAGAATATTTCATTGAACATGAAGAAAAATTAATTATTTTTAATAATATGTAGAAATCTCCACTTTTACCTGAAGACGGTCACGAGACCAGAAACACGTGTCGAAAATTATGTAAAACAAAGCATAATATTTTTTCTAAATAAATCCACATTACAACCAAAAAACGTTTGCAGCACCTCTCTTCTTTTTAATATACATACTTTTCTCTCGTTGGAACCACTACAACATATTTTTTTATATATATATATATATATATATATATATATATATATATATATATATATATATATATATATAAAAAGGAGATCAGCCAATTCGCTACCTTGGTGGTTTGGTTTCTTCAAGCAATGATTCTGGTCAGTTGGTGTGCAGAATCAGTTGATCTAATTTTTATACCTAAAAGCTCTTCATATTAAATTTTTATTTTTTATACATTTTGTATTGAGCACTTTTTTATACTACTGTTTCCTGGTCTAATTCAACTCTAACCATTAACTTTTTTATTGTTATATATATATATATATATATATATATAAAATTCATATCGATGTTGAATTCATTTATTTTGTAATTTTTGAATATTTAATGGACTGTTGTTACAATGTATAATGGTTTCCTTTACATATATGCAAATTGCTTTTCTGCAATCTAATATTTCATAGTAAGCAGTTTCTTTTTGTAAGTAGTAATAGCAGTAGGCATTATTTTATCTTGCGTGATAAAGATAGCATCCTGTTTGGTCAAAATTCAGTCTTTTCATGGTAAAAGTTGGGTGACCTCTTTAGGGTGCAGGCCTGGATGATAGTATATAGACACCGTGCACTACTCAGGCTACATGACCTCCCTTGCAGCCATACCGACAAGATCCTAAGGAATACAATGCATTTGAGGATGGCTTGGCTGCGGGAGTTGTGGGAAAATTGTCAGTGTTGACAGGCAACCGCTTTCCAGGCTCCACTCCAGGTTTTCTGTCTGGATTTACTTCCATAGCCTTTTCTGTGTTAAAACAAAGCAGCAAAGCTTTAAATCAGTGTTTTCCTTTCCCTAAATGCACTGACTTCAAGGTCTGTCGAACTCTATCAACCTGAACCAGCTGGTTATAAGACACCATTTTGTCCACCATCATCCATTTTCTGCCTTGGAGATGGACTTTGTTGTCAGAGCTTATTTGAGACACAGGAGCATTTTAGAGACAGTAGGAGCTTGTCCTCTACTATCACCCGGTGAATTGAAAACACAGAATATATATAATGTTTATATACATACATTATATATGTTCCAAAGATTGTCTTTTTTCTGAATGCTTGTAGAAATGGATATGTTTCTGACATAATAAAAGTTTATACATTTCAGTAAATGTTATTTCTCACAGTTTACAGGCGAAAAGGAAAAACAAAAAACATATTGAGTTTGTGGAACTGGTCTGTAGTCTCAGCTGTTGGTTAAAGTTTTGATATCTAGATTGTTAACTATGCTGACTATTGTGGCCCTACCAAGGATTCAACTTACCACTTGGCTAACAAATTTCTGATTAGGCTGCCACTCCTCAACTTAACGGATGTGTTCTAAGATGTAGCAGTAGCAGGCTTTTCTCCCTTCCTAACAAAGTGGATTTTACCTTCAGGCATTATTTAACTTTATTGAAATTTCTCCTGGGGAATATTTGTCTATTGTCTGACGAAGTACTGTCACTCAGTTTATTGAGTAACATCCTGTTTTATCATTGATACTTTACTTATCTTTTTGGGGTAAAGAGAATCACTTGGCATAGATTTTTGTGAATGAACTGAAATTTTTGATTTGACTTGCAATGTCTTAGATTTATTTTCAGACAATGTGAAATTCAAGGATTTTGAATGTGTATATATATTTTTTAATAATAAAACAAGGTACTCTCAATCAATGCACACATTATTTTTTTCTAAATGAATGAAAAAAAATCACAATATATTGTTTTTAAAAAAATTTCCAAAAATCAGAGAATTATCTGATTTAAATTAACTTTTCTCCACTTATTTGTTGATGAATGAATTTTATACTGAATAAGTTATTAGAAAACTTTATAGAAATATTTCTGTATAATAAAACCAATAGAATCTAGGTGAAAATTCTTTTTATACTTGTTTTCTAGTATTTATAAATTTAAAATTTTATTTTTGAAGTTATTTTTTGACACATACCATAATCCTCTTTGTGTGTAGCATTTTAATTATTAAATTTTTAATGTCATTCCAAATTCAAATGTTTTTTTTTTTGAGGATTAAATAGCCAGGATATTATTCCCACTAAATTCAAGGCCAGTTTAGTATTTTGATAATCAATAAATCTGTGAAATCTACCAGAAATATGATTTAGATTACACAAAATATTTATACACTTTCAAGGTCAGAAATATGTTTTAAGTAATCTACACTACTGGGAACAAATAGCCTGCATGCAGTTAGAAAACAATGAATAAAATAAAATAGAGCCAGGCATGTTAGTAAAAAGAGCAAGAAGAAAGGGCTATTAACTATAAAACGATAGAAAGCATAGTTGTCATCAAAAGAGATAATTCAAGGTGTGCAGTACGTATTGGGGATGTCAGAATCATGCAAGAATAAAATCCTGACTGTTTGGTCGATTATTAAGGGCATCAGGACAAAGCATCTACAAGCTGCCTTAAATTTTTTAGATTTCTTTAAAGCCTTTGATGATGTACATAGGGGAAAAATGGAAAGTGAAAGAAAGCAAGAAGAAAGGACTAAACATCAATTGCAAGAAGATAGAATGCATGGCTGTTAGCAAAGGCTGACATGCAAATTACAACTTGGAGACACCAAAATTGAAGACGAACAAAAATTTAAATATCTAAGAAGTGTTTTAACAGAGGACAGAAAATGTGGCACTGAAATCCAAAGGATTATTGGGATAGTAAAAGACGCCTTCCAAAAGCTAAGCAAAGTATTAAGAAATAGAAAAAATTTGTTGGAAACAAAGAAAAGAGTACTGAACTGTTACGTAATATCAGCCATCCTATATATTAGTGAATGCTGGACAATATCCTCACAAATGAAGAAGAGACTTGAAGCAACAGAAATATGGTTCTACAGAAAGATGCTGAGAATAACAAGGACTGGACGTGTGAGCAACAACAAAGTTTTAGAGAAAATGGAAACCAAAAGGACACTTGTACTTAATATCAGGAAGATAGTTGAAGTTAATAGGACACATAATGAGGAAAGATGGCTTGGAAAATTTGATGCTCACAAGACATACTGAAGGCAAGAGAAACAAAGGAAAACAATATATAACCTACCTAGAGTGCTTGAGTAAATAGATGGCAGAACAAGGTTTAAGAGAGATAATAAAAATTTATTAAAAGCTACAAAAGACAGGAAATTGTGGAGAGCCATGATAGCCAACGCCCTGAAGGGACACAGCAGAAGAAGAATGAGCTTGAGCAAATAAATGGCAGAACAAGGTTTAGGAGACATAAGAGAAAGATAAAATTTATAAATAGCTACAAAGGACAAGAAATTGTGGAGAGCCATGATCACCTATAACCTGAAGGGACTTGGTGCATAGAACAAGAAGCCTCTTAGGAAAGGTATGAACCTATCTCT
>CAHIKZ030003660.1:1142500-1240000 GCA_903632075.3 Acanthosepion pharaonis
TATATATATATATATATATATATATATATATATATATAGGAGGAGGAGCTGTGATACATATTAAACAGTACTGTCTGTGAAATGAAATAATTTAGCTCTTGAAAAATATATTTCAATTGAGCACTGTTGAGTGATAAGCCAATTCTATAAACAACAGCCACCTGCATTAATGCAAAGCTCTTCAGTAAAATGAATTGGAGCACTCCAGCTGATTGGCATTTGTTTACATTTGTAAAAACAATATGCTAGATTGAGTTGTTTCTCTTTGTTGAATGAAGATAGTTCAGTGGTAGAAACTCTGACTGTTCGGTTGGGTTTAGATCCAGGGTTGAAGTATTTGGATGTCTAGTTGCACTGAGGAGCTGTGATACAGTGAAACAGTACCATCTGCAAATGACATATATATATATATATATATATATATATACTTTATTTTAGGATATTACATCAAAAACATTTAAAAAAACACTACACAAATGCAATCATGTTTCAATGTGTATTATTAACACATCTCATCAGGTGTTAGTAAATAATTGTTGTAATTTTTTGTATTGAGCACTCTTTTAAATTGAATTGTCATGAATTTTTGAATTGGATTCTATTCATTCTCATTTCACATGGATATATATATATATATATATATATATATATATATATATATATATATATATATATATATGTGAAAAGTGAATATAAATATAAATAAATATATATATATGTATAATTATTTATATATTATATTGTGGTAATTTATTAGAAAGCGCTCAATATCAGAGATAGATGCTAACATATTTGGTTGGATATGTGAGTTTGTGACCCTGGGTTTGTTTAGCGATCGTCAGACAAACTGAGTTTTTCAGTTTGTCTGTTTATAAAACCCAGGGTTACAAACTCACATCTATCCAACCAAATATATATATATATATATATATATATATATGAATATATATATATATTTTATTCCTCACCAGTATACAACTTGGAGTTTCATGTACAATGCAATCTTGTGCATGAAATGAAAGTCCATGTCATGCTATCAATGAGGAAAATATATATATATATATATATATATATATATTTCTTTATTACTTTGAAAGTTAATATAGTCGATATGCATATTTGAAAAAGATACTCTATTTTTATTTTTATTTTAAACAGTGTGAATTAAGTCTACTCGCCTGCTCTGAGCAATCAATAGTGAAATCTCATTAAAGAAAATCAAACCTACATCTCCTCCCGACCTTCTGCCAGAGAACACATTTTGTTCATTGAGATTTCTCAACTATATATATATATATATATATATATATATATATATATATATATATAAATATATTAAATAGAGATATTTAGAAACCATTAGATTCATTTTAGCTATTTAGAAACCAGAATCAACATTCCTGGATCAAGTGAAGATTGTCAGCAGGAGGAATTGATAAAAAGTATAATGAGTTCATATAATTGCAGTCATTTTTGACATTTAGAAAGCTGGGTCTGGTTGGGTATTTCCACTAGTACATATAATATAATTGAATCATAGAATTGCATGAACCCTAGATTTTAGCAAAAATGATCATGTCTGCTAACAATCTCTTTGATCTTGTCTCTTCAACAAAATGTGAATTTGGGGTTGTTGAAAAGAAAACATCCTGTATGAATCATGGCAAGAGTAAATTTTTTCTAAAAGGTGATTAGAAGAGGGAAGGGGAGGGGAAAAGAAGAAGAGAGAGGAAGAGGAGGAGGAGAAGGAAGAGAGAGGCAATACAGAAGTGGAGGGTGGAGGAATAAGAAGAGGAGGGAGGGGAGGAGAAAGAAGAGAGATGGGGTGACAGATGAATAAGGAGGGAGGTGGAGGAATAAGAAGAGGGATTGGGGAAACATAAAAATAAGGAGAAGAAGGAAGAAGAGGGATGGATACAGAAGTGAAGGGTGGAGGAATAAGAAGAGGGGGAGGGAGGAGTGGGGAGGAATAAGAAGAGGGAGGGAGGAGTGGGGAAGAATAAGAAGAGGGATGAAGACACAGAAGAATAAGGATGGAGGAGGAGAAGGAAGAAGTGATGGGAGAAATATGAATAAGGGGAGGGAAAATAAGAAGAGAGATGGAGAGGGAAGAAGATCAAAAAGAAGAAGAGACAGGAGAGTAAGAAGTGGAGGGAGGAGGGGGAAGAAGTGAGGGAGGGGGAGGAAGAAGAGGGAAAGGAGGAAGAAGAACAATAACAAGAAAATAGAGAAGGAAGAAGAATAAAATGGAAATGAAAATATTGAGGAGGAGGATCAGGAGAAGAATGGGAGTAGGAGGAGAAGAAGGGGAGGGGAGGAGCAAAAGGAAAAAGAAAAGAAGGCGAGGGGGAAGAAAAGAAGTGTGACAAGAAGAAGAAAGTGGAAAGGAAAAGAAATATAAAATGGAGAATAAGAAGAAAAAAGAAGAAGAAGAAGAAGAAGAAGGAGAAGAAGAAGAAGAAGAAGAAGAAGAAGAAGAAGAAGAAGATGGACTTGTTTTATGAAATTCTTTTATCTCTTCTCAACAAAAATATTCTAGTCATGTCATTTTTCCTTTTCTTTTTATGTTATTATTCCAGCTAGGTCATTGTAACGATAAATTTTCTTTATTATTTTTTCTTCAAAGATAAAACAAGCCTCTTTCCTGAAACAAAATTGAAAAAAAATTTGTTTTAAAGTTTTTTTTGTATCTTGCTTCGTTTTCCAAGGTTAATCATTGCTAAATTTATCGTCTGTGAATTGAAGTTAAACCTTAATCATACATCCCACTGAACACAATTTATCTTCATGTATGAAAAAATTCTCAAAGACCCTTGCATGAAATGTTTCTTCTTCATCAAGTCCTATCCCAAAGAAAGAGGTATAAATGAAAAAAATTAGCAAGGATCTATTATATCTCTTATACAAACCTTTTCAGTAGATACAGGTTTGGTTTACATTCACAATGAAAGGGATGTTCCCTCAGGGAGGCCCCATGCCTTGAGTACCTATTGGTCCTTAAAATCAACCCAGACCTCAATTGGATCTTGTACATATGATCCATTGCTAAAGATGCAAGGAAGATGGTCAGATCCCGGTACCACTCCAGTAAGTACCTGACTCCTTTTGCTAACCTCTACCTTTACAAGAGGCAGATCAAGCTGAAAATGGAGAACTGCTGCCATATTTTGGCAGGATCTACCCAGTCCTCACTTTCCAGTCTTGATAGAGTCCAAAAACGTCTCCTTGTCCTTGTAGGTGTCAAATTATTTTCCACCCTGCAACCCCTTTCCCCACAGATGAAAAGTTGCAAGCCTCTCACTGCTCTATCACTATTACTGTAGAAAGTGTTCAGACAAACTACATACCTTAGATGAACCAGTCAAAAGCTTCACGGCAAAGAACCACCCTTATTCTTTTCGTATTCCCCTGGTGAGATATAAATTCCGCTCAAGCAGCTTCTTCCCACAAACCACACAGCTTTGTGGAACCGACTCCCAAGAGGTTGCTTCCCCAATCACTACAATCTTAATCTGTTCAAGTCTAAGGTTAACCATTATTTTCCATGCATATCTGCATAAGCTGTGCTTCTTACTCACTGTAAATAAAAAAAAAGATTCTTTTTTTGATTTTATCAAGAATCTCTCGATACACAGCAGAAGCACCAGACCAGATGAAAGGTGCCAAGACTCTTTAGTTTCACCAGTTCTAACCTTCATGTTTAAGACCCACCATGCCACACATATTGTAGCGAACCACTCTCATTCTTTTCATCTATTTGTGAGATGTAAGATTTACTGAAGCAGCTTCTTCCTATATACTGTTGATATTACTTCCAAAATAAAACAAACTTAACCTATTCAAGACTAGGATTAACCCTTATCTTCCTCACATATCCCCCCTAAACTGTGCTTCTTACTCTGTAACAATCTACATCGAGTGGCTCCCAGGGTTTCTACAAGGTGAATATCACTGTAAAAAAAACATGATCCTGTAACCTATTAGGGTCTAAAGGGAATAAAATGTACTGCAGCCAAAGCAGTAGTGGTGTGTCTTGGGCAAGATAACCTGATGGATCCCTAATCTTCACAGGCTGGCTCTGAATTTTTCCTTATCATAGACTGGTTGCCAACCAAGGCTATACGGTCCAGTCTGTTCTACTATTTGCCCATAACTGCAGGTGAAGCAAAGCATTTATAATTTTCCCAAGAGTATTAGTACGTAAGTGAATGTAATGAACTCTACTGGAATTCAAACTTGGCTCTCTGATTCTGCAATCCAAGCTGCTATCTATTACTCCACCATGACTGCTTTGGTTGGCACAAGAGTCAAAAAGGAAGGCATAGGTTGTTTGCAATATATACTATTTATATCATTTGGGTTATTGTCCTTATTTTTATTGCCATATTCACAATGTTTCAGCTGTTGTATGCTCCAACATTCTTCAGGTGATATACATTGTGAATATGGCAATAAAGAACAGTCGAAACAATGTAAATAGTATAAATTGTTATAATCTTCATCTCAAAAATATAGACAGATCCTGAAGAAGGCAATGGCCAAAACATTGTGAATATGACAATAATGATGATGACAACAGTCTAAATGATGTAAATCATGTAAATAGCTACAATAACTCATCTCAGAAATATAGACAGATCCTGAAGAAGGCCAGTGTCTACAATGTCTGAAACATTGTGAATATGGCAATAAAGATGAGGGCAACATTCTGAATGATGTAAATAGTTCAAACAGTTACAATACCTCATCTCAGAAATATAGAGAGATCCTGAAGAAGGCTGGAGTGTACAACAACCGAAACATTATGAATATGGCAATAAATGAGGACAACAGTTTGAATGATGTAAATAGTATAAATAGTTACAATACCTCATCTCAAAAATATCGACAGATCCCGAAGAAGGCCAGAGTGTACAACAACCGAAACATTATGAATATGGCAATGAAGATGAGGACAACAGTTTGAATGATGTAAATAGTCTAAATAGTTACAATACCTCATCTTAGACTGACTGCACAAGAATAAAATATGTAACTGATATCTACACAGTCGGCTAATTTCAACTTCAACAGAAATTAGTGGCTTTAATACAAAAAAACAAACAAAGATATCAATTTAACAGACAGACATTAGTGGCTTTAACCCTTTAGTCTTCAACCTGCCCAACACAATCCTATAAATATTGGCTTGCAATGTTCAACTTGATGTAATTCGCTCTATGTACTTCTTCTTAATGTGTAGAGTCCCCTCAGGCAATCATGGCTCTCCATCATTTCCTGTCCTTTTTAGCTCTTAATAAATTTTGCCTTTTTGTTATTTTTCCTAAATGCTATTATGTTTCTGCTTTCTATTACTTAAAGTTTCATGCGAACACTTAGATGTTGATACTGTTGTTTCATAATCCTCACATGGTAAGTATCACAAGATACTCACTTCCTTAACTGAGTATTATTATTATTATCATTATTATTAGATCAAGTAATTTCAACTGTAAAATGATGAGACCTATCAGCCAGTCTAGTACTGCACTTAAATTTGTAAAGTCTAGGTACCAAAGCTCATCAGAACAATTACCATGAAAGTATTTATAGAAAAGGTACAGGGAAGCTATGTTACAGTAGTAAAAAAGGGACTGAAGCTGAGATGCCAAGTCAACATCAATAACATTGCAGAAATAAATATGAAAAGAATTTTTTTTATTCATATATTTGTAAAAATAGCAGAATGAGGAAATTTAAATAAATACATAACAACGGTTAAAAGTAATTATAAATTTTGAAAAAATGCATTTTACAGGCATTTTTTCCATTTGCTGTTGCCACATATTTTTATAATTTTGTAAATATGATATTATTCTTGTAAATAAAGAATCTGATAAATAAATAGTGTTGTCAATTGTCAAGAACAAAGAAAATATATAAATCCACTTTCATATGTTGGGCTTTATTAAAACTAATCATCACATTACTGAGGGAGTCAAAAGTGTATACAGTAATAGCTGTGTCAAGGAAATGACTGTCTTTTTGACACAGCATATTTCTGTGGGCATTGAGGTTCAATAGAGCCTGAACTAAAAATGTAAAGTCTAATTACATGTTTCTCTCCAGGAATTCAAAAATCAACAAATGTATTCACCAAGTTTTTTATTAATTCTGTGTATCCAGGCAATTAAAACTCCAACTGTGTGTAAATTAGCAGAAAAAGAGAAGATGTCCCTTGAATAAAAATGATGAGAGTTTGCTATACACATCTCTTCATTTTTTTTCACCTACATTAACATTTTCAACTATGTGCGGCATCCATTCAGGATATAGGCAATCATGGCTCTCCACAACTTCCTATTTCCTTAGCATTTTTTCTCCCTCTCCTCCATCCATTCACACAAGCTACCCAGGTAAGTTACTTGCTACCTTCCCATATCACTCTTGTCTATGGTAGTGGTAAGAAAGACTACCCTCAAGAGCCTGGTTGGAGGTCCCAGACAGTACTTTATGACCCTCGTTATCTTATCTACATTTTCTTTGTCTACCTATATTTATATACATCATAAATTAAACTAAGCACAATTGAGTATTAAAGGATGAAAATCTGGGGGGCATCATTCTGGTGTCTTTTTTTTTTGTTGTCCAAATCCATGAATTTGTTTTTCTCATGCTAAGTCTTGAAAAAAAACGATATAATAATTCACTTTTGAACATGTTAAAATTCTACAACTTTTTAACAAGAAAAATCTCAACATGATGCTAAAAACGGCCACAAAAATATTGTTTATTTATTTAAGATGGAATCATCTATTATTCCATGTGACTGATTTGTATTCAGATACATTGTATTTATTTCAATTTTTCTAATCAAATTCTTCTCACCTATATTGCAGATGCTCCATTATTGTACATAATTAGGTTATAATAAAATTTGCATTTTATATGAATGCTACCTTATAAAAATTGAGATGTAGTAGAGTGGGGGGCTCAAAGTCATAGATTTGATGGGGGCCCACGAGACCCATTCACAGGCCCTGATAGTAATATTAGCTATTTCCTTAGAAAGAATTATTTAGCATTCATTGACTGAGCAGCCAGTACTGATTTTGGTTGCAATTTATTAAATCTTTTGCTTAAAACAATTTTTCAGGAAAATATGTTTCTCAAGCCCAGCTGTAATAACTCTTTCAAGTATTGATGGAGGTTTCCTTCCTAATCTTTTATTTGAAGTAATGTGGAATGTCAACATCTTGATTATGTCATTATTTTCTCTTCTCAAGCCCAGTAGCTGTTATCACTCTTTCCAGTATTGATGGGGATTTCCTTCCTAACCTTTTATTTGAAGTAGTGTGGAATGTCAACATCTTGATTATGTCATTATTTTCTCTTCACAAGCCCAGTAGCTGTTATCACTCTTTCCAGTATTGATGGGGATTTCCTTCCTAACCTTTTATTTGAAGTAATGTGGAATGTTAACATCTTGATTATGTCATTATTTTCTCTTCTCAAGCCCAGTAGCTGTTATCACTCTTTCCAGCATTGATGGGGGTTTCCTTCCTAACCTTTTATTTGAAGTAGTTTGGAATATGAACATCTTGATTATGTCATTATTTTCTCTTCTCAAGCCCAGTAGCTGTTATCACTCTTTCCAGTATTGATGGGGGTTTCCTTCCTAACCTTTTATTTGAAGTAGTTTGGAATATGAACATCTTGATTATGTCATTATTTTCTCTTCTCAAGCCCAGTAGCTGTTATCACTCTTTCCAGTATTGATGGGGATTTCCTTCCTAACCTTTTATTTGAAGTAGTGTGGAATGTTAACATCTTGATTATGTCATTATTTTCTCTTCTCAAGCCCAGTAGCTGTTATCACTCTTTCCAGTATTGATGGGGGTTTCGTTACTAACCTTTTATTTGAAGTAGTGTGGAATGTCAACATCTTGATTATGTCATTATTTTCTCTTCTCAAGCCCAGTAGCTGTTATCACTCTTTCCAGTATTGATGGGGATTTCCTTCCTAACCTTTTATTTGAAGTAGTTTGGAATATGAACATCTTGATTATGTCATTATTTTCTCTTCTCAAGCCCAGTAGCTGTTATCACTCTTTCCAGTATTGATGGGGGTTTCCTTCCTAACCTTTTATTTGAAGTAATGTGGAATGTCAACATCTTGATTATGTCATTATTTTCTCTTCTCAAGCCCAGTAGCTGTTATCACTCTTTCCAGTATTGATGGGGGTTTCCTTCCTAACCTTTTTATTTGAAGTAGTGTGGAATGACAACATCTTGATTATGTCATTATTTTCTCTTCTCAAGCCCAGTAGCTGTTATCACTCTTTCCAGTATTGATGGGGTTTCCTTCCTAACCTTTTTATTTGAAGTAGTTTGAATATGAACATCTTGATTATGTCATTATTTTCTTTTCTCAAGCCCAGTAGCTGTTATCACTCTTTCCAGTATTGATGGGGATTTCCTTCCTAACCTTTTATTTGAAGTAGTGTGGAATGTTAACATCTTGATTATGTCATTATTTTCTCTTCTCAAGCCCAGTAGCTGTTATCACTCTTTTCCAGTATTGATGGGGGTTTCGTTACTAACCTTTTATTTGAAGTAGTGTGGAATGTCAACATCTTGATTATGTCATTATTTTCTCTTCTCAAGCCCAGTAGCTGTTATCACTCTTTCCAGTATTGATGGGGATTTCCTTCCTAACATTTTATTTGAAGTAGTTTGGAATATGAACATCTTGATTATGTCATTATTTTCTCTTCTCAAGCCCAGTAGCTGTTATCACTCTTTCCAGTATTGATGGGGGTTTCCTTCCTAACCTTTTATTTGAAGTAATGTGGAATGTCAACATCTTGATTATGTCATTATTTTCTCTTCTCAAGCCCAGTAGCTGTTATCACTCTTTCCAGTATTGATGGGGGTTTCCTTCCTAACCTTTTATTTGAAGTAGTGTGGAATGACAACATCTTGATTATGTCATTATTTTCTCTTCTCAAGCCCAGTAGCTCTTATCACTCTTTCCAGTATTGATGGGGATTTCCTTCCTAACCTTTTATTTGAAGTAATGTGGAATGTCAACATCTTGATTATGTCATTATTTTCTTTTCTCAAGCCCAGTAGCTGTTATCACTCTTTTTCCAGCATTGATGGTGGTTTCCTTCCCTAACCTTTTTATTTGAAGTAGTTTGGAATGTTAACATCTTGATTATGTCATTATTTTCTCTTCTCAAGCCCAGTAGCTGTTATCACTCTTTTTTCCAGTATTGATGGGACAACATCTTGATTATGTCATTATTTTCCTTCCTAACCTTTTATTTGAAGTAGTGTGGAATGTTAACATCTTGATTATGTCATTATTTTCTCTTCTCAAGCCCAGTAGCTGTTATCACTCTTTCCAGTATTGATGGGGTTTTCTTCCTAACCTTTTATTTGAAGTAGTGTGGAATGACAACATCTTGATTATGTCATTATTTTCTCTTCTCAAGCCCAGTAGCTGTTATCACTCTTTCCAGTATTGATGGGGGTTTCCTTCCTAACCTTTTATTTGAAGTGGAAGTGATTGGAATGACAACATCTTGATTATGTCATTTTATTTTCTCTTCTCAAGCCCAGTAGCTCTTATCACTCTTTCCAGTATTGATGGGGATTTCCTTCCTAACCTTTTATTTGAAGTAATGTGGAATGTCAACATCTTGATTATGTCATTATTTTCTTTTCTCAAGCCCAGTAGCTGTTATCACTCTTTCCAGCATTGATGGTGGTTTCCTTCCTAACCTTTTATTTGAAGTAGTTTGGAATATCAACATCTTGATTATGTCATTATTTTCTGTTCTCAAGCCCAGTAGCTGTTATCACTCTTTCCAGTATTGATGGGGATTTCCTTCCTAACCTTTTATTTGAAGTAATGTGGAATGTCAACATCTTGATTATGTCATTATTTTCCCTTCTCAAGCCCAGTAGATGTTATCACTCTTTACAGTATTGATGGGGGTTTCCTTCCTAACCTTTTATTTGAAGTAATGTGGAATGTCAACATCTTGATTATGTCATTATTTTCTCTTCTCAAGCCCAGTAGCTGTTATCACTCTTTCCAGTATTGATGGTGGTTTCCTTCCTAACCTTTTATTTGAAGTAGTGTGGAATGACAACATCTTGATTATGTCATTATTTTCTCTTCTCAAGCCCAGTAGCTGTTATCACTCTTTCCAGTATTGATGGGGGTTTCCTTCCTAACCTTTTATTTGAAGTAGTGTGGAATGACAACATCTTGATTATGTCATTATTTTCTCTTCTCAAGCCCAGTAGCTGTTATCACTCTTTCCAGTATTGATGGGGGTTTCCTTCCTAACCTTTTATTTGAAGTAGTGTAGAATGACAACATCTTGATTATGTCATTATTTTCTCTTCTCAAGCCCAGTAGCTGTTATCACTCTTTCCAGTATTGATGGGGGTTTCCTTCCTAACCTTTTATTTGAAGTAATGTGGAATGTCAACATCTTGATTATGTCATTATTTTCTCTTCTCAAGCCCAGTTGCTGTTATCACTCTTTCCAGTATTGATGGGGGTTTCCTTCCTAACCTTTTATTTGAAGTAGTGTGGAATGACATCTTGATTATGTCATTATTTTCTCTTCTCAAGCCCAGTAGCTGTTATCATTCTTTCCAGTATTGATGGGGGTTTCCTTCCTAACCTTTTATTTGAAGGAATGTGGAATACCAACATCTTGATTATGTCATTATTTTCTCTTCTCAAGCCCAGTAGCTGTTATCACTCTTTCCAGTATTGATGGGGATTTCCTTCCTAACCTTTTATTTGAAGTAATGTGGAATGTCAACATCTTGATTATGTCATTATTTTCCCTTCTCAAGCCCAGTAGATGTTATCACTCTTTACAGTATTGATGGGGGTTTCCTTCCTAACCTTTTATTTGAAGTAATGTGGAATGTCAACATCTTGATTATGTCATTATTTTCTCTTCTCAAGCCCAGTAGCTGTTATCACTCTTTCCAGTATTGATGGGGGTTTCCTTCCTAAACTTTTATTTGAAGTAATGTGGAATACCAACATCTTGATTATGTCATTATTTTTCTTCTCAAGCCCAGTAGCTGTTATCCTCTTTCCAGTATTGATGGGGTTTCTTCCTAACCTTTTATTTGAAGTAATGTGGAATGTCAACATCTTGATTATGTCATTATTTTCTCTTCTCAAGCACAGTAGCTGTTATCACTCTTTCCAGTATTGATGGGGGTTTCCTTCCTAACCTTTTATTTGAAGTAGTGTGGAATGACAACATCTTGATTATGTCATTATTTTCTCTTCACAAGCCCAGTAGCTGTTATCACTCTTTCCAGTATTGATGGGGGTTTCCTTCCTAACCTTTTATTTGAAGTAATGTGGAATGTCAACATCTTGATTATGTCATTATTTTCTCTTCACAAGCCCAGTAGCTGTTATCACTCTTTTCCAGTATTGATAGGGGTTTCCTTCCTAACCTTTTATTGTAAGTAGTGTGGAATGACAACATCTTGATTATGTCATTATTTTCTCTTCTCAAGCCCAGTAGCTGTTATCACTCTTTCCAGTATTGATGGGGATTTCCTTCCTAACCTTTTATTTGAAGTAGTGTGGAATGACAACATCTTGATTATGTCATTTTTTTCTCTTCTCAAGCCCAGTAGCTCTTATCACTCTTTCCAGTATTGATGGGGGTTTCCTTCCTAACCTTTTATTTGAAGTAGTGTGGAATGACAACATCTTGGTTATGTCATTATTTTCTCTTCTCAAGTCCAGTAGCTGTTATCACTCTTTCCAGTATTGATGGGAGTTTCCTTCCTAACCTTTTATTTGAAGTAGTGTGGAATGTCAACATCTTGATTATGTCATTAGTTTCTCTTCTCAAGCCCAGTAGCTGTTATCTCTCTTTCCAGTATTGATGGGGTTTTCCTTCCTAACCTTTTATTTGAAGTAGTGTGGAATGACAACATCTTGATTATGTCATTATTTTCTCTTCTCAAGCCCAGTAGCTGTTATCACTCTTTCCAGTATTGATGGGGGTTTCCTTCCTAACTTTTTTATTTGAAGTAATGTGGAATGTCAACATCTTGATTATGTCATTATTTTTCTTCTCAAGCCCAGTAGCTGTTATCACTCTTTCCAGTATTGATGGGGGGTTTCCTTCCTAACCTTTTATTTGAAGTAATGTGGAATATCAACATCTTGATTATGTCATTATTTTCTCTTCACAAGCCCAGTAGCTGTTATCACTCTTTGCAGTATTGATGGGGGTTTCCTTCCTAACCTTTTATTTGAAGTAGTTTGGAATATCAACATCTTGATTATGTCATTATTTTCTCTTCTCAAGCCCAGTAGATGTTATCACTCTTTCCAGTATTGATGGGGGTTTCCTTCCTAACCTTTTATTTGAAGTAATGTGGAATGTCAACATCTTGATTATGTCATTATTTTCTCTTCTCAAGCCCAGTAGCTGTTATCACTCTTTCCAGTATTGATGGGGGTTTCCTTTCTAACCTTTTATTTGAAGTAGTTTGGAATATCAACATCTTGATTATGTCATAATTTTCTCTTCTCAAGCCCAGTAGCTGTTATCACTCTTTCCATCATTGATGGGGGTTTCCTTCCTAACCTTTTATTTGAAGTAGTTTGGAATATCAACATCTTGATTATGTCATTATTTTCTCTTCTCAAGCCCAGTAGCTGTTATCACTCTTTCCAGTATTGATGGGGGTTTCCTTCCTAACCTTTAATTTGAAGTAGTTTGGAATATCAACATCTTGATTATGTCATTATTTTCTCTTCTCAAGCCCAGTAGCTGTTATCACTCTTTCCAGTATTGATGGGGGTTTCCTTCCTAACCTTTTATTTGAAGTAATGTGGAATGTCAACATCTTGATTATGTCATGATTTTTTCTTCTCAAGCCCAGTAGCTGTTATCACTCTTTCCAGTATTGATGGGGTTTCCTTCCTAACCTTTTATTTGAAGTAATGTGGAATATCAACATCTTGATTATGTCATTATTTTTCTTCTCAAGCCCAGTAGCTGTTATCACTCTTTCCAGTATTGATGGGGTTTCTTCCTAACCTTTTTATTTGAAGTAATGTGGAATATCAACATCTTGATTATGTCATTATTTTCTCTTCTCAAGCCCAGTAGCTGTTATCACTCTTTCCAGTATTGATGGGGGTTTCCTTCCTAACCTTTTATTTGAAGTAATGTGGAATGTCAACATCTTGATTATGTCATTATTTTCTCTTCTCAAGCCCAGTAGCTGTTATCACTCTTTCCAGTATTGATGGGGGTTTCCTTCCTAACCTTTTATTTGAAGTAATGTGGAATCTCAACATCTTGATTATGTCATTATTTTCTCTTCTCAAGCCCAGTAGCTGTTATCACTCTTTCCAGTATTGATGGGGGTTTCCTTCCTAACCTTTTATTTGAAGTAGTTTGGAATATGAACATCTTGATTATGTCATTATTTCTCTTCTCAAGCCCAGTAGCTGTTATCACTCTTTCCAGTATTGATGGGGTTTCCTTCCTAACCTTTTATTTGAAGTAATGTGGAATGTCAACATCTTGATTATGTCATTATTTTCTCTTCTCAAGCCCAGTAGCTGTTATCACTCTTTCCAGTATTGATGGGGATTTCCTTTCTAACCATTTATTGGAAGTAGTGTGGAATGTTAACATCTTGATTATGTCATTATTTTCTCTTCTCAAGCCCAGTAGCTGTTATCACTCTTTCCAGTATTGATGGGGGTTTCCTTCCTAACCTTTTATTTGAAGTAGTTTGGAATGACAACATCTTGATTATGTCATTATTTTCTCTTCTCAAGCCCAGTAGCTGTTATCACTCTTTCCAGTATTGATGGGGATTTCCTTCCTAACCTTTTATTTGAAGTAATGTGGAATATCAACATCTTGATTATCTCATTATTTTCTTTTCTCAAGCCCAGTACCTGTTATCACTCTTTCCAGTATTGATGGTGGTTTCCTTCCTAACCTTTTATTTGAAGTAGTTTGGAATATCAACATCTTGATTATGTCATTATTTTCTCTTCTCAAGCCCAGTAGCTGTTATCACTCTTTCCAGTATTGATGGGGGTTTCCTTCTTAACCTTTTATTTGAAGTAGTGTGGAATGACAACATCTTGATTATGTCATTATTTTCTCTTCTCAAGCCCAGTAGCTGTTATCACTCTTTCCAGTATTGATGGGGGTTTCGTTCCTAACCTTTTATTTGAAGTAGTGTGGAATGACAACATCTTGATTATGTCATTATTTTCTCTTCTCAAGCCCAGTAGATGTTATCACTCTTTCCAGTATTGATGGGAGTTTCCTTCCTAACCTTTTATTTGAAGTAGTGTGGAATGTCAACATCTTGATTATGTCATTATTTTCTCTTCTCAAGCCCAGTTGCTGTTATCACTCTTTCCAGTATTGATGGGGGTTTCCTTCCTAACCTTTTATTTGAAGTAGTGTGGAAAGTCAACATCTTGATTATGTCATTATTTTCTCTTCTCAAGCCCAGTTGCTGTTATCACTCTTTCCAGTATTGATGGGGGTTTCCTTCCTAACCTTTTATTTGAAGTAGTTTGGAATGACAACATCTTGATTATGTCATTATTTTCTCTTCTCAAGCCCAGTAGCTGTTATCACTCTTTCCAGCATTGATGGTGGTTTCCTTTCTAACCTTTTATTTGAAGTAGTTTGTAATATCAACATCTTGATTATGTCATTATTTTCTCTTCTCAAGCCCAGTAGCTGTTATCACTCTTTCCAGTATTGATGGGGGTTTCCTTCCTAAACTTTTATTTGAAGTAATGTGGAATACCAACATCTTGATTATGTCATTATTTTCTCTTCTCAAGCCCAGTAGCTGTTATCACTCTTTCCAGTATTGATGGGGGTTTCCTTCCTAACCTTTTATTTGAAGTAGTTTGGAATATCAACATCTTGAT
Source organism: Acanthosepion pharaonis (assembly GCA_903632075.3). Taxonomy (NCBI): domain Eukaryota; kingdom Metazoa; phylum Mollusca; class Cephalopoda; order Sepiida; family Sepiidae; genus Acanthosepion; species Acanthosepion pharaonis. The sequence continues at coordinate 1,157,472 of CAHIKZ030003660.1, forward strand.
TATGTCATTATTTTCTCTTCTCAAGCACAGTAGCTGTTATCACTCTTTCCAGTATTGATGGGGGTTTCCTTCCTAACCTTTTATTTGAAGTAATGTGGAATGTCAACATCTTGATTATGTCATTATTTTCTCTTCTCAAGCACAGTAGCTGTTATCACTCTTTCCATTATTAATGGAGGTTTCCTTCCTAACCTTTTATTTGAAGTAGTGTGGAATGACAACATCTTGATTATGTCATTATTTTCTCTTCACAAGCCCAGTAGCTGTTATCACTCTTTCCAGTATTGATGGGGGTTTCCTTCCTAACCTTTTATTTGAAGTAATGTGGAATGTCAACATCTTGATTATGTCATTATTTTCTCTTCACAAGCCCAGTAGCTGTTATCACTCTTTCCAGTATTGATGGGGGTTTCCTTCCTAACCTTTTATTTGAAGTAGTGTGGAATGACAACATCTTGATTATGTCATTATTTTCTCTTCTCAAGCCCAGTAGCTGTTATCACTCTTTCCAGTATTGATGGGGATTTCCTTCCTAACCTTTTATTTGAAGTAGTGTGGAATGACAACATCTTGATTATGTCATTTTTTTCTCTTCTCAAGCCCAGTAGCTCTTATCACTCTTTCCAGTATTGATGGGGGTTTCCTCCTAACCTTTTATTTGAAGTAGTGTGGAATGACAACATCTTGGTTATGTCATTATTTTCTCTTCTCAAGTCCAGTAGCTGTTATCACTCTTTCCAGTATTGATGGGGTTTCCTTCCTAACCTTTTATTTGAAGTAGTGTGGAATGTCAACATCTTGATTATGTCATTAGTTTCTCTTCTCAAGCCCAGTAGCTGTTATCTCTCTTTCCAGTATTGATGGGGTTTTCCTTCCTAACCTTTTATTTGAAGTAGTGTGGAATGACAACATCTTGATTATGTCATTATTTTCTCTTCTCAAGCCCAGTAGCTGTTATCACTCTTTCCAGTATTGATGGGGGTTTCCTTCCTAACCTTTTATTTGAAGTAGTGTGGAATGACAACATCTTGATTATGTCATTATTTTCTCTTCACAAGCCCAGTAGCTGTTATCACTCTTTCCAGTATTGATGGGGGTTTCGTTCCTAACCTTTTATTTGAAGTAGTGTGGAATGACAACATCTTGATTATATCATTATTTTCTCTTCTCAAGCCCAGTAGCTGTTATCACTCTTTCCAGTATTGATGGGGGGTTTCGTTCCTAACCTTTTATTTGAAGTAGTGTGGAATGTCAACATCTTGATTATGTCATTATTTTCTCTTCTCAAGCACAGTAGCTGTTATCACTCTTTCCAGTATTGATGGGGGTTTCCTTCCTAACCTTTTATTTGAAGTAATGTGGAATGTCAACATCTTGATTATGTCATTATTTTCTCTTCACAAGCCCAGTAGCTGTTATCACTCTTTCCAGTATCGATGGGGGTTTCCTTCCTAACCTTTTATTTGAAGTAGTGTGGAATGTCAACATCTTGATTATGTCATTATTTTCTCTTCTTAAGCCCAGTAGCTGTTATCACTCTTTCCAGCATTGATGGGGGTTTCCTTCCTAACCTTTTATTTGAAGTAGTGTGGAATCTCAACATCTTGATTATGTCATTATTTTCTCTTCTCAAGCACAGTAGCTGTTATCACTCTTTCCGGTATTGATGGGTGTTTCCTTCCTAACCTTTTATTTAAAGTAGTGTGGAATCTCAACATCTTGATTATGTCATTATTTTCTCTTCACAAGCCCAGTAGCTGTTATCACTCTTTCCAGTATTGATGGGGGTTTCCTTCCTAACCTTTTATTTGAAGTAGTATGGAATGACAACATCTTGATTATGTCATTATTTTCTCTTCTCAAGCACAGTAGCTGTTATCACTCTTTCCAATATTGATGGGGGTTTTCTTCCTAACCTTTTATTTGAAGTAGTGTGGAATGTCAACATCTTGATTATGTCATTATTTTCTCTTCTCAATCCCAGTAGCTGTTATCACTCTTTCCAGCATTGATGGGGGTTTCCTTCCTAACCTTTTATTTGAAGTAGTGTGGAATGTCGACATCTTGATTTGTCATTATTTTCTCTTCTCAAGCCCAGTACCTGTTATCACTCTTTCCAGTATTTATGCGAGTTTCCTTCCTAACCTTTTATTTGAAGTAGTGTGGAATGTCAACATCTTGATTATGTCATTATTTTCTCTTCTCTAACCCAGTAGCTGTTATCACTCTTTTCATTATTTGAAATGTGTCTTCACTGAAGATTTGTCTCCATTAATTCCTGTGCGCACTATCCTAACCTCTGTGATTCTTCCTCAATCTACCCATTTGCAACTCGAACAATAAATATATTCATATATTTTTATATATACATATTTGTTGCCTTATTTGACCTCTGCCGCAATATACAACAATAAGAGATCTGTCTGGAAAGGTCTTTTTTGTGCTGTGTGAGCTCTTAATGAAAGACAGATAAGTGCATTGTGTTATCATCTAACATGATATATTGGCAATATATAATTGTAATTTTCAATTTCTGCAATGCTTGTATTTTTTTTTATCAGGCCTGCTTTTATGGCAGGACAAATTGTGGCTGCTTCACCACAACAATGCACCTGCTAAGAACACCCTGTGCATGCAGGAGTTCCTGGACAAGAAGAACATTGCCATACTTGAACAAACTGCCTATTTACCTGATCTTGCTCCATGTGACTTTTTCCATTCCCCAAGCTCAATCAATGGGACCTGTTTTGAAGGTGTGGAGGCCATCAAAAGAGCTGTAATAATGGAGCTGAGGAGTATCCAAGAAGAATCCTCTCAGCAGTGCATAGGAGCATAGCCGAGAAGGATGGAAAAATACATTAGACACGATGGAGTTTACTTAGAAGGGGAAAACATGGAGTTTGTTGTTTGGAATTGAAATAAATTGTTTGTGACACCAGTCCCTTTACTTTTCAGATAGACCTCATACAAGAACACAAGAAAAATTAAATAAAAAACTTAACCACAATACCTTGTCAGTTATTTTTAACCAAAATTATATATATATATATATATATATATATATATATATATATATATATATATATATGCTATTGATTTCAAATCTATGGATCATGACTCATTTATGAAAAATAATTTCTTAATTTTTGCTTCTTCCCTTAGTTTAAATTTAACATTAGGTCATATTTGATTGGTTGTCTACAAAGAAATCCTGTGTCATTTGCTTTGCTCAGTATGAAAGAAGAGACGAGTGTTGTGGCAGAACAAATCGTCGCTGCTTCATCACAACAATACACCTGCTCACAACACCCTGATCATCCTGACTGAAAAGAACATCACCATACTTGAGCAACCTCACTATTCAACTGATCTTGCTCTGTGACTATGTGACTTTTCCCTAAGCACAAGGTGATCATCAACGGTACTTGTTTTGAAGGTGTGGATGTCATCAAGAGGGCTGTAATAATGGAGCTGAGGAGTATCCAAGAAGAATTCTCCCAGCATTGCATAGGAGCGTGACAGAGAAGGATAGAAAAATACACTAGACATGAGGGAGATTACTTAGAAGGGGAAAACATGGAGTTGGTTGTTTGGAATTGAAAGTTGTTTGTGACACCATTTCCGTTACTTTTCAGATAGACATCATATATATGGTTAGATTTATCTGCAGATTTGTATTGTGAATAAGTTTTTATGAAATCTTATTTCATGATATACCAATAGTTTGTTCTAAAATACCTTGAATAATCGTGAAATAAGTAAAATCTTTTAATCTGATTTCTAAATCTTTTTTTAAACATTTTGCAAAAATAAAAGTAACTCGTTGATTTCTTCTTTATCTCAAAATCTGTCTTTAAAATGCAGTCCTGTTTGAAAAGAAATATTAGAGATAATTATGAAATTAAGTTCTGGAACAAAGAAAAGAAAAGCCATAAAAGAGGCTGTGTTTGTCAATCTGTAGGATTCCATTTTTTATAAAACCATAAATCAAGTTACGTTAATCAGCAAAAACAACATTTTTATTCGATGATCCAAACAAAATTTTCTATCAAAACATTCATAAATATTAATAAATTAACAAAATAAAATTATGTAAAGTAAGAATACTATTTACCTTTGTCCCATAATTATTGATACATTTAGTGTATGAAACATGTATGTAAATGTAACAATTATTATGGAACACATGGAAAATACTATTCTACATCTGTCCCATAATTATTGATACATTTAGTGTATGAAATATGTATGTAAATGTAACAACTATTATGGAACAAATGGAAAATACTATTCTAACTTTGTCCCATAAGTATTGATACATTTAGTGTATTAAATATGTATGTAAATGTAACAATTATTATAGGACAGATAGAAAATACTATTCTAACTTTGTCCCATAATTGTTGGGAAAATTTTAGTTGAGCCAATTTCATTTAGTTTCTTTTTGTTTCTTTTTTTATCACTTTTGATTGATTGATTTGTTTAATGGCATATCAACTCTTTCATGGGTCATTTAATGCTGAAATTTAATTTTCTTGGGAGTTTTGCCTGCAAAATAAATGGATACAAACTACAGAGAAAGGTTGTATATATGAAGAAAGATTATGGCGAATTAAGGTATCAAATAAAGATAAAATAATTTTTTTATTTCTAAATTCTTATAACTTTCATATACATAGGGTGTTGATGATAAAAGACCAAAGGCCTAAAAGCCCTCCACAGGAACTAGCCTAAAATTTGCCTAAGGGGTGACTTCTAGGTTGGTAATTAATAAAGTATTAACAATTTTAAATAGGAAGTTTCTTTCCACCCACACTTTATGCACAGGGCTAGTGCAAGGGGCTTGCACCTCTACATGGAATCTATGATACAGGGTACTCCACACTCTACAATATCTCAATTTTTATAAGGTAATATTTATATGAAATACAAATTTTGTTGTAACCTAATTATGTACGACAATGGATCATATGCAATATAGGTGAACAATTTAAGTAGAAAGACTGAAAATAAATAAATACAATGTATATAAATACAAATTAGAGACATGTCATAATAAATTATTCCATCTTAAATAAATCAACAATGTTTTGTGGAAATTTTTTAACATCAACTTGTGATTTTTCTTGTTAAAAATTTGAAGAATTGTAACACACTGAACAATATCTATAAAAACTAGTGAATTTTATTTAAGATTTATTAAATTTTTCAGCCTCTAATTGTTGTGCTTAGTTTAATTTATAAAATACCAGGTGTAACAGCAAAATTGTCCAAATCATGTAACAACAAAATTGTCTACTTGTTAGATTAAGCTTTGAAGTGTTGTATATCTTAGAAATGATTAAAGATATCTGTGAGGTATTTATAACACTATTGGACTCTACTTTAAACAATAAGAATGTATTTAGCTCTAATTTGAAATGATGATCCCTCTTCCTGTTGTGACCTCCTGATCCAGTTTTCCTTTCTACTGTTCCCTCTTTTTAAAACTTATTCACCATTCTCTTGATGGTTCTTGAAAGGACTTTGAAAATGGAAGCCATATTGGTACCATTACTGAAGGCCTGAATGATCTTTTTCCTCTCATCATTGCTCAGTTGGGAAGACAGTGGATTTGAGATGAAATGATTTTGATCTATTCTCTTTCTAGCTGAATATCTCAAAGGTTTTTCAATGATTCTTACAACAAATGGTGTCAAGTAGGTTAAACATCTTATCTGAAAACCTGGGAAGAAAAAACTCAATTTGTTTCGTGGTTTTTTAAATATTAAACATTTTGTGAGATGAACAATTTTGCTGTTACATGATTTGGACAATTTTGCTGTTACACCTGGTATATAAAATATAATTAGAAAAAAAGCAAATGCTAAGAAGATAGCAAGGGTCACAAAGCACAGTCCAGGGCATCCAATCAGTCTAGCCCTCCCTTGTTGGGAGATTTGGAGTTAGTACGTGCTGGCCTTGCTTATACATATCTTTATATGTAAACACACAAGTGTACAGATTTGTTTCAAGAGGTATATAAAAGTGCACTGACCTCATTATATTTTCACAGGATTAAGAATTTAATGTGAGGAGGAAAAACGATTGCCAAGGGGCAATACGAGAAAATGAAAATTAGGAAGAGTAATTAATTTGTTTTTTTTTTTGTAGCAAGCAAGTACAGAAGAAAACCCAAAAGATGTGCATATGATGAGGCACGGTGGAGTAATGGATAGCAGCTCGGATTAAGGAATCGTAAAGCCGAGTTCAAATTCCAGTCAAATCCATTACATTCACTTATGTGCTAATACCCTTGGGAAAGGCATGAATCCTCTTCTTCTCTCCACCCTCAGCTATGGGTAAATAGCAAAACAGACCAGGTTCTATAGCCTTGGATGGCAACTGGTCTACTGCAGAAAGAAATCACAACCTACTGTGGGAAAAAAATCAGCCTCGTCAATCATGTATCTTTCGATACATGATCGCCTAAGCATGTATCCCGCATGGCACATGACTGACTGACTGAAAGACATCAGTTCTCAACTGGGTCTCTACACTGATGACACTACCATTTACTCCTGCCTTGATAGTAACGCTGATCAGTCCGACAAGGTCAAAATGGCAGCCAATGTACAAAACGACCTCAAGACCATCATTAACTGGAGCAAAATATGGTTTGTTAATTTTAATGCCACCAAATCTAAACTTCTCTCCATTAATCATCTGAGAGATTCCTCTTTGCCTTCCATCAGCATGGCTGATGCTAACCTCCAGGAAAGTGACTTATTGTGCCTTCTTGGGCTAACATTCTCAGCTGACATGAAGTGGAAAGACTATATTGAATTCATTGCTAGGTCAGCTACTAAGAAAGTCAGTTCACTGTGTAGGCCACTCTCTATCTTACACATCTATAAGTCTACCATTCATCCATGCTTAGAATATTGCTGCTGCATATGGTTCAGTGCCCCTACTATTCACCTTGAGCTCCTTGATAAGATCCAAAGAATCAGTCATATTATTGATCCTGATCTGGTGGCTCAACTTCAGTCACTTTCCCACCAGCTCTTTGTACCTTTTCTATAAATACTTTCATGATAATTGTTCAGATGAGCTCTTCACTACGGTACCTAGACTTTATGAATTTAAGCACAGTACTAGACAGGTGTCAAGATCTCATCAATTGACAGTTGAGCTGGCTAGATAAAGCCATAAATTCTATGCTAACAGTTCTTTTCTCGCACTTCTCACTTGTGGAACTCCCTTCCAGCTCCATGCTTTCCATCCAACTTTAATCTGCAAAGATTTAAATGCAATGTCAATCATTATCTACTGTGCTCCTGATTGCTCTGTCTATTCATTACTAATGTTTCTGTTCCTAATTCTTCCACACCCTGTAACCCCTTGTGTCTGAGTGGCTTTACTGCCTTGCATGGCATGATATTGATTAAAAAAAACCCCAAAAGACTATACAATAATACCAGGACCTTGCTTCTTAACTGAGGTGTGGAAATTTGTTAAGAATTAAGATCCCAAGATTGACTTGTACTGAACATTTACTGCATTTTTAAATCTTGAAAATTTCTTCATATATAGGGTGCGATGGGTAAATTGTTGCCATTTTTTGTTGTTGTTTGTTTTTGATTTTGTTGACTGTACAGCATAGTAGGGTCAGTTGGGCACCATCTGTGAGAAAAAGTGCAATTCACTCTGCCAGAAATTTGGAAATGACATGCTCTACTGCTTAGCATTCACAATAAAACAATACAAACATTTCAGAGTGTTTGGATGTCAATCTGAGGACAATGCAGAGGATTCAGAAAGAGTTGGATGAATCTATCGATGATTATAAAGGTAATTGGAGTGATCACTAGTGGTGGTGATGTTATGCCTCTATTCATCTTCCCACAGGGCCTCAGACTCAACATGGAGATCTATATCAAGTGGCTTGAGGAGGTAGTGCTGCTCTGGTTCAAGAAGATGGCTGCTGGAAGACCCTATGTCCAGCAGCAGGACTCTGCACCCTGCCACATAAGCAGGAGAACCCAGTCATGACTGTCAGACAATTTCTGTGACCACATCACCCCTTACATCAGGCCACCTAACTCCCCAGACTGCAACTCCCTTGATTATTATTTGTGGAGCACAATTGAATGAGAGATCAACAAAACTCCTTGTAACACCAAAGATAAACTGAAGGCAAGGATTATGGCAGCATTCACCAACTTAAACAAGGAGACTGTCCAGAAGAGTTGCAGGAGATTCTGAAGTCATCTGGAGGCCATGGTTGAGGCCAATGTCAATTTTATTGAATAAATTTACTCTTTAGTATTTCAAGATACTTTTGTGTAATTTTGGTAAATATATCTGTTAAAATGTGATGTCAATTTTATTTTCATTCTTGCATCATTTAGACGACAATTTAGCCATCGCATCCTGTATATCTGCTCAAATGAGATGTCATTGTTATGTTCGGTTTTTTGTGTCACTTAGACGACAATTTATCCATCGCACCTGTATATATATATATATATATATATATATATATATATATATATATATATATATATATTTTAGAATAGATTTTTTTTTATTAGTCCAACAGATTATTTTCAGTAGAGACTCTTTATTTTTTTTTACCAGCCTGAATGTTTGAGAAATCTTATTTAAGAAAAAAAAATGTGGTTCTCTGGCAGTATTTGAATCTGCATCCCTGAGGGCAGATGGAACTACTGTTAAACCTTGCATGCTTTAACCAACTTCGTCACAATTAGCAGTCCATCAGGTGAGGCCAAATTTTGTTTCATAATTGCGCATGTTTAGAAGGGCACAGTAATTAAAAGAAGAATTGATGGATTTTTTTTTAATCATTTCACCCCCCCAAGCAAGGTAATAATGCCACTAAGATGCATCTGGGTTAATGAGTGTGAAAGAATATGAGAAAAAGAAAAACATTAAGGAGAGAGAACAATAAAAGAACAAGAATTAAGAAGACAAAAGATAACAGTTGGCATTGCATTTAAATTTTTGAAGATTAAAGGCAATAAAGCCACTAGGATGCAAAGAGTTACTGAGTGTTAGAGAATATGAGAAAAACTACTATTAAGGAGAGAGGACAATAAAAGAAGAAGAATTAAGAAGACAGATGATAACAATTGACATTGCATTTAAATTTTTGAAGATCAATGTTGACTGGAAAGCAAGAGGCCTGAAGAGAGTTCCACAAGTAGGAAGTGCAAGTTAGCATAAAATTTATGGTTACATCTAGTCAGTTCAACTGCACAATGATGAGACCTAGCTGACAATCTAGTGCTGCACTTAATTTCGTCCAGTCAAGGTACCAAAGAGAAAAGCTCATCAGAATAATTACCATAAAAATATTTATAGAAAAAGCAGAAAGAAAGTGACTGAAGCCGATATGCCAGGTCAGAACTGATAACATTACATATTCATTTTTATGTCTTAATTTGTTATATTTATTTTTCCATACATCTCGTCTGTTACCTGATCTTGCTTTTTTCCCACAGAAAGCCTGCCCCATGAATAAACTCATTTCCATGGCAAATGTTCAGTTGAGTACTCCATTCTTTAGTTTCACTAGTTCAGACTTTCACAGCTAAAACCTGCCATCCCATGTACAAATTATCCCTATTTTCTTTGTCTTCCATTAATAAAGAGGAAGTTCCAAACAAACAGCTACTTTCCAAGAACTGCTACTTCATGGAACAGACTCCTCTGCTGATGCTTCCGCAATCACTCCAATCTTAACCTCTTCAAGTCTCAGGTTAACCATTAACTGTTCTATATATCCTCATAAATTACACTTCTTATCTCTTCTTATGTACATATTCCCCATTCATTAAACCTCTACCTTGAGGGACTCTTGAGCTTTATATTGGGTAAAATATTACTTAAAGAAAAAAATAGACTGGGAAGGAATGGGCTCCCTAGACACCACATTTAGCCCTAATGAGTTACAGGACTTGTGATGTTATCATTTCCAATCCATTAGACTTCCTGAAAGCTTTTCATTAAACATTAAGCAGCAATAATATTTGGTGATCTTATAATTTAGCATACCAAATCATCTCAGTTGCTCTGGTTACATTAAGTACATGAAAACATATTCAGGTTTCAAAGTCAGACAGTTTCAGTGCTTGCATAAGAAGTGCAAAAGACGAAAATATTATCTGTTAAATATTGATTTTGATCGACTGATAGAATAAAAAATATTCGTCTTGAAAGACTCCAGCCAAAGCAAATCACTTAATATTATCTGCAAACAAATGAGTTGTTGAAAAGCACAGATCAGTCGTCATGCTTATTTACCCAAACTAATGTAGTTGATAGATTCTAATGTGTTTGTTCTGATAATTGCATCTGAACACTGTTCATGAAAGTTCCTCGTGAGACATCATGGCACAGGGCTGTGCAAGGGTTTCACCCTCACCCCATTTCTATGATACGACCCCCACTCCACCTCCCCACACTGTACTAAATCTTAATTTTCATAAGGTAGAAATTCATATAAAATACAAATTTTATTGTAACCTAATTATGTACAATAATGGATCAGATGCAATATAGGTGAACAATTCAACTAGAAAAATTGAAAATAAATACAATGTATCTAAATACAAATTAGAGACCTGTCATTATAAAAATGATCCCATCTTAAATAAATCAACAATGTTTTGTGGCAATTTTCTTTATTAAAATGTTGAAGAATTTTAACACATTCAACATTATGGATGAAAAATAACAAATTTCATATTGTGTTTTATTGCATGAGCAAAACAAATTCAAGAATTTCAACAAAAAAAAAAAAGATCCCAGAATGATGCCAAAATTCGCAGAAATTTTAATCATTATATAGTCAGTTGTGCTTAGTTTAATTTGTAATGTATATAAATGTAGGTAGAAAAAAGCAAATGTTGATATGATAGGGAGAATCACAAAGGACTGCCCAGGACCACAATCACGGTTGGCAGGTTCAGGTGTAGTACATGCTAGTCTTGCTCATAAAACATTATAGGATTACCATACATCATACGATTACCAAAACTGATTGAGTATCAGAAAGTTAATGATTAAAATGTAGACACGTTCAGTTTTAGAAATTCATATAAAGTAAGAATGGTCTGAATTTCTGTTCTAATACTTTTTGACATCTCTGAGGCAGTTTCATGATTCTATCCTTTCAGAACTTCTAGAGATTAAAATAAGTGGTAATCTGAAAGTGAAAGGTCAGAGGTGAGTTAAGTGGTTGGAGTAAGACATCCCAGGCAAACTGTACCAATTTCTGTAAAAAGACATGTTGCCTAAGGGAATGTGAAATAATTCCAGATGCTTTTCATCAATTCCTGTCTTTAAGCAATCCACTAGAGAACAGTACTGAATTCAACATCTGCTTTTGTGGAATAATACACAACATTCTTCCAATCCCAGCAGACAACCAAATTTGATCCTGGGAGTTCTGGAAGATGTCCAACCAAATTCTAAATACAGGTAAAGCATCAATGCCTATCATTATAAATGACCCAGTGGTCATCTCATTGTTATCAGATAAGGCAAAGATTTTTACCACAATCTTTGCCTCTAATCAACATTAGATAACAAAGGCCATCCCCTTCCCAACTTCTCTGTCACAATGAGCATAATCTCAGCAATATTTTTATTACAGCCCTGGAAGTTTCAAGACTTATCAAAAGCCTTGAGCTTAAGATGACTGACTCAGATAAAATGCCAGTGGTTGTCCCTAAGAATATTAAACAGGTGTTACCCCTGATCTTTGTGAAATTATTTAACTGCTGCTTAAAGATGTAATTCTTTCCAAGTCTATGGAATGTGTCAAGTGCATGCCTGGTTTTCAAGAATGTGAGTGAGCACTTATCCCCCTTAAAATATAGACCCATCAGCCTCCTCAGCGTCATTAGCAAACTTTTCAAAGCTATAATCAACGAGAAGGTTGTTGATCACATCAATAAGAACAACTTTTAAGCAATAAACAGTACAGGTTTAAATCATTTCAGTTACTACCATTACTCACAGAATGTATGAGACATGACAAATAAATCTCAAGAATAATTGCATTAGATATTTCAAAAGCCTTTAACAAGGTGTTGCTGTTCAAGCTTTCTAGCTATGAAATCACAGGAAAAGACTTGTCAGTTATAAAGTCTTTCCTAATGGGTAGGTCCCTGAAGATAGTTGTTAAAGGCCAGTCCTCTGAGGCCTAAGTGATCAATGCAGACATTCCCCGAGTTTTGCTTCTCGGTTCAAGCCTTTTTCTGACCATTTCTGAATATTTATATTATCGATACAATGGTATATGGGTGCACCGCCAAAATTCTAGATGACCAGAGATTGGCAGCTGATCTCTCCTCTGACGGAGCTCTAACAGCTCAGTAGGGCAAGGTGGGGAAAGAAAGTGAGGCAGGAAAATGTTTGTGATTTTGTAGGTTTCAACAATGATACCTAACAGCGTTTTTCAAAACCAAGTGAGGGTAAACATATTTCCTGTTCCTTTACACTTAGCATCATGGGAAAATTTGTTTCTTTTACATTTTTTTTTTTTATTATTATTTTATTTTATTATTTTGTTTTATTATTTTATTTATATTTTTTATTTATTTATAATTTTCTTTATTTATATTTTTATTATTTTATTCATATATTTATTTTATTATTTTATTTTATTTATCGATTTTTATTTAATTTTCCCACAGCTTCAAATATTTTGAATCTTTTTTTACAGTTTTTGTTTTATAGTATTTTGTCAATGGCCATCCATCAATGCAATCATTACTGATAGAATAAAAGGCTATTATGTGTATAACTAGCAGCCATACCCAGCTGGTCGATCAGAAAAAGCGTTCAATTAGAATGGAGCAAAAACTGCATCATGTTTAGATGTAACAGAGTCTATCTTCTTCAACTAGTTTAAAGTACTTTTATTAAAAAACATTTTGAATTAATGTAGTTACTGATATAACAGAAGTAGTCTGTATTTATTCAATCGAAGTTAGCCGACGACATGAAGGGGTAAAACATGAAAACCCACTTCAGACCACAATTATTTTGGAGTTTTTGGAATTCAATTTGTCAGTGTGCTACCAGGGATGTAAAAGAGGATACATTTATAATGCAAGTGTTAAGTTTGGTGAAAATTGGTTGAAAGATCAATGAAAAATAAGAAAGAAACCAGTAAAAATTGCCATTTTTTGCTATTTACATGAGTTTTCAATATGTGGGTGGACTCAGTTATCAAGTTAAATGACTGTTAAACAATCAACTTATTGTTCACTACAATTAAGTGAAGTTTGTATTAGATTGCTTGAAAATTGAGTGAGGTTTTAGTTTAAAATTTGTGTTGAAATCGATTTTTCGTTTTTCATGGTTTTTCACTAAATGCAGTGGCATAGGATTAAAAAAATGAGATATTGTTGAGCTCATCATAATATAAGTAACCTACATAATGAGTTTGAATGAAATTGGAGGAAAAAAGTTGAATTTATCAATTTTTGATTGGCTTTATTGATTTTATAAAAATTATTGATTTTTTTATGCTAAGAGTCTATATCTTACATTGTGCAATGTAAGTGCCAAGTTTGGTCAAAGTCAGTTGGATGGATCTTGAGTAAAAAAGTATCACACAGACAGACAGACAGACAAACACAGATATCCTCTGTTTTATATAGAGAGAGATTATTAGATTCTAGAAGTGTTTTTTAAAAGAAATAGGCATTGAAAATCAAGAAGGATTTTCAGTGATCAGAATTTAATGCAAGAAAAATGCTTTTATATCTATAGTTAAAGAATAGAAATTTTTATAGTTTGTTTTTAAAAGACCTTTATAAAAATTATAGCCTTTTTAACTGTTATATTCCATGCTAATTGGAATATATACTTGAAAAACAAGGGCATAAAAAACTATCACAATAAGAATAAAGGTAACAGTTATGCACAAGGTTGTCGCAAGTCAATCCAGTAGTGAGTGCTTCTATTGGAAGGTTGGTAGTTCTCGCATAAGTCTGAGTCGTACTCAACAGATCCCAGGTAGTATATTTAGCTACCCCCACCCATGAGGGTTGCATGTGGCACAAGGCTGGTTTAACATGGGTTCTCCGAGCCTGTAGGCTCAGCCAAAAATATTCCCTTTTTTAACTTGCATAAACGGGTTCAGGATCAGTCTACCTCCCCGAACGAGACTCTGCCCTTTGGCGGAGCCTCATCAGGGTTCCTCTCTGCCTGAAGGCTGAGGGTTCAACTGTTTAGCTGGAACAGATCCCAGCTAGTATATTTAGCTACTCCCCCCCCATGAGGGTTGCATGTGGCACAAGGCCGGTTTAACATGGGTTCTCCAAGCCCGTAGGCTCAGCCAAAAATATTCCCTTTCGAACCCGTATAAACAGGTTCAAGGGCAGCCTACCTCCCCAAACGAGACTCTGCCCTTCAGCGGAGCCTCGTCTGGGTTCCTCACTGCCTGAAGGCTGAGAGTTCAACTGTTTAGCAGGAACAGATCCCAGCTAGTCTCTGTAGTCCGTTGTCTTACAGGTACTTACAGTTAGTTACTACCTATAATGTATCCACTCATGGAGGTGACAGGTTATTCCATTACATCACTAACAGAGCCTTCAATATATGAAATCAGTAAATATGAAAAATGGGATATATATCAGTAAACAAAACAAAGACATAAATGTAGAGGAGTGAAACTGACAAACCCCAAGCAGTGTTGATTCCTCAGTCAACACTGTTCAGCCCATCAAATTTTAACTATATCTGAAAGGTGAGAAAAGAATTTGGGCATTAGCATGAGTTAGATGCTATAGTCTGGCTGGAAACTGAATTCAGATTCCATTTTCCAGGATGGTTATATCACCAGTGGCCCCCTTCACTCACACATATATAAAGCGATACTGTAAAGTTCTTGGCCTTCACCTGTGACCAACAAAAAAAAAATGAGAGAAATGACTATTTGCTGAATGTTTCAAAGCAGATGAGAAATAACATTTACACTTCACATTTCATGAACATTGATCAGCCAAGAACTGTTTATACCCTTGTCTGTGTATATTTAAAATCTGATATATTTATCGTAGAAGAGAACTGAACATCAGAGCTAGAGCATTTATAAATATAAACAGTGTAGACATTGGAATCACCACTGCATGGTGACTGTCAGTTTCATTACCTCAGTGCAGTAGAAGCATGAAAACTGAGGGTCACTATGTAGTATTGATTCCTATGTCTACACTGTCTATATCTATAAATACTCCAGCTCTAAAAACCATATTGTGCTTTGCTCGCTCACTATCTGTGAATTTTTCTAGGTAAAATTAGTTGTTTTTCTATGGGATTAATGTTCACTATTTATGAAATGTTGAAGGGGTTGTGAACATTCAATATATTTCTTCAAAGAATATGACTGTAAAAACAGAAGAAATTAATTGGTCGGGTGTGAGGGCCGGCTGGTTATAGTTAAGGAAAGTTTTACAAATAGATGCCAACATGTTGAAGGCCAAGTAAAATGCAAATTTCAAACACTTTTCTGCATTATATAAGACAATATTCCTGAACAGAACTATTTTTGATATGAAACTCAAAACAATCCTTGAATAAAAGAACAGTAATGAAGGACAGTTAATTAATGAAATATACTCTTTTTAAAATCAGTATGCAAATTAGTTAAACCTGAAAAGTGATATCACATAAAAGTAGATAATATATGTCAGAGATTTAGCTTTTAGCGTGCAAAATGCTATAAAGTACTTTTTTTTTACCTCAGAATTTGTGGGAGAATTGTGCTCCAATTTTGCATTTATTCATTTAGATTAAAGTAGAGGAATTTTTATAGTTTGTTTTTAAAAAACATTTATAAAAAATATAGCCTTTTTAACAGAGCCTTCAGTATGTGAAATCAACAAAACTAAGTTTGACAGGTTTGGATTGTACTAAAAATAATGCCTATATTATCTAAATCTTTCATCCTGAAAAACAAGGGATTAATATTCACAAGTGTTTTACGTTTTTTGCTTAATCCTATTATCTAAACAAGAACACTGATGTCTTTTAAGTAGATATTACATCATCCAAAGTTATGTAATAAGAGACAACAGAAAATATGAGACAGAAATCCAAGTACATATAGGGACAGTAAAAGATGACTTTCAAAAACTAAGAAATATATGAAGTGATAGGAAAATATCCTTAGAAACAGGGTACTTATGTCTTTTTGAGCAGTAGTATGAATTTAAGTGAGTACTAGTTTGATAGCTAGGTCTCATCATTTTACAGTTGAAATGTCTAGATCTAAGCTTAAGTTTTATGCTAACAGTTTATTCTATCACACTTCTTGCTTGTGGAACTCTCTTCAGGCCTCTTGCTTCCCAGTCAACTTTGATCTTCAAAATTTAAATGCAATGTCAATCATTATCTTCTTAATTCTTGTTCTTTTATTGTCCTCTCTCCTTAATAGTAGTTTTTCTCATATTCTCTAACACTTAGCAAGCCCCTTGCATCCTAGTGGTTTTATTGCCTTGCTTGGGGTAAAATGATTTAAAAAAAGATGTAAAAAAAACCCCAAGATATTTCATCATTCAAATGTTATGAAAAATTTGGTGTATTAACAGACAATGGAAACAATGTGACCCAGAAATCCAAAGGCATCCAGGAACACTGGAAGATGTCTTCTAGAAAGTAAGTAAAGTATTAAAAGAAAGGAAAATGTCATTCAAAACTGGATAATGATGTCTTTTTGAAAAGATATTTCATCCTCCAAAATAAAGAGGAACATGTCAAGTGACTCTTGTATCTGGTATTTGGTAAACTTTAATAAAAAGAAAAAAGACAAGAATTATATCCCATTTGCTCTTCTTGTTGCCAAAGCTTCCAAAATTAATATCATTTTTCTGTTTGAAACTGTTCCAAAACAAGCAATGGAGAAATATTAATTTATATTTATTGTTTCTGTCTTGTCAATTTAAATTTACTTTTCACTCAAATCAGACACACTAATTGAATTTGCTTTCACAGCATTTCCATTCTTTATTTATGTAACCATGTTAATTCTTGGAAACATTGTGAGGACGACTACAGGAATATAATAACATGACTTTATCCATATCATTAAAACAATATTTCTGCCTTTTTGTGTTGACAAAAACTCATCAGGGAAATCATTTTCAAACTACATTCAGATGAAAATAACATTGATTGTTATTCCTAACAGAAAGCTGTTTTCTTCAGGGAAACAATCAGTATTTTTTACACCAGACAGTGTCTCTGCCCACATGCCAATGGCCACTAAAACATGGTTTTAGAACAAGTCCATGAGTCTTATGTTTTGGCCTCATCAATGTCCAGATTTGAAATCAATAGAGAATATTAAATAAAAAGTATACAAGGCTCATGTTTTGGGCTGGTTAATGTCCAGATTTGAAATCAATAGAGAATATTAAATAAAAATTCTGCAAGGCTCATGTTTTGGCTTGATCAATGTCCAGAAAATCAATAGAGAATATTAAATAAAATGTCTGCAAGATTCATGTTTTGGCCTGGTAAAAGTTCAGCTTTAAAATCAATAGAGAATATCAAATAAAAATCTGTGAGGCTCATGTTTTGGCCTAGACAAAGTTCAGATTTGAAGTAAATAGGGAATATTAAATGAAAAATCCATTTGGCCTTGAGAAAATGAAATAATGAAAATAAATAAAATAATAATAAAGAATAAAAATAAAATGAAAAAGGAATAAATTTCCCCAATAAAGGAACCATAAAGTGTTTGGATATCTGTATAATCAGATTACCACACTTGATTTTGCCAAATGCTCTTTAAGTGACAGTGTTTAAATTCTATAAAAGTTCAAATATTTCCATCCTCTCACTCATTTTTCCTCTTGCTCCAAGATATAGCAGAACAAAGATGAAGATTTCCCTGCTGGGAACATCTCTTTTCCCTGATCAACTGTCAACTGAATTCTCTTCCACTTTCCAATGCATGCCATTCATCTGTGTTTTGCAAAAGCTCCATTGATGAAGTAAGTTCAACCTTTATTTTGGTCATTCCAACTCAGCACAAGGCTAACTTGAGCTTGACCATTATAACTACCGATGAAGTAAGGACAACTTTTACTTTGGTCATTCCAACTCAACACATAGCTGACTTAAGCATGACCATTATAATCAAATTTACTTCTGGACTAGGAAAAGTAAATGGAAATAACCAAGTAATATCAAAAACTTTGTTTCTCTACAGTTTTGCCAAAAAAGGAAGAAAATTTCCATAGTAGAAACCCAAGTTTTTGTTGCTTCTTTTTTAATTATTTATATATGAGCATGCAAACTTAAATCCCATGAGTCTCGTGTTTTGGCCTGATTTGAAATCAAGAGAGAATCTATATATATAAAGTTATAGGCTCTGTCTGTCTGATCCATACAGTAGGAATGGTTCAATCAATGTTCGAAAGGTTTGCACTTTTAAGGAGGGTGAAAAGTTTGAGTGCCAAATCTTGTGAAGTTTGTTACATGCATCCCATGCAAGAGCTTTGTGGATGTTGAAGTCTTTTTGGGAATCTATTTATGAGATCCAAGATATTTGAAGTCCTCAACTCTTTTCATAGATATATTATTGAGTAACTTCAACTCGGATGGTTCAGGAGAGGTTGTAATATATGCTACATTTGCAAGAGTCAGACTAGGTTGAAAATGGAGTACTCCTACCATATATGGGTAGCTGTCCAGTCATCATATTCCAATTTCCATAGCATCTCCACATTCTTGTGGGTATTATTTTCCACACTGCAATCCCTTTCCCCACAGATGAAAAGTCACAAGCCTCTCACTGCTCTATTGCTATTACCATGGAATGTGTTCAGATGAACTACATTCCTTAATTCCACCAGCTCTGCCCTTCATACATATGACCCACCATGCCATGCACATTGTAGCAAACCACCTGCATTCCAGTGACGAAGTAAGTCCCACTCAATCAGCTTCTTCCCCTAAACCTCTACTTTATGGAACTTGTCGGAGTTAACTCCTCCTTTCAGCCCGTTAACCCTTCCACCAGGGGTCTCTCTTTCCTGGCTATAAATAGCCAATGACCCTTCGCCTCTATCTCTCTTTTTCCTTTCAAGCCTGTGCACTGACACCTTGAGGTAAACTATCTTATTCCTAGAGGATTTTCAGCTATCAACCTCGAAATGTAGTCGCTAACAAGGGATAGCGTGGAAACACGCTAAGCACAATATACACACACACACACACACACGCACATACAGAATATTCATACACGCACGCACATACAGAATATTCACACACACTTCGTCCTTTGTACAGTTTCCATGTATTGTAACTTGTTATTAATATATATTTGTATATACATATATTATCGGTCTTTTTTTTGTTTTTTTTTTTTTTACCTTCTACTTGGTTATTTCTCTTGTTGTTGTCTTTGTTACATTTGATATTGTAAAAATTGTGGAGGGTCGGTTTTAATTTCTATTTATAACCAATACAAATTGGCTGACCCTCTATAAACTGCTTCCAAAGATGATGCTTTACCGATCACTACAATCTTAACCTGTTCAACTCTAGAGTTAACCATTATCTTCCCCATGTATCCCTATAAACTGTGCCTCTTACTCTGTAACCCACTACCTCGAGTGGCTCTTGGGCCTTGTACAGGCTGAACATCATTGTAAAAAAATTCATTAACCAACACTTTAATCCACTTGGCTATTATATCATGAAATAATTAAAATTTGAATGGCTTTGAACAACTAAAAATGAAGATATTTTCTTCTGGCATTTATTTTAAGGTTGGTATGTAAAAGAAAGCATGGTGAAGTAATGGATAGTGGCTCGGATTGAGGAATCAGAGAGCTGAGTTCAAATGCCAGTCAAATCCATTACATTCAATTACATGCTAATACTCTTGGGAAAGGTATGAATCCTCTTCTTTTCCCCCCCAGCTATGGGTAAATAACAGGACAGACTGGGTTCTATAGCCTACTGCAAGAAAAAATCTGCCTCATCAGTCATATATCGAAAGATACATGATTGCCTAAGCATGTATCATGCATGGCACATAACTGACTGATATAAAAGACACTGAAATCTGAAAACACAATGGGAGAGACAAATATGCACCTGAAAAGCTAAGTAGAGTATTAAGAAACAGAAAAACTTTGTTAGAAACAAAGAAAAGAGTACTAAATTGTTTTGCAATATTCTGTCGTCCTGTATTAGAGTGAATGCTGGGCAATCTGATCACAGATGAAAAAGAGACTTGAAGCAATAAAAATCTGAGTCTACAGAAGAATGCTGAGAATACCATAGACCAAACATGTGACTAATGATAAGGTTTTAGAAAAAATGAAAACAAAAAGGAAACTTATCATTAACATTAGGAAGAAGCAGTTGAAATTTCTGGGGCACATAAAAAACTCCTCCCGTTCACTTCAAGTTAGTTTTTGAAATACAGCAAAGAATTTTGCTTATTGGAAATTATTAAATTACAATCTATTATGGTCAATTATTGAGGTCAATATTTATTATGGTCAATTATTGATCTATTATGGTCAGTTATTGATGTGTACACTTTTAATTACACTTTAATTTATTTTATTTTTGAATTTCTATTTTATTTTGTATTTCATTGAAATTTTCTCTACCAAGATTTGTTTATGAGATATTGAAAGTTATAAGCCAGTTTCATTCCGCATTGAGCTGTGTGAACTCAGTTGGATAAAAGATCAACTCCTAAACTCTGATAATCTTGAATTTTGGAAGTACATAGTTACTTTGCTAGCATAAACAGTCATGCTGATCAAAATTAGGACTGAATGGTGAATTATTTGCTCATATATTTTCGCAAATATCATGCAATATTTTTCAACAAAGAGAGTTCAAATCCTGGTCAAATGGCAAAAGATTGTTTTAGACAATTCCTCTCTCTAGAATCTATCTTGCATATTTATAAATCTACCATTCATCCATGTCTTGAATAGAGATGCCACATATGGTCTGGTGCTTCTGCTGTTTATCTAGAGATTCTTGATGAAATCCAAAGAAGAATCAGCAATATTATTGGTCCTGATGTGGTGTCTCAGCTTCACTTTTCTCACCACCATAATGTAGCTTCCCTGTGGCTTTTACATAAATACTTTCAGGGCAATTGTGCCGATGAACTTTTTTGTTATGGAACCTAGATTTTGTGAATTTTCAGTGCTGTCGCCTCATCAATTTACAGCTGAATTGGCTAGATGCAACCATAAGTTCTTTTCTCCCATTTCTCAACTGTGAAACAACATTCTAGATTCTTGTTTCCCAGTCAACTTTGATTTTGAAAAATTAAAAAGCAATGTCAACTGTTATCTTCTGTCTTCTTAATTCTTGTTCTTTTATTGTTCTCTCTCCTTAATAATGTTTTTTTCTCTCATTCTTAGTGACTTTACTAAATAATAGTCTAGCAGACTATTATTTTTTAGAGAACTGTATTTCTTCTCTAACTTCCTCATTTTGACCTTTGAGGTCAGATAAAGAAAAACAAAGGAAGTCGTTTTTGATTGGCTAAAACTAGTGTGGGAATGTTAGCAATAGAAAGGGATTTCAGGAAGTTAAGTTTTACATGTCATACAATGTCGAGATGGTTTTTTCATGTCTTGGATCTTGCTTCTAAATGGGGATGATAGAGCAACCATGCTGGCTAGATAAAAATATACACGTTGATGTGTTTAATAAAGTAGCAAGTTAAAATTCCCTTTATTGATGTCTCTCCTTTTTTCTGAACAAAATAACTGGGGATCAGCAGACGAGAAGACAAAATGTTATGAGGGAATCAAGATTGTTTCTCCAAGACTGTCGCCCTCACGAAGGGGCTATACAACAACTTTATTGCCTTGCTTGAGGTGAAATTTAAATGCAATGTCAATCTTCTTGATTACTCTTCTTTTATTGTTCTCATTCCTGAATAATGCTTCTCTTTTTGTTCTTATTCTTTCACATTCAATGATCCCCTTGTACCTTAGTGGCTCTATTGCCTTGCATGGGGTGATATTGATTAACAAGAGTCATGTATGTGAAGGGAGAGAAGAGATATTTGGAACTAGTCATTTAAAAAAAATTGTAATTAGGGCGGTTAATCTTCCAATCAATTCTGTTCTATTTTACATTGATAGAAGATGATTGCAACTTATATGTTTAGGATTGGATTTCCGGTTCCTTCTAATGTCTCCCCCTTAAAATGTGAAATTTTATTTACTATTTATTTTTTATTTTTTCTTCAATGGGAGTAGACAGGATCATTTATGATCCAGTTCACACTCCTCCCTTGTCTTTTGAACAGGAGTAGAGGTTTATCCCTAGCTTCCTATTTGGAATTTGGGTTTTCAGTTCCTTCTAAAGTCTACTTCAGCAGTATACTTCTAATGTCCCTACCTAAGCTTTGAAATGTTATTTACTATTTATTTGTTTTTTTAGTTATTAATTTTTTTTCGCGATAGAAGTAAATAGTTTCCTATTTTTCCAATAGGAGTAGATAGTTTCACCTATCGTCAGGCTTACACTCCACCCTGGTCTTTTGAATAGGAGTTGATGTTTATCCCTTGTTTCCTGTTTAAGATTGGGTTTCCAGTTCCTTCTAAATTCTTTTCTTTCTCTTTCACTTCCTCTAGACCCTTGTGTCCTTGTGTCTTAGTGGCATTATTACCTTGCTAGGGGTGAATTGGTTAAAAAAAAAATTGATTCAATATCTACAAGTAGATGTTCTTTCAATTCTGCAGGAAGGGGGCATATTCATTCATCCTACTTATTGATATCTCAGATAGGGGCTTCTTCAGGCAAAAGCAGCTGCACAATCCCATCACTAAAAATGACAGATAAAGAACAAATAAAGAACTTGCCTAAATAGAAAGACTTCACCAGTCGCTAAAAAAAAAAAAAAAGAAGCCCAGCTGATATCACTCTAAGTAAGTGGCAGGCGCATTCTTTAAAGATGTTTGGGTTACATCATACAAGAGAAACTATGCCAGGTCGGCATCCCCACAGCAGGGAGAATGAGAGAGAGAGGGGCTGCTTCTCAACATAAGCACTCTTAAAGTGCAAACGGTTTTCTTGGAGACGGTTAAATATTTACAAGCTCCCTATGAATATATAAATAGATGAAGCTAGGGGCAACATTATTGTTTAATGAAGGAAATAGACTTGCATTTAACATCAATGTTCTTCTAGTTGCATAGACACACCCATATATATATATATATATATAGATAGATAGATAGATAGATAGATAGCATAATGAGAAGCCATGTATATTTTCTTAATATGTATATAGTTTTATTTTATGAAAGTATTTATTTATTTATATATATATTTGATATTTGCTAACAAACAGTAATTTTAATTTATTTGTAACAAACAGTTATTTCTGATGAAAAATTGAGGACAATTTGAAATATCAAATATATATATAAATAAATAAATACCTTTCATAAAATAAAACATTATAATTTTAATTTGAAACTTTATATATATATATATATATATATATATATTTAAAATTTGTGTATTTAGGCAGCAAATTCTCTTTTAGGCATGTCTGATTGAATAAATTACACACATTATATCTGCTAATTTTTAATAAAATCCATTCATACTCACAAATAATTTTGCGTGTATTGATGTTAAAAGATAAGAGAAATGTGCTATAGCTGTTTAAATTTCTTTTACTTTCATCTCTTTTTTTTCATTTTATTTTATTCTCATATATATATATATATATATATATGAAGAAATATAGTCTTAAGGTGAGCTATATTTATAGGATAAATTGCTCAATATCAGATATAGAGCGTGTGTAAATATAAAAGTGAACATTGAAGTCAGCACTTAGAGACAGTCTGTTTCATGCTAGACACAATTGTCTGGCCTGGCCATTGCATCTAGCATGAAACAGACTGTTGCCTCTAAGAGTTGATTTCAATGTTCATATATATATATATATATATATATATATATATATATATATATATATATATATATATATATATATATTTATTTTGAACAATAAAAAAATATTAAAAATTTAAATTTTCAGACACACTGGGTTGTATATTAATATTTTTTTTTGTTTTATTATTTCAATTAAGTTTCTCGACTAGTTTGGGCCCCCCCAAAAAATCCCTGCTTGTTAATAGCAGTGAACCACAGGAGTAAATGACTGTTTCTGAAGAAAGTGAACTTTATCTGTAGTTTTCATTTATGGTCAGTCCTTTGAAGTTGTTTTTAAGATAAAGGATGGGAGATTCCTGACTTTAAGAATTCCTTCCTTGGTCATTTTGACAGTTTTATAGATTGCTGGCAATGGGATGTATGTGTTATATATATATATATATATATATATATATACACACACGTAACACACACACACACACACACACACACACACACAAGTTTTGTTACAGATGACTGACAAATATTCTGCATATCCAAGCGCTTTCATCCATTCTTTTAGTCATTATCAAGTATGAGTTTATTTTTACTTTTAACTGAATGTATGGATTTATTTATATATGCATTTATAGTTATAGGAATGTTTTATTTTCCAAATATGGTCAGCAAATTGTGACCATGTTCATAGTTAATATTATTGAAAGTTGGCTATTGCTTTTTTATTATTAGTGCTTCTATTATTTTTAATCTTTTGTTTACATGCGGATCAGGCTATTATACTTGTATTTTCTACTAGCATGTTGTAGATATGAATGAATGAGAGAAAACCATGGAGAATTGTGTCTAAAAACAGTAAAATCAATCTTGCTAACCGAACGCTCCTCTGTGGCCCAATTCGTTAAGTTATGTCAGGCTATATGACAGTTTCGAATAGGATACAGATTTGATTTCTGTTGGAGGATGCATATTTTCTGTGAAAATTTCTTGGACATTCAGGCTGGTAAATGTTGTTAATACTGTTTATTATAAACAGAGCATTTACTTAAATATTTTGTATCTTTAAAAATAATATATAAACAATATATATATATATTATTTATGTGTATACATGTGTAAATACATTGTCGGACTTTGTCCATTTCGTAAGGTATATATATATATATATATATATATATATATATTTAGTTTATGCAAACTTAGGTAATCCATATGGGTAGACCTGAAGAGGATGATATCCAGAGAGCTCAATGTAAAATTCAGAGCAGATATGTTTGAATAACGTGGTCTGTTTTTTATTCAAACAAATATATATATATATATATATATATATATATATATATATAGTAAAGCTAATAAATCGATTGGTATCTCATTCAAGTGGATCCTAGTAATAAAAAATATTAAAACTGATCCACAAAAGGAGCACAATGTATTTATTATACAGAGTAAATAATTAGTATACAATAAAATCCAAAATTACTTCATATAGGGGAATAGACGTATTTCAACCGACAAAAACTTTGCCAGTCTTATTCAACCCTAGTATACAGACTGAGTCTGTGTTGGAATTAGAAATTTAACTGTGACAGTTGTCAAAAAACTAATAGAGAATTTATTCATTTTAATGCTTCAATCAGACAAAGGGCACATGACTGTAGTCAAGGGAGGGTGGAAGGTATTAGCCTCAAAGGGAAGAATTTTATAAAATTAAACCCAGATATTAACCACATGACTATTAAATTGGGGTTATATGAAAAATGAAGTGTTAATTTGAAACTGAGAGAGAGATAGAGAGAGACAAAGAGGGTTTTTTTTTTAAAAAGTTTATATAGATAAGGTTATATTTAAAAATACAAAATCCTACTTAAGAATACACTTCCAAAGACAAGTTATATTTAAAAGTAAGATATATTTAAATAAATAAAAAATAAGTTATATTTAGATAATTTATGTTAAAATTAAGTAAGATTATATTTTCAACAAATTTATAATTAATATAAAATTTATAATAAAAATATAAAATAAATCATACATTAGAAAAAAAATTAACTTTAAAGATAAGATAAATCAAAAACAAGTTATATTTAAAAAATATGAAATTATAATTCAAAAATATAAAGTTATATTTCAATAAATCTAAAATATATAAAGATGTGTAAGTGATAAAAGGAAAGAGAGTTCTTAGAACAGGGGACAATTATAAGATAGAATTAATATGGTGAAAAAATAGAAATATAGAAATTAGAATTAGTTATAGATTTGACATTTGAAGAGTGAGAGAAATATAGTAGCTAATATATATATATATAAAGAATAAATAGGAAATATTTAAAAATTTAACATGCTTCACTTTTATTTGAGAAAATAAGTTTCACCAGAAATAAGAGCAAAACGTTAAATTTAAAAGCATTTCCTATTTGTTACTTATCTTATCATTCTGTAGGAGTCTAATCCATATTTAATCCAATATATATATATATATATATATATATATATATATATATATATGAATAAAAAGACAAGAGGAAAAATTATTCTTACCTGACATGTTTCATCATCTGAGGGACTTTATCAAGGCAAAAATTTCCTGAGAGGATGAAACATGTCACCTAAGAATAGTTTTTCCTCTTGTCTTTTTATTCAGTATATATATATATATATATATATATATATATATATATATATATATATATATATATATAGGGGTGTCCATAAAGTTCGGGTGCACTTTAAAAAATTTATAACTTTATTTGTCTTTGCGATAGAAATAATTTGTAAAAAGGATTAGAAAGAAGTAAATCTATCTTTTTTAAGGTTTTATTGAAATTTTATTTAAGTTTCCACATGTTTTCCATCATTAACAATACAAAGGGTAATACGATTTTGCAGTTCATGGAAAACATTTGCCAACTAATTTACAGTAATGCCTGAAATCACATTAGTTATTTTAGCTATACTTTAAACTAGGTACATTAAACTTTATAACATTTTTTGCAGATTATTTCTAGCGCAAATACAAATAAAGTCATAATTTATTAAAGTGCACACGAACCTTATGGACACCCTCTGTAGATATATATATATATATATATATATATATAGAGAGAGAGAGAGAGAGAGAGTGCGATGGGTAAATTTTATATTTTTAATTTCGCATGTGTGTGTTGTTTGTTTTGATTTTGTCGTTTCACAGTATACTAGGGTCAGTTGGGCACTATCTCTGAGAAAAAGAGCATTATGACACAATTCACTCCACCAGAAATTTGTAAACACCATGTTATACTGCTTAGCATTCATGCCAGAAGCTCCAATATGGACATTTCAGAGTGTTTGGGTATCAATCTGAGGACAGTGCCGAGGATTCAGAAAGATGATATATCCAGTCAACATCATGGTGTTTGGAGTGATCACTAGTGATAGTGATATTATGCCTCCATTCATTTCCCCACAGGTACACAGACTCAACATGGAGGCCTACATCAAGTGCCTTGAGAAGGTATTGCTGTCCTGGGTCAAGAGGGTGGCTGCTAGAACACTCTATGTCTGGCAACAGGACTCTGCAAGCAGGAGAACACAGTCATGGCAGTCAGACAATTTCTGCAACCACATCCCCCCTTACATCTGGCCACCTAACTCCCCAGACTGCAACCCTCCTTGATTATTATGTGTGGGGTGCAGTTGAGCAAGAGACCTACAAAACTCCTTGTAACACCAAAAATGAACTGAAGGCAATGATTATGGCAGTGTTCACCAACTAAAAGAAGGAGACCACCACAGGAAATTCTGAGGTCGTCTGGAGGCTGTGGTTGAAGCCAATGGTGATTTTATTGAATATATTTACACTTTAGTATTTCAAAATATTTTTGTGTAATTTTGGTAAATATATCTGTTAAAATGAGATGTCAGTGTTATTTTCCTTTTTTTGCATAATTTAGATGAAAATTTATCCATTGCACCCTCTATATTAGGGCATATCAAAAGTATTTTCACTTTTTACAGCTTTTTACTCTAAAGTTTATTTAATGACCACATCTAAAGACTCCACCATATTATCACCATAGACTTATCCATCTCTTTACAAATCCTCCAAACACTCTGAAATGTTTATATTGGAGCTTCTGGCATGAATGCCAAGCAGTACAACATGCCATTTCCAAATTTCTGGAAAAGTACTGGCATGGTACTCTTTTTCTTACAGATGGTGCCTAACTGACCCTACTGTACTGTGCAGTTGACAAAATCAAAAACAAACAATGCCCACATATGAAATTAAAAATATAAAATGGCGACAATTTACCCATCGCCCCTAGTACAATAAAAAGAAGAGAGGAGTCATAGATAGTCTTTACATGTGTTCAAAAAATACGCTATAGAGTAATGGCTTGTAAAAAAAAGAAAATACTTTTGATTTAGACTAACAAATGATGATGATGAAAACATTATGAAAGAAAAAACAAGTTCTGCTGAGATCAACATAATTTGCCGAAAATATCTCATAAACAGTTTAATGGCTGACAGGAAAATAAGCTGTATTTAAGTGATATTAAAACTCTCCCTACACAATAAGTGACTGACTCATCTGCCTTCTCGGCTGGTTGTCTTGTTAAATCGCAAGCAGTTTGCTACTGCTGCTGCTACTGATAGCGGATACAAGTGCCAGGAGGTTCAGACTATGGCAAGATGTCCTTCAAATATCTGCAGCTGCAGTGCAGCTGCCCCCACCCCTAAACATTGCAGTAAGAAATAAATGGAGCTAAAAAGAAAAAATTAACAATTATTTAATTTTTGAGTTTCAGATTTTTTCTCCTTCTTAAAAAAGTCCATGACCCTTCAGGATGAAGGCGATTATGACTCTCCACAGCTGCCTTTTCTCTTTTTATTGCCATGTCCCTTCAGGATGTAGGTGAACATGAACCTCAACAACTTCCTTTTCTTTTTTAATCTTATATCCCTTCATAATGAAGGCGATCATGACTCTCCACAGCTCCCTTTACTTTTTTTAATGTCATGTCCCTTTAGTATGAAGGCGATCATAATTCTCCACAACTTCCTGTCCTTTTTTAATGCAATGTCACTACAGGATGAAGGCAATCTAGACTCTTCAAAGCTTCATTTTCTTTTTTTAATGCTATGTCTGTGCAGGATGAAGGGGATCAAGACACTGTAGGCAATATGACTCTCCACAGCTTCCTTTTTTCTTTACAATGCCAAACCTGTTCAAGATGTAGGCAATCATGACTCTCCACAGCTACCTTTTCTCTTTACAATGCCACACCCATTCAAGATGTAAACAATCATGACTCTCTACAGCTAGCTTTTTTTTTTCAATGGCATGTTCCTTCAGGATTTAAGTGATCATAACTCTCCATAGCTTCCTTTTTTAATGCCATGTCACTTCAGGATGTAGGTGATCATATGTCTCAAGAATTCCTTTTCTGCATTATCTGTGATTTATCATGCATCCCAGGGAAAGATATTGGAGTAATTTCCTGTTGACTTTTATGGAGTTTGGAATGTAAAGTTTTCCTACTTTTATATTCATTGCCACTCAAGACTAGAGAGCTCAGTTTACCCTGCTATTTAACCCATATCAATGCTTATAAATGTTTAATGAAATCATTTTTATTAGTAAAAGGACAAGAACAACAGCCTAAAAAATATTATTGTTTTGATATTGTGTCCCTTAAGACATGGACAATGACTCTCCACAACATCCTTTTCTTCATTATATTTGATTACCTTGCATTTCTGGGAAAGATATTAGAGTAGTTTGGAATTTAGCCTTTTCTTTCTCATACACTGGTTGCCACCCAAGGCTAGAGAGCCCTGCTATTTAACCCATATCAATGAGGCTCTCTACTGTTTCCTTGTCTTTATCTGTGATCTGCCATGACCCCTTGGGAAAGGTAGCAGAGTGATTTGCCATTATCTATTTATCGGATTGTAAATATACATTTTCTTGTCGTTCTAATTTTCCTTAAAGCTTCTTTGTTAGTTACACATTCTATCAATGGTATTCTCTTCATTCATCAGTGGAATCATGTCTCTGTTCTTCAAGTTTCTCTTTGATCTATAAAGAGACTATCTAACATTCACTGCCATACAGAAAATTAAATAGCACAGAGCAGTTCAGCAGTCTTTCCTTTGTCTCTGAGGACATTTACCCATTTCTTAATACATTGCTTAGTTTCTGGAAGGCATCTTTTGCTATTTCTATGTGCTTTAGGATTCCAGTATCATATTTTCCATTGTCTGTCACTAATGTTTTCATAACATTTGGATCATGAGATATATACCCAAAAAGACATCCACATCTTGTTTCTAAGTACATTTTCCCACCTCTTAATACTTTGCTGAGTCTCTGAAAGATACCTTTCAAGGTTCCTATATGACAGGCAACCCTTTTTGAGCAGTGGGCCACGCAATCTATGGCTCATCATGAGGTTGGCCACACTACTAAAAAGATTCAAGGTAATTTTCAGAGTAGGTACCTCAGCTACTTTCATTACAGAAGACCATATGTGTAAGCATATACCTTAAAAACGGTAGGAAAGTTTTATTTTTTTAGAAAAAAATTTTTTTACAATTAAAAATTGAAGTATTGTTATAATATTATCATTGATGACAGTGTAATTAATATTTTTACTGAAGACAGTGTGATTAAACCATGTCACTGTATGTGATTTATTTCAAATTTATTTATTTGAAAATGAAAATATTTCTTCTTTAGGGAAAAAATTCTTGTGAACATTTCCTGTTTCAAAAGTTTACACTTATCTTCCTTAGTAAAAATTGCCAATGGTTTAAAATGCTGGCAATGTAAGTTTCCCTGAAAGTTTACAAAATTCAAGAAACATTGTACTTAATCAATATTTATATATGTCATTATGCATGAGAGAGTGTGTGAGTGAACAAGTGAGAATGAAACAAAGTAAAATTCTAAGAAATGTTATTTTCCTTATGAAATTTAGCCATTCAGAATGACCAAACAGACTATATGTGGCCTGCTATATGTCCTTGGATTTCTGTGTCTTATTTTCTATCATCTGTCATTATTGTTTACATAATGAGATATATACAGGGTGCAATGGATAAATTTTCATCTAAATTACACAAAAAAATGAAAATAACACTGACATCTCATTTTAACAGATATATTTACCAAAATTACACAAAAATATTTTGAAATACTAAAGAGTAAATTTATTCAATAAATTCACCATTGGCTTCAACCACAGCCTCCAGACGACTTCAGAATCTCCTCCTGGATGGTCTCCTTGTTTAAGTTGGTCAATGCTGCCATAATCCTTGCCTTCAGTTCATCTTTGGTGTTACAAGGAGTTATGTTGGTCTCTTGCTTAACTGCACCCCACACATAATAATCAAGGGGGGTTGCAGTCTGGGGAGTTAGGTGGCCTGATGTAAGGGGTGATGTGGTTGTAGAAATTGTCTGACAGCCATGACTGGGTTCTCTTGCTTGCATGACATGGTGCAGAGTCCTGTTGCCAGACATAGAGTGTTCTAGCAGCCACCCTCTTGACCCAGGGTAGCACTACCCCTCAAAGTGCTTGATGTAGGCCTCCGTGTTGATTCTGAAGCCCTCTGGGGAAAATGAATGCATAACATCGCTATCACTAGTTATCACTTCAAACACCTTCGTAATCACCATTAGGTTAATGCAACTCTTTCCAATTCCTCTGCACTGTCCTCAGATTGACACCTAAACACTCTGAAGTGTTTGTATTGAAGCTTCTGGCATGAATGCCAAGCATTACAGCTTGCCATTTCCAAATTTCTGGCAGTGTGAATTGTGTCATGGTGCTCTTTTTCTCATAGAAAGTTGTACCCAACTTATCCTACTATGCTGTAAAGATGACAAAATCTAAAACAAATAATGCACACACATAAAATGAAAAATATGAAATGGTGACAATTTACCCATCGCACCCTGTACTCAAAAAGCCATCAGCATCTTGTTTCTAAGTACATTCTTCCCATTTCCTACTAAAATCACCAATTCTCTGGAAGACACCTTTCATGGTTCCTGTAAGCTCTTGGATTTCTTTGTCATATTTTCTGTCATCTGTTGTTGGATGATGTAATATCTACTTAAAAAGACATCCGTATCTTGTGTTCTTGTTTAGATAATAGGATTAAGGAAAAAAAGAAAAACACTTGTGATGATTAATCCTTTTGTTTTTAAGGACGAAAGATTCGGAAAACAGAAATTATTTGTAAAACAATACAAATCAGTTGACCTTAATTTCAAAACGGAAAACAGTCTATAAAGAAATAAATCAAATTCTCTCCTCACAAGCCAGCTCGATGATAAAAACTTTGAAATTTAGGAAACTTTTTTTTTTACTTATTTCATATATTGAAAGCTCTACTAAAACATGGGTTATATTTTTTATGAATGTTTTCCAAAGAAACCATAAAAATTTATATTATTCATATAACAACCTCATTCTATCAGTAATGCTGGATGTGGGGGTGGTGCAATGGATAGTGGCTCAGAATAAGAAATCAGAAAGTTGTGTTTGAATTTAAATTGAGGTTATTACATTCAATTATATGCAAATACTCTTAGAAAAAATATGAATCTATCTCTTCTCCCCCTAGATATGGGTTAAATAGTAGGAATTGTATCTGGAAAACTCAATGTTATCTCAAAAGAAAGAAATTATTAATGAAATATTCACTTGCAAAAAAAAAACAAATAAAATCATTCTTACAATCCCATAAATGTTTCAAAAGGTTGATAAACCATAAAAAATCAAATCGGTCAATCAATGTTTAGTAAGGCTTGCTCTGAAATCAAAATCATGAAGAAGGCAATAGGAAACTATTTTATTATCATTCACAAGAAGTCAAAGCAATTCATGTAGAATAAAGAAAAACTGCTTTTTTTTTTTTT
The DNA here is from genome assembly GCA_903632075.3 of Acanthosepion pharaonis. Lineage (NCBI taxonomy): Eukaryota > Metazoa > Mollusca > Cephalopoda > Sepiida > Sepiidae > Acanthosepion > Acanthosepion pharaonis. The sequence goes on from CAHIKZ030003660.1 coordinate 1,190,323, forward strand.
TTGACATTGTAGGAAAACAAATTTCTCAATGTTTCTTGGGTATGTCTGATTTCTTTTTCTAATACAGAAGTAAGTTAGGGTAAGGATAAGGATGGTTATATTGGTTGAGTTCAAGTCAGCTTTGTGCTGACTTGGAATGACCAAATTAAAGGTTGTACTTCATCAGTGGAGGTTCTGCAAAACACACCTGAATGCTGTGCATTGGAAAATGGAATGAAGCGTGCAGTTTTGTATTTTCCGGAAGTGGGGGTCATAAAATTATGCAGGTGACCAAAACCCTTTCTGTTTCCTTAATTACTTGCATCATGGGAAATGTGTTTCTTTTTTTTTATTCTTTATTATTATGTTATTTATTGATTTTAACTAACAGCAAGATTTCAAAGAGAATCAGTTTTAAATTTTGTTTACATTTGGATTTTCTATTTCTTTTTTGTAAAGTTTTTCCATTCATATTATTCACATCATATCAAACAGAAAAGCATGATAAATTAATTAACGCCTTAACATTTATTACCATTTATGTCTAGTTAGAACCTTGCCTTGAAAATTCAGAAAATAAGTTTTGAAACAAAAATTAGGAGAAATGACTAAACATCTGGTTCATATTTATTCTTTAAAATCATGAAAAATTAAACATTTTTGTGAAATATCTGTATGACATTGAGATTTTAACCCTTTCCCTTCATAGACATGTATATACGTTTTTACTGAAAGTGTCTTTCTCAGACACGGATAAATAAACACATCCACAATATACCGTTCAAAAGCCAACTACAGACATGTTTAGTTTATACATTAATCATGACTCTTTTTATGACCTTATTATTATTTATGGCCTTACAAGACACAATAGACAGTTAACTTTTGCATTTTCTTGCATGTAATATGAGCAATTTTAAACAAAATTTAAAGGCGGGTGGATGGGGTTATACACAAGTACACATTTACAGAAATATCTTATTTGAAACAACAATATTGCAAATAAACACAGAACAATGGATAATAAAACAAAGTTGGCAGCTGTTAATAACAATTGCTTACAAAAAGTATTTAATATGTCGGTAATATTTGTTTCTCTCTTCATTCTTAATAAAAGACAATATATTTTATTTTCATAATTTATTAACATATACAAAATAATAAAACCATATCAGACAAAAAAACATTAAAATGTATTACTGTGTATGTCTAGTTTTAGCACATTTTAAATGGATATTAGGAGAAGAAACATGCAATAGCTGAACAGGATATGGGAATACACAAGATCTGCCATGTTTTGATGATATTAATGTTCCAACAAAGCAGCTTTCTATGAAAATAAGTTTTGAAACAGAAATTAGAAGAAACATGTAATGGCTGAACATCTAATTAATTTCTATTCTTTAATATCATAAAAAATTAAATATTTTAGTGTAATATATGTACAGCATTAAGATTTTAATGGATAATATGTCATAACTTTCAAAAAGAATTTCCAGGAAAAAAGAAAAAGAAGAATTTCCAGGTGAAAAAAAATGAATGAAGGGAATACACAAGATTTGTCATATTTTGATAACATTTAATGTTCCAATAAAGCAGCTTTCCATGAAAATAAGTTTTGAAACAGAAATCAGAAGAAACATGTAATGGTTAAACATCCGATTCATTTCTATTCTTTAATATTGTGAAAAATTAAATATTTTAGTGAATTATACATACAACATTCAGATTGTAATGGATAATATAGTATAACTTAAAATTATTTAAACTGTGTCATATAGAAAAAAAATGAGTAACAAAATTCAAACAGGACACTCTGGACTTATGAATATATGTTTTCTGCCAGATGTATAAATAGTGGTGTCAGGCTACTGACTGCAGTGATTATTGAGTGACTATTGAGTGGAACTATCAAGTTGAATTAGTTTTATATTAATTTTATACATGTTATCGGGTCCACCCTTTTCGGATATGATGGACTCGTCCTGCTGCCATAAAATAGCCCCAGTCAGGCAGAGAAGATGAGTCGTACAGGAGTCATACAGGAGTTGTACAAGAGTCGTACCGGAGTCATCTGCGAGTGTCGGTAGTCGGATAGAGTGAAGTAACCTCTTGTAGAAGTCAGTTACAAGCATGTAGACTCTAAGGAAGTCCTACTTCGAGACTGTATATATCTATCTGGATTTTACTAACAGCATTACCTTTTGTATTTTGTGTAAATACATTTAATTTCTTAGCTTAAATACTTGCATTTGTCATTTATTGGATACCTATTTTTCACGCGGATCCACAACAATACAGAATATACATTTACCTTGAAGTTCTTTTTCATCGGTTATGGCACCCGTAGCAGAACCAGTCACAATGACAGCATCACTCAGAAAGAATTGGGCTGCTTTTGCCATTTCAGTGATGTCAATATCACTTGTTATCATGTGGGTACTGATATCAAATAAGAAAAAAATTTATAACAATCTGTGATACAATATCCATAATTCAAACATAATATGTTCATTATGAGCTTACTTGTGTTATCAACAAAGGACAAAATGTACTTATAGAATCTCAAAACCTATCTTATAAGAAGAAAATGAGTAACTATCAACACCAAGGTTCAAGCGTGACACTCTGAACCTTATGAATATGTGTTTTCCACCAGGTGTATAAATAACAGTGTCAGGCTACTGACTGCAGTGATTATTGAATGACTATTGAGTGGAACTATCTAGTTGAATTAGTGTGAATTATTGTGCATTGATGATTTGGGTTTTGATTTAGGATTTACCAGACATTAAACTGAGCTGCACTACTAACAAGGTATTCACTGAAATGGTTAATTATCTTTGGTTGACTTTTACTTCTTTGTTCTTGTTAAGTATTTATTTGCAATTGTAATTAAATACTGTTTTATTTAACATTGAGGTCTTGAGTTATACTTAATTATTAATGGCCACTATACATCACAAAAAACTAGGATGGCTGTACTGTCGTATTATACTGAGGGGTGTAATTTATTCCCTGTTTTCAGCTTCAAAAACAGTCTTGTATTATACTGAAGTTGTATTATACACAAAAAACACAGTAGTCTTCTTTCTTCTTTATGTGCAGTGTCCTTTCAAGACGTAGGCGTTCATGGCCCTCCACATCTTCCTGTCTCTTGATGCTCCTAATAAGTTTTGTCTTGTTCTACCATCCATTTACACACACTTTCCTCTGTCCCTCTTTCCCTCAATCTGTCCTGTGAGTATCAGATTTTCCAAGTCCTCCTTCTTAATTATGTGTCCCTGAAATTTCAACTGCCTCTTCTTGATGTTAAGTATAAGTTTCCTTTCTGTTTCCATTCTCTAAAAAACCTCATTGTTTCTCACATTTTTGGCCCTTGGTATCCTCAGCATCCTTTCATAGAACCACATTTCTGTTGCTTGGAGTCTCTTCTTCATCTTTAGGGAGATTGTCCAGCACTTGCTACCATATGGGAGGACAGATATCATGTAAAAGTTCAGTACTCTTTTCTTTGTTTTTGTTGCTTCAAGTCTCTTTGGGAAGATTGTCCAGTATTCACTGCCCTATAGGAGGACAGATATCACATAACACTTCAGTACTCTTTTCTTTGTTTCTAAGGAGATTTTCCTATCTCTTAGTACTTTGCTTAGCTTTCGGAATGCTTCTTTGGCTATCCCAATATGTCTTCTGATCTCAATGTCGCACTTTTCATCCTCTGTTTGAACACTTCCTAGATATTTAAATTTCTGTACCTACTTGATTTTAGTATCCCTAACCTGTAATTTGCATTTTGAAATCATCCTTTTACTGATGACTATGTATTCTGTCTTCTTGTAGTTTATGCTTAGTCCTTTCTTCTTGCTTTCCTTCGCTACCTTAAGTTGGCTAAATTTCTCATATGAAGCATTGTCAGTTACCTCTTCACTAGTTATTCAAATACTAATTTCTATCAAAAATATTATTAACACCACTAATTCTTTTCCTGATTCCCACCCATTGTTGGTTTCATAAAAAATCCCAGATGTGTGACATTATAAGAGAAAACAGCTTGGTCCTATAAATATTCCCATGGTAATTGTTCTGATGAGCTTTCCTATTTTGTTTAGTTTCTTGTATTCATTGTTAATATTTATTGGGGTTTCATTTGTAAATGTTGTTATTTCCCACCCTGCAGACAAATTGTCATATAGGGACTAGTTAGAGACTTTAAGGTATTATGGTGGCTGTAGTAAGAATGGCAAGTATAAAGGAATTTTTTATTTGGTTAAAAAAACTCTACAAAGAAAATAGTTCAAACAAATGTCTGAGGTAGCATTTAATTTATATGGAAGCACAACAAAAACAGACAACACAATCCAAATTAAAGAACAAACAATAAATTTATTGTTAACACACAAAATGGTGAATGAATTATGCAAATTAAATGCTTTGTGTGCCGAATGATGTCCAATAACATGTATGTAAAAATAATCAATGCAAATGAAAAATGTTTCTTTTACAATAAAAATCACTTTGCTGCTTAAGATCTCCAGAAAAGAAAATTACATATAAAATGTAGAAAACGAGAAAATACTCTGAAATAGTTTTCAAAGAATTGTACAATTTTCAAGGCAAAGTTTATGGTAACAGTGAAAAATAGAACAATCGCAGCAGCCGAAGACTTTTCCTTGATGTGGGAGCAACTTTGATATTTGTTTCAATTGTAATTTGGTGGTTGTCAAATTTCTTCTGTATTGCTTTTCTTTCAGGACTGGAGTAACCTGGGTTCCAGCAGCAGATGTTTGTTGACTCCTTGAATTAACTCCTGGGTCTCTTTTTATTAACTACAGGGAGGCTTGAAATTCACCTCTTGGAATTTGGAGGGAAACCTTTTGATTGGTTCCAAATGAAAAACAAATGTTACTGTTTCCCCACAAATTGAAATGTACCAAAAATATTTTTGAAATTCAAAAATTAAACAAGAACCCAATGCAGTGTCTGCTTTCTCTCAAAAAAGCAGACAATACACGCTCTAGCAGCTTAAACTTCTTATAAGTAAGAATGTGTTGTTCTGTTATAAGGAATACTGTGGTATGTTTGGATCAGTAATTGTGCCTCACTATATGAGACAGATTTCAATTTACCAGTCTTCCCCTATCCCCTGCACCTTTTTGACCTTGAGCCACATTTTTGTATTTTTCAAAATAAATATTACTTTCCTTTATGGTACCTTGGCTTTACAAATTTAAATGCAGTACAAGATTGGCAGCTAGGTCTCATCATTTTACATCTGAAATAGCAAGTTGTAAGTTCTATGTTAACAGTATCTTCTATCACACTTCTGGCTTGTGGAACTCTCCTTCAGCTTCTTGCATTCCAGTCAACATTGATCTTCAAATGTTTAAATGCAATATAAATTGTCATCTTCTGTCTCCATGCATTATGTTCTTTTATAGTCCTCTCTCACTCTTTCACTCTCAGTAACTGTTTGAGTCTTAGTGACTTTATCACCTTGTTTGGGGTGAAATGATTTTATTAAAAAATAAGAAATAACCTTTTATATGTTTTTGCTCTTGTCTTTCATTCTCCTTGATGGTAATGCACTTTGCAGCTACTATATAAATTGCCTCAATTGATTTTATATTCAATCAGCTTGTCAGGTTTTTCCTTGGGGCAATACCTTAATCTGATCACACTTTGTGGTTTGTGCCGAGTCTTGTTTTTAAAAACACCAATGCATAATACACACACATACAAAAAAGCACAAACATATAAGCACGGACACATACACAAATGCACCCACATACATAGAAACACATACTTATAAATATAACCTTACACAATCACATACAAAATTATTATGTAGAAAGATCTCAATAAGTATTTCAATTATTTACGCATGCATACACATAAATAATATATATATATATATATATATATATATATATATCTTGTTTATATGTTATTTTTATAGATACAAAATATTTAAGTAAATGCTCTCTTTATAATAAACAGTATTAATAACATTTACTGGCCTGAATGTCCAAGAAATTTCATAGAAAATATGTGTCCTCTGAATTTGTAGTTCAAAATGAGTAATATAACCTTGCTAACCAGATGCTTCTCCTATAGCTAAATGGTATAGCACATCAGGCTATATGACGTTACCGTGTAGGATACAGGTTTGATTCCTGTTGGTGGATACATATTTTCTTTGATATTCCATGGACATTCAGGGCGGTAAATGTTGTTTATACTTTTTATTATAAACAGAGCATTTACTTAAATATTTTGTATCTCTAAAAATAACATATAAACAAAAAATATATTAAAATAATTGTCAAACTTAGTTCATTTTCATAATATACTATGTCATTTGTTTACCTTAAGATACACTTCGAGTACATATATATTCCTTTTAAATTAAATTTTAAATATATATATTTTTCAAATTTTGAAATACTTTTGGGAAATATATAAACGCACGATGGAAACTATACAGAGTTTAATTTATTTTAATTATGCCTTATTCAATCATTTTAGGACATTCAATTTACTTTCATCTTTATTTTTTATCAGTGAATTTTGAGTGACATTCATCATTCCATATCCTCATCAGCCTGTAACAAGTTCTTGATACACTCTTGATAATGTGTTACCAAGGAAACCATGGCAGTCTGACTTAAATGCTTGCCATGCTCTCAATTCATTTAAGGTAAGAATCTCTTCAAAAACCTTATCCTTCAGCAGTTCTTGGATCTGAGGTCCAATGAAGATGCCCTCCTTGAGCTTAGTAGAACTGAGAGATGGGAATAGAGAGCACAAGTGTTGGAAGGCAGCACCATTTTTTTCCAGTGCCTTCAAGAAATTCTTCAATAGACCAAGTTTGGTGAAGAGAAATAAGAAGCACCTTGTTCATGTCCACCAAAGGATTATCTTTGTTGACACTGTTTTCACCAGGCATGAAAGTGTCTCCTAGACCACTGATTCATAACTGCTCTAATATGCCACGTGATCCTCTTAAAATATTGTCACAGCATACATATATGTGTGTGTGTGTGTGTGTGTGTGTGTGTGTGCAAAGAGCAATGATACAATGTTAGTATTTGAATAAATGAATCAGTATTAAAATTTTTTTCAAATAATTCTTTTCACCATTCTTCAATTATGCTATTTTAAATACTTTGTTTTAAACTTCATTAAGAGTAAACAAGGGTTTACTTATTACACATTTGACCAAACATTAAAGAAATCCAAAAAAAATCACCATGCACAGGTTTCACACTAAATAAGCTGCACAAATAATTGAATAGAAATATTGAAGTTCATATTTGTGTGTAATTTTTTAAATCTATGGTTTTATTTCATAACATCTAAATGTATACCCTTGAAAAATGTTACTAAGTGTGACGTGATATTTTCATTTGCTCCTAGGTGTGCCATTGCTTAAAAAGGTTGAGAAACACTGTCCTATAATCTCAGTTCTTCAGCTTGTAACTTGGACACAGCCTGACCCACAGAGAGAGAGAGAGAGAGAGAAAGTAACAGTACTTTGTGAAGCTCACTTACATACCTATAAGGAGTTCAATGACCTTGAGGTTCCAACAGAGACTCCTCTGGTACTGTTTGTACTTGGTACATTCCAAAAGGAGTTCCATATTTTCATACTACTCCTTTAGGTGGACTGAGTGGGACAAAAAGAATGCTGGGGTATTTATTTCCATTGTGCAGAAGCAGAGCCTTCAAACATTGTTTGGACAAATCTATGAAAAGATGTCAATCTAAGGAATTGTGTGGGAAGCCAAGGAAGATGAACAAGCCAAAGACATTTGTGGAGTAACATAACCTGTTTTGCATGTCAAAGAATGAAGCAAAGTCCTTGTTCGATGTTCAGAATTGCTGCTTAGGTACAAATCTTGAGCCAGGTCATTCAGGTCTTTCTGGGTGATCCAATGGAGGTCACTGCAACTTAATCCTGAATAAACAGTGACATTGTCTTCAGAAGAGACCAAATTTTTATTTGAATCAATTCTTCATATGACAAAGGAATAAGATCTTTATGTGGTGGGAGTGTAGAGATAAGGAGTGGGGAACAGGTATCATAGCTGAGGGAAGGTTGGGATATTTTATTTTATTTTTTTAACAAGCATTGAAACCAGTTTTATTTGTTGACAAAAATAACAATCACCTGCATAACTTCATGGCGCTCTCTCCAGACCCCATCAGCACAGCACTGCTGAAGGGCTGCTTTCTTGCCATGAAACCATCCAGTTAGTCCATTGTAACAGGGTTTACAACAGACATGTGGGGTCCAGGATTTGTCCTGATATCCAGTTTTACTGTCTAAATAATGAAATAAGCAGTTCTCAGGAGGGAAGTAATTGTTTAGTGCTGTGCAACTGTCATGAATTCCCCCCCTCACACACACACGTAACAGAATGAATTTGACTTGTTGATTCATGCTCAATGTTTTCAAATGCCTGATGCCATTGTAGACATATGTATTAACTCACAAAAATCTGGAAAACAAAATGAACATTGATCATATATATGCTTATGTCCATGTGTAACGGGCATTCAAATTTGAAGAGGCTTTCATTTTGGCACAAAGAAACTTAGCCTACAGAGCCAAATATAGGGGGCAATTACATAAGTTGTTTTTTAAAAAAGACACAATGTCCTAATTAGGACACATCTGGAAGACTTAAATGTAGGTACAAGTATACATGTAGGTACAAGTATATATGTATATCTCAAATACTAGAGGTGATGAGTGAAAATAAATTTTGAATCTGAAAACAGTATCCCCAAAAGAGGTTAGAACAACTATTTTATGCTTGCCTCAATTACTTTTATAAACCAGTGTTATTAATTTTAACTGTTATTTACTTTCAGCATTGTCAGCCATTATTATTAATTATTGACTAGTATTTACTTTCATCTTTATTTTTATTAGATAAAGCATTGTCAGACATTATTATTAATTTTTGACGAGTATTTACTTTCATCTTCATTTTTTATTATATGAAGCATTGTCAGCCATTATCATTAAATTTTGACTAGGATTTACTTTTATAGAATATAAAATCCTATATTTTACAACAAATAGATGAAACACAAATAAGTAAGAAATGCCCACACATAAGTAGGATCAGAATCACTAAAACAAAAACTTTCGTACAAATCTGTAAAACAAATAGAATCCAAAATTAAATAAGTGGTTTCTAGAATTTGATTGGTCAGTACAGTCACATGCTATGCTTCTGACTATGTCTATATGTTTGAACTCCAAATGACCTGGTCACTGGGTACTATCCTGTGTAAACCAAAAAACTTTCATTTGGAGCTAATCATATGATCAGGATAACTATATATACACCGATTTCAGAGACAATAAAAAGACACACAGCAAAAACCCAATCAGCAACTAGATGTGGATCATCTGTTGATGACATGCGGTTGGATCTGTAAACACACAACCAGAATTCTCTTGTTACCATGACAACACCTCAGTCAACAACAACTACAAACCATTCAAAGGAATATTCACACAACTCAAGGAAATATTTATAGCCATGAAAAAAGTCTGATCATCTATCTGTATGTCCATTTCTTTTTGGAACCACCATAATCAGATTTCATATATTAGCACTCACATACACATACATTTCTACACACACACACACACACACACACACACACACACACACACACACACACACACACACACATTCAGTCAGCAGCTATGTTTACACTCGATTAAAATGTGCTTCAGACATACGCATATATATATATACACACTTTATATTGACCAAGGCATATAGCTTTACGAACTACCCTTTAACAAATGGAAAACTTTGTCTAACATTTCAACTTTTGAACTTTGATTTTTTACGACCAGAACAAACACAATGTTTACAATGTAAAAACAAATGTTAATGTGTATATAAATAAAATAATTATTTCAATCTGGTTCTTATTTTTGACTATGTTTTAAAAAATCATTTCTTCACGTTATATTGTATTTTGGGGCATGACATTTGGATTTATTTTTTTACTTTTAATCCGGGTAAACTGATACTACACTTTCATCTTCATAGTTTACTACATCCACACTGGCCTCATTTCTATTGTATTTCAAAAATAAGGTGAATGTTCCACTCAGCTTTTTCCATAAAACTGCTACTTTGTGGAACAGTTTTCCATGTGACTGTTTCCTTGGACACGACAATTTTAACCTTTTTAATTGCGAGTTTTCATCTTGCTTCAGAGTCTTCCCTCCCTACCACCTACACTTTCATTTATATCACACACCTCATTCATCATTTTAATACTAAATCTCTACCTTGAGTGGCTCTCAAGTGTTTTATTAGGTCTATTTTATCTATTATAGGTCAGCACATAAGGTGATACTTTGTTTATACTGATATCTTTCATATTGATTTACATTTATAAACAGATGATGAAGTATTTTTAAGGATATAAGCCATCTTGAGAGATGTCATGCTTTACCTTAGATAAATCTCTGATTACACATATATCTAATCTTTATCTCCAAACAGTTACAAGAATAATTCAAGAGATAAACTGTTAAGAACTTGTTTATTTGGTGAGCAATGGATTAAATTTCTGTTGGGCATGAAGAACTAAATGTAGCGCTAAACTAAGTAAAAGACAGATTGAAATGGTTCTCATCTTATACAGGATTTTTTAATTAGTCATGGGGGATCTTTCCCGGTATTTGGTTTTACTTATAAAAATTAAAATAAAATCATGTTTTAATTAGCAAAAATAAAAAATGGTTCTAATTATAAAAATCAAAATAAAATCCAGTTTTAATTAGCAAAAATAAAAAATGGTTCTAATTATAAAAATCAAAGTAAAATCCAGTTTTAATTAGCAAAAATAAAAAATGGTTCTAATTATAAAAATTAAAATAAAATCGTGTTTTAATTAGCAAAAATAAAAAATGGTTCTAATTATAAAAATTAAAATAAAATCCAATTTTAATTACAAAAAATAAAAAATGGTTGTAATTAAAAAAATTAAAATAAAAATCTGTCCTTAATTATAGGTTTGTAAAAAAAAAAGTAGATTACCATAATTCCCCATGTATAATACGCCTTCATCCATAATACACACACCTAAAATTGTGCTAAAAGTGTGGGAAAATGCTTCTACTGATGCATAATACGCACCCCTTATTTGGTAATCAAACCTTATAAATTGTACGGCTCCAATTTCATTACAGCCAATATTTCCTATTCTCATTTTTAAAAAATAGTTTTAAACATAGAATAATATTATTCTAATTTAGTTTTATGATAATTCTTATTTTATTTTACAGCATTTTTTTAAAGATATTTTGTAGCTGTGCATAATATGCACCCCAGATTTTACTCATTATTTTTTAGAAATAAATGCATATTATACATGGGAAATTAAGTTATTTGTTCTTTTATAAACAACTTTGCACAAGAATTAATACTGGACTTACTTAAACAGTTATTTAATTTTAATGCTTGTGTCTACTAGAAAGACATTTCAATGTCAACTAGGATGACATGTCATTGATAAAACATTTTGTTAAGAGATTTAATGATAAAAAAAATGCAAAGGGAGAAGTGGATTCATGCCTTTCTCAAGAATATGAAGATAGAATCAACATAAACATTTCCAGCAGGATTATTTACATGCAGACTATTGTCCTCGTCTTTGTTATTATCATAAAGTTCCGGCTGCTACGCCCTTTGGTCTTCATCAGGTGCTTGTCAATATGAGTAGCCTTCAGGGGATTTCAAACTGAAGAAGGCCATACATACTTGGACTCTATGGAAACAGGGAAGAAATAACTGAAGAAGAATTAGATGAGATATCCCTAGGCATGGACTGTGGAATAAGAAGAATTTACCCACGTAGATTAAATAAAGGGTTCAGTTTGATTACCTGGATCAATAGATAATTGAAGATGACCTGAGGGCATAATGGCCAAAATGTTGTTATAAAAACAACAAAAATGAGGACAATAGTATGAATGTAAATAGTGTAAATAATGATAATTCTTCATCCCAGAAATTAATTCCCTGTTGGTTACTCAGCTCGATATACACCTGACGAAGGGCAGACAACATAACAGCCAAAACATTGTTATAACAACAACAAAGACGGGGGGGACAATAGTCCACATTTAAATATAATGTAAATAATGATAATTCCTCATCCCAGAAATTCAAACAGAACATCTTACACTGGAATTCAAATTTGCTTCTAGACAATTTAAGTTTTTAAAAATAAATCCTTGCTTTTTTCAGCTCTTTCATTTCTTTTATATTGTTTCAGTAAAGAAAAAACTATTCAATATGAATTTTGTTTTGTTGCTTTGAGATTTTTCTGAATTCTTGTAAATCCTTTTATTTATTTTTCACATGATCTAGTTACTGCTGTGAGGAACAATTTAATGAAATGACTTGTGAAATTTGGAAAGCTTATTTGCACTTTAACCTCAATTATTTATTGATCACAGAGGAATCACTAAACTTTTTTTTTGCTTCATCTGGTTGATTAGTGTCACTGTCTGCTGCATTCTCTCAGTTTTCAGCCTCATTATCTTTTCTTCTTCATCTTTCTATTCATCACATTCTTCTCATCTACTTTTTCATTTTTCTCCTTTCAATTTTTTCTTCAATTTTTTCCTTCAATTTTTTCTTTCAGTTTTTCCTTCAAATTTTTTCTTTCTTTTTTCATTCAAATTTTTCCTTCAAGTTTTTTCCTTCAATTTTTACTTTAAATTTTTTCCTTCAATTTTTCTTTCAGTTTTTTCATTCAAAGTTTTCTTTTCATGTTTTCCTTCAAATTTTTTCCTTCAAGTTTTTTCCTTCAATTTTTACTTTAAATTTTTTCCTTCAATTTTTCTTTCAGTTTGTTCATTCAAAGTTTTCCTTTCATTTTTTCCTTCAAATTTTTCCTTCAATTTTTTCTTCAATTTCTCCATCAATTTTCTTTTCAGTTTTTTGCTTGTTCTTTTTTTATTCTTTTCTTGATATTTTTCTGTTTTCTACTATATTTTTTTCTTAAATATTCCTTCCTTCTCATCACTTTTTCCCTTCATCTTTCTATTCCGTCTTTTTCACTTATTCTCATATTTGTTTGTTTTTCATTCTTTATTTTGTATCCAAAACCAAATTATATTTTCACCTGCTGCTTCAATGCATAAGATATCCAAATGTTCTCAACCTGACCAAGAAGCCTCTACCTTCAATTAATATCATTATTATTATTATAGGATTTTACTTTGGAGGTAAATCTTCTGGTAAATATAGGATTTTATTTAAGAGCACTAAGAATCTGCAGCCCTCAATACTTACCCAAAAAAGAAATATACATAGAAAACACTTTCAAAAACCTCTAATCCTCATTATTTCATCCACAATGCTAAGAGAAAAGCATACAAAATATACAACCATGAAAAATAATCATTATTAACAACAATAACATTGACAATGAATTAGATAAAAACAGGCATATAATATTACCTTCTTTTATGTGCCATGTTCCTTCAGGTGGTAGGTGATCATGGCCATCCATATCTTTCTGTCCCTTGAAGCTCTTAATAAGTTTTGTCTTTTCGTTATTTCTCCCAAACCTTGTTCTACCATCTATTTACTCAATCTTATCAAGTATGCTACACATTGCTTTCCTGTCCCTCTTTTCCTCTATCTGTCCTGTGAGTATCAAATTTTCCAAGCCCTCCTTCGCCATTAAGTGCCCCAGGAAATTTCAACTGCTTCTTCCTAATAAGCATAAGTTTCCTTTTCGTTTCCATTTTCTTTAAAACCTTGCCGTTACTAACATGTTCAGTCCATGGTATTTCTGTAAAACCACATTTCTGTTGCTTCAAGTTTCTTCTTCATCTTTGAGGAAATTGTCCAGCATTTGCTGCCATACAGGAGGACAGATATCAATACCTTTTTTTTCGTTTCTAAGGAATTTTTTCTTTCTCTTAATACTGTTTAACATTTGGAATGCATCTTTGACCATTCCAATACATCTTCGGATCCCAGTGTTGCACTTTTCATCCTCTGTTAGAACACTTCCCAGATATTTAAATTTCTGTACCTGCTTGATTTTAGTATTCCCAACCTGTAATTTGCATGTTGGGCTCATCCTTTTGCTGATGACCATGAATTCTGTTATGCTACTTACCAATTTCTTAACATCTACTATCCAAAACAATTTATCCAATCTTAACAATATCAAAATAATTACAACCTCATCCAAAACTATTATGGATTGGATCTGAACCAAAAATACCCATAACAATAATTCTGAAGCAGGTATATATAAAATAAACTGTTACAACTGCTCTGCACAATACATAGGGGAAACTTGCAGAAATTTTAAAAAAATGTATCCATGAACACAAAACATACATAATTTATCAGATGCATCAGTTAAACTTAGAAATAAATTCAACCACAACTTGGATCTCAAAAATGCCACACTTATTAAAAGAGAAAATAACTTAAACAAACAGAGAGTTCTTGAGCATGCCGCTATTAAGTCTTGCCAAAAAAATATTAACCTTCACCTCAGATTTTTTTCAAATATCTCTCACAAGCCAACATACATGATCATCAAAATTTTAAAACGTTAAAAGATAAAAGTTAAACCAAAACCTTTTATTATTTGAATTAAATAAATACATAATTTATCAAATTAAAATGAAATAATAAATAATAATTACACTATTATTAAAAAATAATTAAATATATATAAAAAATAAGAAAATAAAAATCCCACAATAGATAATAACTATGTATCAGGCTACAGATTTATTGATCCACCATTACAAGTCATAAAAATTTACAAAACATTTTGACCTAATGTCTTGTACACATGAAAATCAGTCAACAACAATGAGTAAAATGGCTTCTCTTTAAATATGCCCTTCCCCATATGACCAATGATTTAACCTCTTATGTCTTTCTCATGTTAAAGGTCACTCATGAAAGTATCGTGAAATATTCATCTGCACTCATTACTTTTATATGAGCTCCCCTTTGGAAGGGAACTTACAGGAAGACATTTGGGGAATAATTTATCTGGAATGTAAAAATGAAGCCGAGAGAAGCAGGGAAAAAAATGATGCCAATTAGAAATCTTTTCTGGCATCTTTAGTTAATTGCGGCAACAATATATAAAAAAAAAAAAAACTTTTAAACCAAATGCCTGAGTCAGATATAAACTTGCCAAATCCAGGCTTATGTTTTCTACACCCAATACAAGGCCCAAGAGCCACTCAATGTAGAGGTTTACTGAATTAGGTTGATGTATGGATAGAGGAGGAGGAATGGAGAAGTAAGTGCAGATTATGAGAATATGTAGGATAGATAACTTTTTTTACTGGATGTTCACCCAATACAAGACCCAAGAGCCACTCAAAGTAGAAGGCTACTGAATGATGTGTGTGATGTGAATACAAGAGGAGGAAATGAAGATTATAATGATATAGAGGTTAGGTATCACCTGACGCTTGACTTGAAAAGGTTAAGATGGTAATGTTTGGGGAAGTATTTATGCCGTTCCAGGAAATAGTGCTTCTATGGGGAAAAAATTGAATGAAACTTCCTTCTTACAAATGGAATATGGAGAAAATGAAGATAGTTAGACTCTGTGGATGAGACCTGGTGGTTCTTAGCTGTAAAGGTCTGAACTGGTGGGACTAGAAAATAGAATTCATCTGAACATTTGACATAGGAATAATGATAGAGTAATTATAGGTTTGTAATGTTGCATCTGTAGGAAAAGGATACAGGGTGGAAATAAAAGACCCAAGAGCCATTCAAGGCAGTTGGTGGAAAACAGGTCATCACCAACAAGGTGGTATAAATGACCTTGAATTCTATCAAGACTGGAAAGTTAGAATTGGTCAGCTCGAGTCCAGATAGGGCATCAATACTCCAATTTTGGTTTAATCTGACTCTTGCAAAGATAAAGTGTGGTAGACTGTGTCAAGTAATTTCTTGACTGGCATAATGATCCAGCCATATTCTAGCACCTTTGGCAATGCATCATATATATAAATTCCATCAAGATCTGGAGTATTTTTAATTTTTTTTTTAATCATTTTACCCCATGCAAGGCAATAAAACCACTAGGATACAAGGGGTACTGAATATGAAAGAATAGGAGAAAAAGAAAACATTATTAATGAGAGAGAACAATAAAAGAACAGAAATTAAGAAGTAATATTGTTGGGGCGCACCCACCTTCTAACTAGTAATGGACTGGTCCCTCTTATATAAGTCAGCTCTGGGGAGAGAGTCAGCGTGAGCAGCCCAGATACTTTCTGAGCGCGTTTCAACTCTCTTCCTACGGGCGAGAGGAACCCGAAGGAGGCTACGCCGAAGGGCGGAGTCTCCTCGGGAGGTTAAACCGCCCTGAACCCGTTTATACGGGTTCGTATTAGAGCCTAATGGCTCTGGAATGCCCACGTTAAAAAGGCCTTGTGCCACGCAGCACCCTCGTGGGGGGTGACTGAATATCTGAGCAGTCCAGATACTTTCTGAGCGACTGCTCGGTTTCAACTCTCTTCCTACGGGCAGGAACCCGAAGGAGGCTACGCCAAAGGGCGGAGTCTCCTTCGGGAGGTTGCTCGGCCCTGAACCCGTTTATACGGCTTCAAATGGGCTATTTTTTGGCCGAGCCTAATGGCACTGGAATGCCCACGTTAAAAAGGCCTTGTGCCACATGACACCCTCGTCGGGGTGACTGAATATCTGAGCAGTCCAGATACTTTCTGAGCGACTGCTCGGTTTCAACTCTTCCTACGGGCGAGAGGAACCCGAAGGAGGCTACGCCAAAGGGCGGAGTCTCCTTCGGGGAGGTTAAACCGGCCCTGAACCCGTTTATACGGCTTCAAATGGGCTATTTTTTGGCCGAGCCTAATGGCACGGGAATGCCCACGTTAAAAAGGCCTTGTGCCACATGACACCCTCGTGGGGGGGGGTGACTGAATATCTGAGCAGTCCAGATACTTTCTGAGCGACTGCTCGGTTTCAACTCTCTTCCTACGGGCGAGAGGAACCCGAAGGAGGCTACGCCGAAGGGCGGAGTCTCCTTCGGGGGGAGTTAAACCGGCCCTGAACCCGTTTATACGGGTTCAAATGGGCTATTTTTGGCCGAGCCTAATGGCACGGGAATGCCCACGTTAAAAAGGCCTTGTGCCACATGACACCCTCGTGGGGGGGTGACTGAATATCTGAGCAGCCCAGATACTTTCTGAGCGACTGCTCGGTTTCAACTCTCTTCCTACGGGCGAGAGGAACCCGAAGGAGGCTACGCCGAAGGGCGGAGTCTCCTTCGGGGAGGTTAAACCGGCCCTGAACCCGTTTATACGGGTTCAAATGGGCTATTTTTTGGCCGAGCCTAATGGCTCGGGAATGCCCACGTTAAAAAGGCCTTGTGCCACATGACACCCTCGTGGGGGGTTGACTGAATATCTGAGCAGCCCAGATACTTTCTGAGCGACTGCTCGGTTTCAACTCTCTTCCTACGGGCGAGAGGAACCCGAAGGAGGCTACGCCGAAGGGCGGAGTCTCCTTCGGGAGGTTAAACCGGCCCTGAACCCGTTTATACGGGTTCAAATGGGCTATTTTGGCCGAGCCTAATGGCTCGGGAATGCCCACGTTAAAAAGGCCTTGTGCCACATGACACCCTCGTGGGGGGGTGACTGAATATCTGAGCAGCCCAGATACTTTCTGAGCGACTGCTCGGTTTCAACTCTCTTCCTACGGGCGAGAGGAACCCGAAGGAGGCTACGCCGAAGGGCGGAGTCTCCTTCGGGAGGTTCGCTCGGCCCTGAACCCGTTTATACGGGTTCAAATGGGCTATTTTTGGCCGAGCCTAATGGCTCGGGAATGCCCACGTTAAAAAGGCCTTGTGCCGCATGACACCCTCGTGGGGGGGTGACTGAATATCTGAGCAGCCCAGATAAGCTTACCCGGTACATACCGTTGGACTATAGACTTTGGATATTGTTTCGTACTTATCAACCTTCGTTCTACTAATCACTCTATTGTTAATTGGTTTCATGAATATACCAGTATTTTCCTCTACAACTGTGTTTGTCTTGATTCTTACACCAACACGCGGGAAACTCACAACATCTCAACGTTTTCAGAAAGAGCAACTTAAAATTCAAGAAGAACAACTTAAATTTCAGAAAGAGCAAAAGGAAGAAAACGCAAAACGATTTCTGGAAATACACAAAATACAAGAAGAAAATGAAAAGAAACAGTTAGCAATGGCCGAACTTATACATAAAGCTATACTGTCCAAGCAGAAAGACTCGGATGAAAATATTTTTTCCCAAGACACAATATGGTCAACGATCGAAAGTTTTACTTATAACCCAGAAGAGGAAAAGACTTTCGAAAGATACTACCATAGATATCAGGATTTTTATGAAATTGATTGCCAAACATGGACAGATGAGAAAAAAATAAGATTATTGCTACGAAAACTGGGAACGGCAGAACACAAGTTTACAGATTTTATATTGCCCAAAAAGACAAGAGATTTAAAATTCGATGAAGCAATTGAATTATTAAAAGAGATTTTTAATCCCAGATTTTCATTATTTCACAAAAGGTGGAAATGCTTGAATATCCAAAAAAGCGAGGAGGAAGATTACACAACGTTCGCGTCAATCGTAAATAAGACGTGTGACGATTTTCGCTTGTCCGAATTATCGGCAGACAATTTCAAGTGTCTAATATTCGTGTTAGGCTTAGTGTCTAAAAAAGATAGTGAAATGCGAAGACGCATTTTAACAAAACTAGAAAATGACCAAAACATGACACTACAAAAGCTAGCTGAGTACTGTCAGCAATGCGTAAGCATTAAGCAAGATTCAGAAAAATAGAAGAAACTGCTATCGCAAATGTGAAGAAAGTATATAGGAAGACTAGTTTCAGTTCTCCATCGCCGGAACGGAAGTGGTATCCTACTACAAGAACGAACAGAGGCTATAGAAAAAAAACCCCCTCCGAGTGCATGTTATGGATGTGGCCAGTGGCACTGGTACAATGACTGCCCATATAAAAATAAAGCGTGCAGAAATTGCAAAAAAGTAGGACATAAGATGTCAAAGTGTAGAAAATTAAACAGAAGTCTAGTAAAAGTTACCAAGTTAGACGAAGATCAAGACCTGAATATTCGAAAATACCTGCATGTAAAAATGTACAACAAGAAGGTAAAAATGCAACTAGATTCAGGATCTGACATTTCAATCATTAACACGCAAACATGGAAAAATCTAGGAAAGCCAACGTTGATAAAATCCAACAAAATAGCCAGGACGGTAACTGGGAAAAAGATAAAATTTGAAGGGGAAATATGGGTAAATATAACTTTCAACAATAAGTCAATGAAAATGTTTGTAATGAAAAACACAAACAACCTGTTTGGGACTGACGCAATCACTAAGTTCAACCTATGGGACGTGCCCATTAGTTCTTTTTGCCACAACATTAGTGAAAGCAAAGACCATATAAAAAAAATCTACAAGCAGAATTGAAAACGGAATTCCCTGAAGTTTTTGCTGAAGGACTTGGACGTTGCACTGAAGCATCAGCAAAAATACAGCTGAAGAAAAATATCCAACCAATTTTTAAAAAAGCGTAGCATCCTTTTGCCGCATTAGAGAAAATTGATCAAGAACTCGAAAGACTAACGAGAATTGGTGTGATCTCGAAAACAAAATACAGTGACCGGGCAGCTCCGGCTGTCTACGTAAAGAAGTCGGGCGAAATTCGCGTCTGCGCCGATTTTTCAACCGGGTTAAACGACGCAATAGAAGAGTTTCACTATCCACTACCAAGTCCCGAAGAAGTGTTCGCAAAGTTAAATGGCGGAAAAATCTTTTCGAAAATAGATCTTAGCGAGGCATACTTGCAAGTACCCATGGATAACGAAAGTGCAAAGTTACTATGTATTAACACACATAAAGGTTTGTTTAGATACGAACGTTTACCGTTCGGGGGTGAAGACAGCACCCGCAATATTCCAGAAAATTATGGATACGATGTTATCCGGGTTAGACTACACAATAGCATATCTCGACGATATTCTTGTAAAAAGTGAATCGGTGGATGAACACAAACACCATTTACGCAAAGTTTTCGAAAGGTTAAGAAGATATGGATTTCGAGTGAAAGAAAACAAATGCGATTTTCTCCTGGAAGAGATCAAGTATCTGGGACATATAGTGAATAAAGAAGGGAAAAAGCCAGATAAAAGTCGAGCTTCAGCAATAAAAAAATATGCCTGAGCCAAAGGATATTAAATCCCTACAAAGTTTTTTAGGCTTGGTGTCATATTACCAGGACTTTATCCCAGAGCTCCACATTCTACGAGCTCCCCTTAACGATCTACTAAAAAAGAAAAACCTTGATTTGGACAAAAGAATGCGAGCAAGCATTCAAGGATATAAAAGAAAAATTAACTTCAGATCTATTTCTTGTACATTTTGATCCAAAGGTAGATATCATCGTGGCGAGCGATGCCAGTACACACGGCGTAGGTGCGTGCATATTGCACAAGTGGAAGAATGGAAAAGTTCGACCGATCGCTCATGCAAGCAGATCGCTACTACCTGCTGAACGAAACTATTCACAAATTGAGAAAGAGGCATTGGCGATGATCTTCGCTGTAACAAAATTCCATCGATACATACATGGACGGTTTTTCACGCTACAGACAGACCACAAGCCTCTGGTAACGATATTCGGCTCAAAAAAGGGTCTGCCAACTTACACCGCAAATAGATTGCTTAGGTGGGGGACAATTTTATTAAATTATAATTTCAGAATACAATATTTGTCCACCCACAAAATTGGTCACGCAGATGGGCTATCAAGACTCATCCCAAAAGCAACAGAACCTTTAGAGGATACGGTAATCGCTTCCCTCAGAGCAGAGGACGAGGTTGAAGAAAATTTGGCAAACGCAATACGAGAATTACCAGTATCGCCTTAAGGACATCAAAAAGAAGCAGAAAAAGACAAATATATAATAGAAGTAAAAAATAAGCTAGCCAGTAAAGATGAAAAAATTCAAGAGACATTCTCTCTGTGCGATAATGTGCTATTATACAGTGAAAGGGTGGTAATCCCTAACACACTCCAAAAAAGAATACTGAAAGACTTTCATGCTGGTCACCCGGGCATAAATAGAATGAAGAGCCTCATGAGAGCATACGTCTACTGGCCAGGTATGGACAACGACATCGCGTCTATGGTCGGCAGATGTAAAGGCTGCATTTTGGCATCAAAATCACCACAAATTCTACAGAAGCCATGGCCAAAAACCGACAGGCCATGGCCAAGGATTCACATTGATTTTGCGGGTCCAATTGACGGATGGCATTATTTGGTCGTAGTCGACAGTTTTAGTAAATGGCCCGAAGTTTTTCAAATGAAGAGGCCAACATCTCAAAATACAATAAACAAATTACATGAATTATTTTCAAGGTTTGGGGTGGTAGATACTGTTGTTAGTGACAACGGTACCCAATTCACAAGCAAAGAATTCACAGAATTCTGCCAAAATTTCCAAGTTGATCACGTGAGGATTTCTCCGTATCACCCACGCAGCAACGGACTAGCCGAAAGGTTCGTCGATACACTGAAAAGAGCTCTTAGGAAAGCAACAGGTACCCCCGACTAGAAAGGCGTTACAGCTATTCCTGCAAGTGTACCGAATTTGAATAAATCTGCCCCATCAAGCCTATCACCTGCGGAACTAATGTTCGCAAGAAAGGTCAGATCGGTTTTTGACAAATTGATACCAGAAAATAAGGTACACTCAACAGTCGCTATGGTTTCCAGGCGAAAATTTAACATTAATGAAAAAATTTTTTTCAAAAATTATACAAATAATGCAACATCATGGGAACCAGGGGTCATAAAAAAAACGCATTGGGGATATGGTATACATTATACAAGGAAACAAATTTACACACAAACGGCACATTAACCAGTTGAAGAAAAGAAAGACCGACGAATCGGAAGTAATTCCACAAGAAGACGAATTACACGAATTGTTTGATACGTTTGACCTGCAAATACCGCAGATTGAGCAGAAACAACGCAGATCTCCAAGAAAACGTAAAACGACACAAAATTTAATAATAGACCCGAAAAGGAAAAAAATATTAATTTTTTTTTTTTCTCCCCACAATGAAAAAGGAAAAAAAAAAAACAATTTTAGGGAAAAGCGCACCCACCTTCTAACTAGTAATGGACTGGTCCCTTTTTTTCAGCTCTGGGGAGAGAGTCAGCGTCAGAACTCCAGATAACTGATCGGTTCAACTCTCTGTCTCCGGAAAGGAACCCGAAAAAAAAACAATTCCTTCGGGGGGAGGGGGTTCAAATGGGCTATTTTGGCTGAGCCTAATGGCTCAGGAATGCCTACATTAAAAAAGGCCTTGTATGACACCCTCGTGGGTGGGGACTCCAGATACTTTCTGAGAGACTGATCGGTTCAACTCTCTGTCTCTTATAGGGGAGGTCGGCCCTGAACCTGGGGAGCCTAAGATTCGCATGACACCCTCGTGGGTGGGTGACTGAATATCTCAGAACTCCAGATACTTTCTGAGAGACTGATCGGTTCAACTCTCTGTCTCCGGACGGAGAGGAACCCGAAGGAGGCTACGCCGAAGGGCGAAGTCTCCTTCGGGAGGTTAAACCGGCCCTGAACCCGTTTATACGGGGAATTATTTTTGGCTGAGCCCTCAGGAATGCCCACATTAAAAAGGTTTATGCCGCATGACACCCCTCGTGGGTGGGTGGCTGAATATCTCAGAACTCCAGGCTTTCTGATTTTCGGTTCAACTCTCTGTCTGGAGGCTACGCCGAAGGGGAGTCTCCTTCCTGGGCCCTGATTAAAAAAAAAGAGCCTTGGGAATACCCCACATTAAAAAATGTGCCGCATGACACCCTCGTGGGTGGGTGGCTGAATATCTCAGAACTCCAGATACTTTCTGAGAGACTGATCAGTTCAACTCTCTGTCTCCGGACGGAAGGAAGATACGCCGAAGGGCGAAGTCTCCTTCAGGGAAAAAACCGGCCCCTGAACCCGTTTATACGGGTTCAAAGGCTATTTTTTGGCTGAGCGCCCACATTAAAAAAGGCCTTGACCCTCGTGGGTTGGCAATCTAAACTCCAGATACTTTCTGAGCGACTGATCGGTTCAACTCTCTGTCTCCGAACGGAGGAACCCGAAAGGAGGCTACGCCGAAGGGCGAAGTCTCCTTCGGGGGAGCCCTGAACCCGTTTATACGGGTTCAAATGGGCTATTTTTGGCTGAGCCTAATGGCTCAGGAATGCCCACATAAAAAAGGCCTTGTGAACCTCGTGGGTGGGTTGAATATCTCAGGTCCAGAATGAGCGACTGATCGGTTTCTGTCTGGCTGACAAGTCTCCTTCGGGAGGTCGCTCACCCTGAACCCGTTTATACGGGTTCAAATGAATGCCCACATTAAAAAAGGCCTTGTGCCGCATGACACCCTCGTGGGTGGGTGGCTGAATATCTCAGCAGTCCAGATAAGCTTACCCGGTACATACCGTTGGACTATAGACTTTGGATATTGTTTCGTACTAACCAACCTTCGTTCTACTAATCACTCTATTGTTAATTGCTTTTATGAATATACCAGTATTTTCCTCTACAACTGTGTTTGTCTTGATTCTTACACCAACACGCGGGAAACTCACAACATCTCAACAAATATATTATCAAATATTTTATAACAGGCTTACAAAGTGTTACATGCCTTCTCTCCCACCCTGAAAAGGAAAGTTAGCAAATATTACAAAAGCCTGTCTTTAGTCACAAATCTATCAGGTCATGTTGCAAGTGTGTCCAGGAAGCATCCTCTCTTCATGGCATCTACCCCAAAACTTATTTATTATTCACAGCCCTTAGTCTATTTGCTCCCCCCAATCTTCATCTACTCCAACCTCTTTCCAATCTATTCTCCCAGATACATTCCCCCTGACCAAATGAAGAGACAAATGACCAGTGGATGTCCAACAATTGATGACATGGCAGTCTTTCTGTAAATCTGAGAGGGTAACAATATCAGAATAGGTCCTTGTCACCCACACGTTTATTATCTCTCTCATCTATCACTATAACTGTAAAAATTCATCTTTTAAATGACCAATAGGATGACCATACAACATGTCTACAGGTACTGAAATAAAAATCTGCTCTATGTAAAAAATGTTTCTATAAAATCTATACTTATAACATTGATATGCTGGCAGGATGGCTGGTTGGTTGGTTGGTTGGCTAGTTGGCTGGTTGGTTGGCTGGTTTGATGGCTGGGTGGTTGCTTGGATGGTTGGTTGGATGAATAGTTGTTTGGTTGGTTGGCTTGGGTGGCTAACTGGCTGGCTGGCTGGTTGGCTCGGTTGGTTGGTTGCTTGCTTGGATGGCTGGCTGGTTGGTTGATTGGCTGGCTGGCTGACTGGCTGGTTGGTTGGTTGGATGCATGGCTGGATGGTTGGTTGGCTGGTAGGTTGGTTGGTTGGATAGTTGTTTGGTTGGTTGGCTCGTTGGTTGGTTGGCTGTCTGGCTGACTGGCTGGTTGGTTGGTTGGTTGGCTGGCTGACTGGCTGGCTGGTTGATTGGTTGGATGGCTGGGTGCTTGGTTGGTTGGTTAGCTGGTTGGTTGGCTGGTTTGATAGCTGGTTGGTTGGTTGGTTGGTTGGCTGGCTGGATGGATGGGTGGTTGCTTGGATGGTTGGTTGGTTGGTTTAATTGAACAAAATATTAACCATTTGGGCATTCCTGAATGTCTTAAAGACAAAGACCACAGTGAATTAATAGATAAACAGACATGGCTCAAGATTTACACAAGTATAAAAAATGAAGGCATATGCCCAGATTTATATTTGGAGCAAAAGAAAAGAAAAAGTGGGTCGACAGAGGCACAGATTTATGCTAATATAATAATTGTAATGGTGAAAATAGCCATTTCCTTATGAGGAAACATTAGACATTTATTGACTGAATAGTTAGTGTTACTGTTGGTTGAAATTTATAATAGAAATGGGGAAATTAACTGTTTCCATACAGGAAATATTAGACATTCATTACCTGAACAGTTTGCATTATTGTCAGTTGAAATTTATAAATTTTTTTATGAAAAAAAAAACATTAAAGCGAGAGAACACTAAAAGAAGAGGAATTAAGAAGACGGAAGATAACAATTGACATTGCATTTAAATTTTTGAAGATTAAAGTTGGCCTTGAAAGCAAAAACCAAAAGAGAATACTACAAGGGAGAAATGCAATAGAAGAAACTGTTAGCATAGAACTTATGGTTACATCAAGCCATTTTGAATGTAAATTGATAAGACCTATCTTCCAATCTAGTAATGTGCTTAAATTTGTAAAGTTGTGATACCAAATGATTTTGTCTCTACTGTCATGATGGGTCAAGATTTTTGAATACAGTACTGTGACATCATATGGTTCAATGAATGGCAGCCATTTTTAGATAGGTTAATATATTTTTAAATAGTTTTTTTTTATCATGGTGATTTTCTAAGCATAGCTTAGATGTGGCACAAGGTCAAAAATGTAAGGCACACAGTGAGGATCAAACTCACTACTCAGTTGTAATTCTAGCAAGAAAGCTTGTTAAACATTACACCATGTTGAGATGCCTAAAATAGTTTTTATTATGACTACAGGTTTTCTTTTCTGATACATTTTCGCCTGCGGCCGCTAATAACAAATTTATCCGTAGTGATACTTATAGCGTAAAAGCAATGTTAAGACTTTAGTTGAAGCTATAAATCAACTCATAAATGTTTATCACCTAAGGTGGTTATTATAAAGTTGATGTTTGAAGTCAGATTTCATAATTGACCTCTAGCAGTCAATGTATTAACGAGAAACTTAAGAGCTTTGATCTATAACAAGAATTTATCTTAATGCAATGCAAATTCTAAACTTTGTCTAATTATTAAAAAGACATACTACATTAAAAATATTATGTCAGGAAGTTACACATTCATTTTTTTTTCTTAAGCATTTCACCCCAACAAGACAGAAGAGCCACTAGCATACAAGGGGGGTTATAGAGAGTGTGAGCCAGAGTAAAGAGAGGTGCTTGAGGAAAGTATAAAGAGAAGAATAAGGAACTAGATCAAGGCATCAGAAGATGTTGATTGACATTACATTTGAATATTTGAAGATTATAGCTATCAAGGAAGCAAGTAGAAAGAAGGGAGTTCCACTGCCAGGAAGTGCAAGAGAAGAAGCTATTGGAGTAGAAAAAAGTGGTTATATTTAATTGTTTCAACAATAAAAGGGTGGGAGTGAGATGCCAACCTAGTAGCATGCTTAAATTCATGCAGTTAGGGCACAACTGAAAGTTGCTCATCAGAGCAGTTGCCTTGAAAATATTTGTAGAAAAGACAGAGGGAAGCCACATCACGTCTGTGAGAAATTGACAGTAGGCAAAATACCAGATCACCTATCACATTACATATCCGTCTCTGGATTTTGTCAAGGAACTTGAGATGAACAGTGGAGGCACCAGACCATATATGACAACAGTATTCAATGCAAGGACGTATGATAGATTTGAAGAATGGACTCATGTGAGAAAAACCTTCTGGCTCGAGACAGAGAACCAAATTTCCTGGCAGTAGATGAAGCTATTGATTCAATGTAGTTGTTCCATCTCAGGACAATGGAAAATGGGAAAGCACAGAGAGACGCTCTCATGGAGTTGGGCATCAGCCATGCTGTTAGAAGGCAGGGAGGATTCTCTATGGTGGGTAAATGAGAGCAGTTTTGTTTTGAAGGCATTAATGTTTACAAGCCATTTCCTACCAATGTCAACCACAGTTTGGAGGTCCTTTTAGAGATTGATGTCCAGGTTAGCATTTTCAGCGATGCCGAATTTACTATTGAGACAGGAATTTCTGGAGTGCTTCTTGTTTGGATAATATCTTTGATTACTCCAACATTAATCTGCCATTCTATGAATGTCCCATTGGCCTTAATACCTCCATAAACTTAATATCTTGATGAAAATGTTTACCATGTTCATTGCTCACATCACCAAGGTTAGCAGGAAATTAATTAAAATGGCTGTTGAGGAAATCAGTGTTTATGTTCATGTTGCATTCCAATATTGGATTGCATTAGAATATTGAAAGGTACCTTCCAAAAGCTAAGCAAAGTATTAAGAAACAGGAAAATTTTGTTAGAAACAAAGAAAAAAATGCTGAACTCTCATGTTATGTAATATCTGTCCTCCTATCGTCCTAAATAAGAACTAGACAAGATATCCCTAGACATGAGCAGTGGAACAAGAACAGTCTACCCTTGTAGATTAAATAAAGGGTTCAATTCAGAATTCCCTGTAGGTTACCCAGATCAATATACATCAGTGGAAGGCTGCAGGGCACAACAGCTGAAACATTGTGATAAAAACAACAAAGATTGGGACAATAGACCGATTATAAACAGTGTAAATAATGATAATTCCTTGTCTCAGAAATTCCGACTAAATCCCAGGTGTCTACTTGAAGAGAATGTGTTATCAAACTTACTTTGCAGCCTATGATTACCACAAATTAGACACTGGATTTTGACCAGAGTGTTCTGGGCATGACGATAAACTACATCCAGCAGTAAGTCCCCTGTTCAAGAGGTTTTGAGGAGCGTGGAAACACCTCTTAATTGCTGTTGTTCCCAGGTCCATTCTGACCCAGGGTGGTAACACCTGTTAGGGTCCCAGATATGGGTAAATAGTTAACCCGCAAACTGGAGTCAAAAGACTATGAAAGTGTAAAAATAGGTTTTAATACAGCAATACATTTTTGTAAAAAAATTGCCAGCAATAAATTTTTGAAGAAAAAATTATTACCAGTAATACATTTTTGAAAAAAAAAAAATTACCAGCAATAAAAATCTTGTTGGTATTATTAAATAACCCATTGAGGTTGATATGCCATAAAATAAAACAAACAAAAACCAAACCTAAAAATGAATGTAACAGTAATATCAGAAATTAGACAAAAGATTAGGTTGCTAAAAATAAATAAAACTTCACATAAAGCTATTGGAACTTCTGTTATTAAATTTAGAAATAATGGATGAAATAAATTGTACACTTATATCTTGAATAATCTTACCAGAACTTCAAGTGGAAATCAACAACATGTAATAGACATGAGCAATATATTTATTCTTTCTTATGCCTAATACAGACATAATCTCTATCTAAAACACTGAAATTTTATTTACTATTTATTTACCTTTTCTCCTCAATAGGATTAGATAGATTCACCTATCGTCCGGTTCACACTCCTCCACAGTTATTGAACAGGAATGTAAGTTCATCGCTTGTATCCAGTTTAGGATTGGGTTTCTGGTTCCTTCTAAAATTCTTTTCCTTTTCTTTCACTCCCTTCCCTTTGCATCTTGGTGGCATTATCATCTTGCTTGGTGGAGGGGCGCCTCTTAATCTGTAACTCTTTACCTTGAGTGGCTCATGAGCCTTGTACACAGTGAGCATCATTGTAAAAAAGAAAGAGAAAAGAAAAGCACGGATTGTAATCACTTTTGTTGAAAAAAATCACAATTTAAAACTCATTAAAAGCAGAGCCAACCAAAATTTTCACCTGTAAATGATGAGTATTCATGATTTGCAGAAGTAAAAGAAAAGAAAAGTGGAATGAGTAGAAAAAATGAATTTCAACACAAACATATCTTCTGATATTTTTCTATTAATTAATAAAGGATGAACAAAAAGAGAAAAAATATATTAGTGCATACACAACTAAAATGGAAGTAAAGACATTACAACTTAGCTGCTAGGAAAAATTAAGAGATTCTTCAAGATACTATTTCAAAAACAAGATAGTGTTTCATTTTCTATGACTTATCAACCCTTTGCAGGTTATTTAAAGCCAGAAAATATTTTTAGATTGTAAGAATTTTGTTTTGGAGATAATAATGGTTTAGTGATACAAGTCTTAATAAGTAACCCATAGCGAAAAGGTGGATTCATATCTAATCAGAATTTGATAAACAAAAAATTATAATGTGGCTATAAAGTGGGGGATCCATTCTATATTACAATGAATATATAAACTGATCCCTCACTTTGTGGCTACGGTAGTTTCACTACATTTATATTCCAGAGAATGTAAATAAATCTAAAAGACATGCCTACAAGAAATTATAATGTGGAAATAAATTTATATTCCATATAAATCTAAAAGACCTGCCTATGTAGCTAATCAGTATTTCATTAGCTGCTTGGAAATGTGTTTCCTTTGCCATTGTGTATGTATATCTGTGTGTGATAAACAAGTGTATGTGGGAGGGAGTTCAGTGGCCAGGAGGAAATACCTGTGTGTTGGATGAAGACTTGTGTGTTGGCACTGCAAAATCTTGGAGCAAAAGAAAGAGAAAGAGGGAGATAGTGTTCTTTATTTTATAGTCCTTAAACATGGTGACCTAACAGCAATTTGGCAGACCAAGTGGAGATAGTCCCCACACCTTTATAATCAAAGGTAATAGTTTGAATCTATTAGGGTCAAACAAATGACAAACTTTGTAGGACACGTCAATTAATGCAATTGGAAAAATATGCTACATCCGTTCACGAAAATGTAAATTATTGCAAACAAAAGATTAAGAGGATCTTGAAGATACTTTTTCAAAAACAAGATTGAGTGATTTGTTTTCTATGGCTTATCAACCTTTTGCAGGTTATTTAAAGTCAGAAAATATTTTTACATTCTAAGATTTTTTTTTTGGTGGGAGGGAGATAATAATGGTTTTTGAAGAGGAGATGGGCGCCGCCAAGTTATTTGAAAGCCCCTGAAAGGATCAGGATGAAGAACAATCAAAAAGCAACACAGATAACCTGTTCAGGGTTATCTGTGTTGCTTTTTGATCGGGAGGTCCTCAATGTAGAAGAAACAGACAACCCTGTTCAGGGTTATCTGTTTCTTCTACATTGAGGACCTCCTGATAATTAAAGCAGTCGTGGGACTGATGATAATGAATAATGGTTTAGAGATGCAAGTCTTACTAATTAACCCATAGCTGGGGGAGAAGAGAACAATTCATACATTTCCAAAGGGTTTTTTCTTGTAAGTGAATATTACGAACCCAACGGGGATTGGAACTCTGCTCTCTGATTAACAATTCCAAGCCATTATCCACTGCACCACCTGCACACCCAAGTTTAACAAACGGTCACCCATCTAGATACTGACCAAGCTCGACTTTGCTTAACTTCGGTAGTCATACAGTGTCAAGTGGCCATAAGCCATTGGAAACAAGATGTTGAAGTCCAGAAGCAATAGTAACCGAATGCTGGTGAGCAATTCACAAACATGAAGGTGGATAGATCACATTACAAGTCCATCTTAATAGCCGTGCTTGAATGGACAAAGTGGAAACATGATGTTGAAGACAGGGTCCATTTTTCAAAAGGGCTTTTCTGGGGACATAGAAAAAACACAAGACTCTTACTCAAAGTGAAATTTGAAAAGAAACAAACATTTATTAAAATAACAAAAAGTATTTTTCCCAACATCAAATTGTACAAAATACAAAATGGCCAAGGCAGAATCATTGTTCTTTTTCAAATTTCTGTTTCTGTTTTGAAAACTGCAAGGAGACAGAATTCATGGTTGTTAGCCAAAAGGACAATACAACATGCAAATTACAAGTTGGAGATACCAAAATCAAACGAGTAAAAAAATTTAAATATCTAAAAAGTGTTTTTACAAGATCTTTTTTGTATTGGTACCTGAAATCTGGGTGTAACATGGTTTGATCTAATTGCATTTCACACATTCATGGCCTCATTTCATTTCACTGTTTTTTGTGCAATATTTTCCCACCGATACATTTTCTATTTTATTTTTCTACTTATTATTCCAACCAACTTCTGCTTTCCTTGTTGGTAATTTTAATAAACTCTCTCACATTTTTGACAGGTACAAAATATATATAAAGTATGACATTGAAATCTGATAGCCAAAGATGCATTCCAAAAGCTAAGCAGAGTATTAAGAAACAGAAAAACTTTGTTAGAAACAAAAACAAGAGTATTGAACTGTTACATAATATCTGTCCTCCTGTATGGCAGTGGATGTTGGAAAATCTCCTCAAAGATGAAGAAGAGACTTGAAGCAAGAGAAACAAAGAAAAGAGTACTGAACTGTTACGTGATATCTGTCCTCCTATATGGCAGTGAATGCTGGACAATCTCCTCAAAGATGAAGAAGAGACTTGAAGCAAGAGAAACAAAGAAAAGAGTACTGATCTGTTACGTGATATCTGACCTCCTATATGGCAGTGAATGCTGGACAATCTCCCCAAAGATGAAGAAGAGAATTGAAGCAAGAGAAACAAAGTAAAGTGTACTGAACTTTTGTGTAATATCAGTCCTCTTATATGACAATGAATGCTGGACAATCTCCTCAAAGATGAAGAAGAGACTTGAAGCAAATGAAATGTGGTTCTACAGTTAGGGAGCTGAGCATGATACCATAGATCAAACATGTGAGCAACAACAAAGTTTTAGAGAAAATGTAAACAAAAAGGACCCTTATACTTAATATCAGGAAGAGATAGTTGCAATTTCTAGGGCATATAATGAGGAAAGAAAGCTTGGAAAATCTGATACTCACAGGACATATTGTAGGCAAGAGGGACAGAGGAAAACAATGCATAACCTATTTAGTGAACTTGAGTAAATGGATGATGCAGCAAGGTTTAGGAGAAATAACAAAAAGACAAAATTTATTAAGAGCTATAAAGGACAGGAAATTGTGAAGAGCCATGATCACTTATCTCCTGAAGGGATATGGCACATGAAGAAGAAGTTAGAGATAAGGGAAACAAAAAGGACTCTTATAATTAACATCAGAAAGAGGAAGCTGAAATTTCTAGGGCACATAATGAGGAAAGAGGGCTTGGAAAATCTGATACTCACAGGACAGATTGAAGGCAAGAGGGACCAAGGAAATTAATGCATAACCTACTTAGTGAGCTTGAGTAAATGGATGGCAGAACAGGGTTTAGGAGAAATAACAAAAATATTTAAGAGCTACAAAGGGTATGAAATTGTGGAGAGCCATGATCGGCTACACCCTGAAGAGACAGGATACATAGAGAATTCATGTAAATCATTTTTTATTTTATTTTTGTTATATTCTGTGCTAAGGGAATAAATACTTAACACCAGGTGAATAATAGAAGAAAGGTTTATTGTACACAACCAGAATAATATGAAATACGGTACAGTTATACACACAAGTCAATCTAGTAGTGAGTGCCACTAATTGGAAGGTCGGACGTGCTTGCGCCTTCTCTCTACTCACTCTTCCTCAAGTCTCTCATAGACAGTTGACTTAATAGGTACTTACTACCTATAGTGTAATCATTCATGGGGGTGACAGGTTATTCCATTACATCACTTTTAGATTTTTTTCACATCATAAGAGTTCAAGTTCAAAGTGTGGACCAGCTGACTAAGACATTGATGGTTGTTCTTTTTTGCCTATTTTTGAACTTTCATAGTGTTTTGACCCCGGTTTGCGGGTTAATTATTTGCCCATAGCTGGGACCCTAACAGGTGCTACCACTCCAGGTAAGGGTAGACCTGAGAACACCAGCAATTAAGAAGTGGTTCCATGCTCTTCAAAACCTCCTGATCAAAGGCCTTGCTGCCCGATGTAGTTTTTTTTTTATATCTGTCTGAAGTGCCATGGGTGATACACCCATAGGTGAATAGTCCGGCATCAGAAATGTCCACGGCACTATACTGTGTAAAAGTGTTGTCTAGTTTTGAGGGGATGGGCAAAGATGGTCCACTGTCTTCCTCTGGCTTTTGAACCAAGGAAATGTCCTCCCCGACAAAGTTCTTGTTTTCGAATTATGTGGCCCGAGAATCTTTTTTCTGTTGACACTCTGTGATTTGAAGGAGAATGACTTCTTGTCAAACTTGCTGAAACACTGGGTCATTCATTTTGTGCTCAGTTCAAGCATTCATATTTCTATGGCTTGGAGGGTCCATTTGATTTTCGTGTTTAGGGGTTCATGTCTTGGAACCATACAATAAAATTGAAAAGAAAACCAAATGTACAGGGTGTTCCAAAAGTCTTGTCACCCATACATAATATAATTTTCTATTTCAAATGGCTGACACAAGTTTCTACAGTTTGGAAGAGAAGTAGCAGTGACAGGACTTTCGGACCACCCTGTATATTGTGATCTCAAAAACAGTTCCTAAACCAAAATGCCATCTTGCAATAAGGAAACTGACGAAGTGGGCAGCTCCACTTATATAGGCTCCTTGTTAACAGTAGATGGCCGCTGTGTGAGAGTGTTGCGGAAAGATTGCTTGTAATTTTCCAGCTTACCATGCATCCCTCACATACTGGTGCCATGTATTGTTTACATTAATCACTCATCTGATTTTGTTTGTATGACAAAAGTTTCTAGTTGAGAGCAGAAAGGCTCCCACTAGTAAACAGAGCATGTTTAAGCTTGTGGCTTGGCTCCAGGAAGGTTTATAGTCTTGGAAATACTTGTAACAGCTAAGTACTGAGGTTACATCATATAAAAGGCTGCATTAAGTAGATAACTAACATTATAGCGTAATGACTCAACATACAAATCCATGTCCCTATCAGTCATGCAAATTTGGTGACCGTCCAAGTTTACTTGAGCCTGGGCGTTGCCTTACATTCGTCTTGGAAAATGCACACATATTTTTCAGGGTATTCTTTAGGAAAAAAAGTGTGTCATGTAAGCTGGAAAATACAATTCTTATGAAATGAAAGTCAGAAAGTTCTCTTTGACTGTAAGGAACTTAATGTGAATAGTCTTTCAGTGAGGAAGAAAGAAAGTGGAGCAGGGAGACAAGATCAAAGAGAGTTTGCTGTTGCTTTGGCTGAGGTTGACTCATGTCTCTTAACTGCTATCAGTCCTTCTGTCGAGTTGAATGAATGTTTGGTTTTTATGGTGTTGTGTAGACTCCTGAGGCTTGTGTTTATTTACTGGCAGGAGCTGATTTTATTGGCTATGTGGTGTATTCACTCACACCTAGAGGTAGTGATAGTGTAATTTTAGGTTTGTGAAAAATAAACACTCACAGTACAGAAAAAGCATAGAAATTATATATTATATATATTATATATTATATATATTAATCTCATACAATTTTATTTATGTATTTGTGTGTGTATTTTACGTTACAATTGTGTTAATGTACATGTTATAAAAGGGAGCAATTTACTCCGTAATATTACAAGTGTATTAGACACATGTTGTCATCCTGATGGTTCTTGGGCGAAGAGGTTGAATATCATATCTTTTTGGTGGAATGTCCTTATTCCCGGCAGGAACAGTTTTTGTTGCATGATGGGAGTAATTTTATTATTTTTATTTAATTTATTTTAAACAATGTTTAAATATTATTGTTTTATCTTATTTAAAGTTTTCATTATTTGTAACTATAATAATATCCCTACAACTATTTATTTTTATTAAACTGAAAATTTGAAGTATGCTTGAAAGGCTGCGCGGAGAGCTTAATTTTGTCAACATTTGCGCATTTTATTTGATGCTATTCACTTCCGCTTATTCTACAAGAGAACTCCTCCACAGAATTTTTAGATGGATTCGATCGACTTCGAAACATTTTAATTTTCACTGACAGAAAATGTTCGTTAAATAAATCTGAAACTTAAAAACGTACGTGTAGACAATTTTAACTGTATTGTATTTTTTGTAACTGCTACAAAGGTGTGAGAGAGTTTATTAAAATTACCAACAAGGTAAGCAAAAGTAGTTGGTTGGAATAATAGGTGAAAAATAAAATAGGAAATGTATCGGTGGGAAAATATTGCCACAAAAAACAGCGGAATGAAATTAGGCCACGAATAATGAAATCATTTCATAAATCATAAATGGAAATAAGATTAATCCATACGCCCAGATTTCAGATACTAATTTAAAAATGCAAAACTATATTCTGAAATGAACAATAAATATAAAAAAAAAGTTCCGAAAATCTTCGGGAGTGTGTATGTGGGGGGGGGGGGCTAAAAAGCAGAACTATAAGTGAATAGAAGTACAGGGTGGTCAGAAAGTTTTGTCACCCTACATAATTTCTGTTTCAGATGGCTGACGAACTACAATTTGGAATAGAGGTGGGGGTGACAAGACTTTCCGACCATCCTGTACTTTTTTTTTTTTTTATAAAAAAAGAAGACTGTTCAGTACAGTGAAACCCGGATATAAGAGAGATTTTCTCTGGTCCCAAATTAGAGCTTGTGTTAATGTATATAAAATAGACCAAACCCAGATATAAGAGAAACCCGGATATAAGAGACTTCTTCTCCGGTCCCGACAACTCTCTTACATCCGGGTTACACTGTATTTTTAAACATTTTCACTTCCTTTGCCAAAAAAAAAAAAAACAGCCGCTAGATGGCGTTGCCAAAGGCGATATAAAAATGAACGGAAAAAATCTTTCGCTTTTTAAGGATGCTTTTTTTTTATGCGTCTAGGTTCCCCACCCCGCTGCAAGTAACATTGGTCACAATAAAGAATAGTACACAGTACACTAAATAATTTTACCAAACCAACGGTTAAAGAAGTCTCTTAGTCTTCTTAAACGTAAGTATCTCACAATATTTCATAGGAACTTCTTATGTATGTACTGTCGTGACAAAGTCTTTCCGCTTTATTCAACCCTTTTTTTTGTACATATTCCGTTTAGTTTTCTACAACAATAAAATATGTTGTTAATTATTTTTACTTATATTCTTTCTTACACTCTCGTTTGAGGAAACTTCAACGCGTCCACATTAAAATATCTTATCACAAATATTCCTCAACAAATTGAACTATTCCTTCCAACAGAATTACCTTCTTTGTTAAATGAACGTGAACTCTTAGGGGAATCAAGAAAAGTGGTTAATAAGTATAAATGGTTAAAAAAAAAAAAAAAGTTTAGAATCGGAACTATAAAACGGGACCATAATTGGCATTTGCAAAATTGAAAGCAATGAGTGACTATCACAGCACTTAAAAGCAAACAATAGTTGAGTAATTCAGATTTTGTAGGGATGGGTGCTGTGATTTCACTGGGGGAGAAAACAAATAGTGGTCATCAAATTGGGAAGTCCAGACAAAGCGAGATTAAGAATAAAATATTGATTGTAAAAAGAAAATAAAACCACGGTCGAGGACTTCATCATCAACAATGTCTCTTTGGAAGAATTGAAAGAAATTCTGAAGAATTTAATTACTTTGTAAAATTTGCTACTGAGAAGCATTATTCTCTAGAAACGGTCATCCAAAGTAAGACTTTCTTTATTGAACGTGATTCTACGATCACTAATGATGCTTGGTTCGCTTAAATGGGCTAAAAAAATGATCCGGAGGAGACAATCAGAAAGTTATAATTCATGAAGATAATTTTGTTGTTGATTTACCACCTGAATCTTTTTAGCTCATACTCAAAGAAATAAAGACTAGCTGGCTTTCATCTAAAAAGAGTTTTCTCAAAGAAAAAGGAACCAACAGGAATGGAAATCTCAACTGAATATATATTTAAAAATTTATATGCATTTGAAAATAAGATCAACGACATAAATTTTAATTCGCGAATTATGACCACAAATTCTAGAATTTTACTTTTTCTTTATACTTTCCAAACGTAACAATAGGAAAGTTTGTTTTTTTTTTTGTTTTTTTTTGTTTTTTTTTCTTAAAGAACAACTTGAGAACCTGATGTTTGTAAATTTTTTAACATAATTACAAGAGATATTTACGTGAAAATCTATGGGATGTGTTATATTCGTTAAAATCATAAATTCAAAATATTTTTGCCACATCCATAGATATGCAATCCTTGAAGAAGATGGTCTCAGATGAGATTGAAAGTACTTGGGGAAAATAAAAATTATTTGAAAGAAAATTTTGGAAGTTTTCTTAAATTTTCTAAAGCCAGCAAGTAATTAATTTGTGGACGTGAAAGGCTAAAATAAATAGACATAATACGTCTAAATTATTTAACCAAATATTCTTGCTGTACACTAATAATACTGTTTCAGGTTTAGTGATTTGCAACTTGATTAGTAATTCTTTTGCAAAATTTAAACACCCAGAATACTGTTCAAAATTCTATTTGCCTTATAAAAAAATTTAGGTGCTACTATAGTATGATATCTACTATTCATTTTTTACTATGGTATGATATTGTAGTGGATCTAAAAAGGATGCCTGAATATTTAAGAATATACTGCAAATAAAATATGCAATATCTACAAACATAAATTATAAGAAATGGACAAATGGTAACCAATCACGACAAAAATACATGTTTGAAACAACAGATTAAATTTTATATACACAATTTACAATTTCTTTCTTTGTAATGATGTGTGCAAAGGTATAGAGAAAAAGTTCTTTGCTGTTTCAGAAATGTTCAATGTCTAAAAAGTTGTCTGCCATTGATTGAAAGGTTAAATTTAACTTAGACAAAAGATTTTTCTATGAAAGATAAGTGAAAAAGTTTGTATGAATTTTTCCAATCTCTCATAAAGAAAGTTTGTTTCTTTGACGGCAATTTTGACACATAATTCCTGTGCGTATCTTTGCGTGTGTGAGTCTCAAAATGCGACGAAAATTCGTTTGCTGTTTCTATTTATAATTTTTAACAACAAAATCGGCTCCAAACAAAGTTATATATATATATATATATATATATATATATATATATATATAAAGTTAAGTTGGTCTTATATATATATATATATATATATATATATA
This sequence comes from Acanthosepion pharaonis, assembly GCA_903632075.3. Lineage (NCBI taxonomy): Eukaryota > Metazoa > Mollusca > Cephalopoda > Sepiida > Sepiidae > Acanthosepion > Acanthosepion pharaonis. The sequence goes on from CAHIKZ030003660.1 coordinate 1,228,189, forward strand.
TATATATATATATATATATAAATCAAACCAAAAATCGGCCGAAAAATAGCTATAACTGTTATATAACGATAAAAAAATACTATGTTACTTAAAAATCGAAAACTGAAAAGAGAAAATATACAGTATAAAAAATAATAACAAGTAAAATAAATTAACCTAAATTCATCCAAATAAATAAATAAACTAACAAATTGATCCTGATAAACTAACCGTTAGAAAAAAAGAAATAAAGATAATCAATCCAAATAAATACATGAAGTAATAAACAAATTAAAAACTGTTCCCGCCAAAATAATAGTTAGAATAAACTACAACAATCAACCCCCAAATTGAACAAATAGCTTTATCTTCCCATGCCAAAACAAAACTATTAAATAAGCGATATAAACAAATTTTTACTATGTTAATAAAAATAAATAAATAAATAAATATATAAGATAAGAAAAAAAATAAAAATACAAAATAAAATTAAATAAAAACAAGCAAAATAATTTAACCCAAATAAATAAACAAATAAACGATTTCCGGTAAAAATAACCGCCAAAATAGACTACCCACAATGCACCACTGACCCGTATATATAAATAGCTGATAATATAACAACACTCGTGGCCTGACGATTGCATTTAGCATGAAACAGACTGTTGTCTCTAAATGTTGACTTCTATGTTCACTTTTATATTTACACACGCTCTATCTCTGATATTGAGCACTTTATCCCATAAATATAGCACATCTTAAGACTATATTTCTTCATATATATATATATATATATATATATATATATATATATATATATATATATGTGTGTGTGTGTGTGTGTGTGTGTGTGCAGTACTTAGTGGAAACAGCTCAATATTAGTGATCAAGTTAACATATTCAATTGTATGGATATTAGTTTTGACCCTGGGTTTCACGATTTTGGGATCATCAGGCAAACTGGTCCATTTCTTTGAAAATGGAACTATGGAAGAAAATAAACAAGCTTCAGCTTGTCTGATTGCAAAAACATGAAACCCAGGGTCACAAACTAATATCCATACAACTGAATATTAGTTTTAGGGCTGAAAAGACATCATCAGTCTGAAAAGAAAATATATAAATTACAAACAAATCCTAAAATCCTAAAAAGGATACATTTCAGAGAAATGGTTTTATATTTTAAAGAGTATATACAGAGATGAAAAATTTCTGCTTATCTGTTGTTAACAACATCTTCATTCTGATAATTGTCCTGGACATTTGCCTTCTTTAAACATCAAAAATGAAGAGAGAGAGTCTTGATGTTTATTTCAATTGGTGGCAAAATGCTTTTTCTGGTGCATCATGTGAGTATTCTATATTTATTTAACTATTTTTTTTATAATCTTTTTTCTTTCTTTATAGCTAATTATCAATCCTATCTCTAATTTTCAAGTAGTTTTATTACTTTTAATTTTTCTTTTATTATAATTTGGGTTTCGTATTCCTTCACAATCTTGTACTAAGGATTAGAAGTTATTTGGTGATTTATTTGTTGCTATCACTACAGGTCATTAATAGGATTTTAAAAACTAAAAAACTATAATATGTAACACCAAAAGTATCTTTTTATTAAATATTGTACGATGAGGTACTGAAAATATTGTACAAGGCTGTACTGAAAATATTTTATGAGGGGGTACAGAAAATACTGAAACTAGTGTACAAGGCAGTACGGAAATATTGTACAAGGGGGTACTCAAATAACTCAACATATTGTACAAGAAGGTCCTGAAAATATTGTACAAAAGAGTATTCAAAATATTGTACTAGGGGGGTACTAAAAATACTCAAAATACTGTACAAGGAGGTACTGAAAATATTGTATGAGGCAGTACTGAAATAATGTATGAAGGGGTACTCAAATTATTGTACAAGCTGGGTACTAAAAATACTCAAAATATTGTACAAAGGAGTACTTAAAAAATCTCAGGCTGCCTCACTTCCCAAAATCTGATCAAACATCAGATTTAGAGAGGCTCTGTATTTGGTTGTATTGAGAACTTTTCAACACACTTTGTATTTCTATAGAGAGCACTGTTATCAAAATCCTTAATTAATCGGTTTGGAACTGAAAGCAATTTAAATGTTGATGAGCATTAAAGAAAGGGTACTTTGTGTTTTTCTTTCTATTTATTTGCAAATCCTGCCCCTCCCAGCCCTAAAAAAAAGGACGTAAATTGCATATTGCTTCTGTTTTATAAAACAAATAATTTCCTGTTAATATTTGATTTGAAATTGTCAAGATTTTTGTGCTGAACGTTAAATACTTAACAAATTGACTTTTTTTTTTCTTTTCACTGAAAAAAAAAGAAAGTTATTTATTTTGCATGTCTCAGATTTTTTTCAAGAGTCAAAAGATTAAATTCTTAATTATTTCGGCTTCTATTTAATCTTGTTTGAAATTAAAATAATTCTTTTTCATTACTTACTAATTCCTTTTTCCTCCATTTCTGAGGATTTAAATGCTCAACAATATAAAAACAAATGTTTTTAAAACTAACAAAACTGCTTATAAAATGTATCCCCTTCCAGTATTTCCTCTTTAAAAATTTTCTTTTTTTTCTTTCTTTTCCGATGAAAGGAAATTACATTGGAAATAGAAATAAAGATGTTTACAAGAATTTCCACTTGTCTTACAACAAAGCTAATGAAACGCTAAGTTGAATGAGTTACATGCAGAAGGTTGTTACATGGCAGCAAAAAAAACTGTCATTTTTATTCCAAACACAAGTATTTTAAACATTTATCCCTTTTGAAATCGAAAGAAATCATGATATAAAAAGAAATCGTGGCTCTCCACAACCTCCTATCTTTTGTTGATCAAAGTAACTTTTGATCCTTTACTATTCAATTGCGTAAACTTATTAACTAGGTAATTCATTGTTTCCATCACTTCAATTGATTTACTCTATGTTCATTTTTTTTTTTTAAGCATTTCACCCCAAGCAAGGCGGGAAGCCACTGGGACGCAAGGGGTTACAGAAAATAGGAAGATCAGATAGGAGTGATAGAGGAAAGGATGAGGGTAGTAGACAGATTAAGGCAACTGGAGATGTCGATTGACATTACACTTGAATAGCTGGAGATTATAACTCACAGGGAAACAGGAGAAGGGAAGAGAGGTGCGAGACATGAAGCTATTAGAGTAGCTGGAGGATCGACTCAGGGGAGAAAAACTTCCTAGCGCGGCTCAGGGAGCCAACTTTCCTCGCAGTGGACGAGGCAATTGACTCGATATATTTATTCCATCTCAGGTCAGCAGTCAACGTGAGACCGAGAAGCCGCAGAGAGTTGCTCTCGAGAAGTTGAGCGTCAGACATTCTAATGGAGGGAAGGGAAGGCTCTCTGTGGTGATTAATAGAGAGCAGTTTTGTCTTCGAAGCGTTGAAGTTGACCAGCCAATTCATGCCCCAGTTCACAATCGATTGGAGGTCCTTTTCGAGAAGCACGGCAAGGTTCTGTGAATGAATATTAAATTCTCAAATTGTTTTTTTCATCCTATGTGCTTTTGACCTCTCAGGCACAGAGCTTCATAATTAAGACCAGATAAAAAAATATATATAAAATATTGTCACTTTAATCAAAATATATTTGCAAAACATTTACATTTAATTAGAAAATGTAGTTTATCAACAAACAAGTGAAAATTTTAAGCTTTTAATTGATTAATTTAAACATTGAAAAAAGGATTTTTTTTGGTTGGTCATGAAGATAAGACCATGCGTGAAAAAAAATTACTGGACAAAAATTTTAGAACTAGTTAGTGTGCTCATAGCTTCAGGTGTGTAGACATCTATGTAGCTCATTTTCGGTATTAAATTTCAGATTTTAAAATGGCTAAGGGTAAATTTTTAACAAAGTTCGAACAGGGCAGGATTGTTGAACTTCAAAGACGTGGTCTTTCGCAACGAGCCATTGCAAATGAAATTGGCTGTAGCACAACTGTCGTTGCTAACTTCATTACAAATCCGGATGCGTATCCTTCTAAAAAAATCAATTGGTATATTTAATAAAATCTCACCATCTCTAGACAGACGCATTAGACGAGAAGTTAAGAGATTCAAGCTTAACATCAAATCAGATAAAAGCGAATACAGATGCTGAATACAGCTCTCGAACAATTCGACGGCATTTAAATAAGAAAAGGTTTAAGAACTTGAAACGGCTGCAGAGGCCTCGCCTTCTTTTTCGCCATAAAACCTCCCGTTTACAATTTGCTTCCGATTATCAAACTTGGGATGTGAATAAATGGGAGAAAGTTGTTTTCAGATGAGAAAATATTCAATCTTGATGGCCCAAACGATGTGCCAAAAGAAATTTTCACAACACGACACAGTGGAGGTGGATCAATTATGGTCTGGAGTTCATTTTCGTACATTGGAACTCTTGAGTCACAAGAGGTAAAATGTTGTCAAACAGTTATTTTGACATTTTAAGAAAGGCATCGCTAATTACTGAAGGCCCTCATCTATGTGGAGAAAACTGGATTTTCCAGCAGGGCAATGCTGCAATCCGTAACGCTCTCCAGATCGAAACCCAATCGAGAATGTTTGTGGATGGATGGCAAAGATGTTTATAAACATGGATCGCAATTTGAAACTGTGGATGCTCTTCGTGCTGCAGTTTATGCATCCTGGGCGAACATCCAAAGCATCCTCATGCAGAAGTTAATAATGAATATGCCAAAGTGAATTTTTGAAGTAATTCACGAAAATGGAGGATATGAGAATTAAATTGTTGTTGTGACTTATTTGTTCTATATTTGCTATTTTTTATTTACATGGTCCTATCTTTATGACCAACCAAAAAAATCCTTTTTCAATGTTTGTTTAAATTAATCAATTAAAAGCTTAAAATGTTCACTTGTTTGTTGATAAACTACATCTTCTAATTAAATGTAAATGTTTCGCAAATATATTTTGATTAAAGTATTTCATATTTTTTTCTAACCCTTTTGTAATTGGTCTTAAGATTTTGACCAGGAGGTACATATATATATATATATATATATATATATATGTGTGTGTAGTATAAAGGTAACAAATCCGTTGGTATCTAATCCAAGTAGATCCTATTAATATAGAATATTAAAACTGATCCACAAAAAAGAGCTCAATTTATTATATATATTATTATATTATTACAGAGCAAATAATTAGTACACAATAAAATCAAAAATCACCTCATATGGGAAATAAGCTTATTTCGGCAGATGAAAATATAGGTCGTCTCATCTGTCTTATTCAACCCCAGTATGGACTGAGTTTGTGTCAGAAATAGAAATTTAACTGTGAAAGCTAAAAAAAAAAAAAAAAACCAAAAAACTAATACAGAATTTATGCCTTTCAATGTGTTTCAAAGGCATGAAATGGGTCAGGGGAGGGTGAAAGGTATTTGTCTTAAAGGGTAGAAGTTTTATAAAATTAAACCCAGATATTCACCTTATGACATTAATTTAACACTAAGAGAAGAATAAAAAGGGGGTTTAAAAATAACTTTAAAATATATAGATAAAAGGATGCAAGGGATTAAAAGAGAGATCTTAGAGTAGGGGAACATTTATAAATTAACATAGTGTAAAGAGAAGAAATTATAATTAGTTTTACATTTGACATTTGAAGAGTTAGAGGGGAGCGAATATTATGGAAATATAGTAGCTAATTAAGTTAAACCTATATTAGGAAAATTTGAATTGGTTTTTATGTCAAAATTTTAACACTAATTATTTCTCTGATTCAATAGTTGGCTTTGATTATTGTATTTTATTATTCTAATCTTTTCTTCTAAACATGTCACACCTTTCTCTAAGACTATTAGGGGTATATGTGGAACCTATAATCTTCCAAACTGTCTGTGGGCTCAAACCTTTCTCCTTTAATTCCCAGAATTTCTTTGAAAGAGCTGTCTGGTGTTTTAGTTTAGATTTATATATGCTAGTAACAATAACCAACATTGTGTAGACCATATCTTTTAATTTTAGAGATTTGTCTATGCTACAGAAATGGTTTCTTCACAAAATTGTAATTAAAACAATCCAATTGGTTTAAACATTTTGGTGGTTGTTTATTTCATATATATCATTTTAATAGAATTTATTTTTAATCAAAATCACCCAATGCAAGACAGTAAAGCCACTAAGACACGATGGGTTTCTGGGTGTGAAAGACTTACAAAACAGAAGCATTATTAAGGAGTGGCGGCATTAGAAAGTAATCAAGAAGATGATAATGATTGACATTGCATTTACATTTTTGGAGATCTAAGTTGGCTGGAAAGTGTGGAGCTGGAAGAGAGTTCCACAAAATTTTCAAATTAAAATAAAGCATTTGCACTTTCCTTTAAAACCCTTATCTGTTCCTTTCTCTCTCTCTATTCTTCTCTCAACTAATGAGAAGGCAACTCACATATAAAAAGAAAAGACCAAGCCTAGCCAAAAACACCAGATGCTTTCAGGATAAGAGTCTACTTATTTGTGACTAAAAAATACCAAAAATCTGGGAGCCTCCACACATAAATTCCATTATAAAAAAAAAAAAATGAAAAAGGAAGGAACCCTGGAAAATAAAATAATTTTTGCAAATCAAAAAAAATTGACACAGATTTTTTATGTTAGCTGAAACCAATGTTTGCACCAAATTTTTAAGCCTGGTCAAAAGGATATAAACCTGACACGTCTGGGCTAGAGGCAAAAGGCTTGATGAGAGGATGGAACAAAAAGAACACTACCACACAGAAACCAACCATGTGTGATGCTTGAAGAAGCAGTTAAGAGGACATTTGCTACTGATATTTCTACCCAGCTCAGGGTGAGAAAAACACAGTAGATTGACATTGACCTAATTTCTGAGATTTATCAGGTCATCCCATAAGTTCTGTCCGAATTTTAACTTTTTGTTAAAATGAACGAAATTTAAACAGTATTTTATAATGTCCAATGGAGCTGAACATTATTTTTATGTTTACATGCATTTAAACTGATCAAATTTTATTTCAGAGAACAATAAAATTAAATTTTGTTTGATTAAAACCCTGCTAACATGGAAGTACCCAACAATCATTTGAGGCACATAATGTTTTATGAGTTCAAGAAAGGAAACTCAGCAGCCGAAGCGGATAGAAACATTCACGCAGTTTATGGAGAGAAATGTGTGAATGAAAGAACTTGCAGAAGATAGTTTGCAAAATTCAAAGATGGAGATTTCACCCTTGAAGATGAAGATCGAACTGGACGTCCAGTTGAGTATGATGAAAAGCTTCTTGAAGCAGCCCTTGAAGAAAATCCTGCTTTATCAATTGAGGAATTGGCAGTAGTTCTCAGTTCAAACTATACAACTGTTCATCGTCATCTTCAACAACTTGGAAAAGTTCCTAAACTTGGAAAATAGGTGCCTCATGAATTGTCTGAAAACAACTTCAAATCCCTAGTTGACATCTGCTCTTCTCTCCATTCTCGCCAACTTGTTTCACCTTTTTTGGATAGACTTGTGACTGGCGACAAAAAATGGATCTTTTATCAAAATGTTAAGCGTCGTAGACAGTGGATTGGTAAAGGGGAAGAATCCCAGCCACAGCCGAGAAGGGAACTTCATGGGCAAAAGGTTCTTCTTTCAATCTGGTGGGATCGCCAAGGAATAATCCACTTTGAATTCTTACCACGTAATGCAACAATTAATGCTCAAATATACTGTCAACAATTAGAGCGTTTGAACCAAGCTTTGAGGAAAAAAAGACCTGCTCTAGTGAATCAAAAAAAGGTGATGTTTCATCAGTAAAATGCGCGACCCCACACAGCAAGAATCACGTCACAAAAGATTGAAGAACTTGGTTGGGAGAAAATTCCTCATCCACCTTATTCTCCCAATCTTGCTCCTTCAGACTACCATTTGTTTTGTAGCTTACAGAATAATTTGGAAGAAACAGCTTTTGTAAAACAGGAAGTTTAAAACTGACATTTGTGAGTTCTTTGAATCAAAGCTAAAAGAATTTTACAGTAATTGAATTAGTAAGCTTGTTAATAAATGGAAGGAAGTCATAGATAATCAGGGAAAATACATTGTTGATTGAATCTGTAATGTAACATTTGGTCACTTGTTTTCTTTATTCAAAATTCGGACAGAACTTATAGGATGACCTGATAGATTAAATATATTTAGTTGAAGCCATTAAATAACCCATAGAGATGTTAATATGCCATTAAACAAAATCATCCAAGCAATCTGTATAGCTGAATATGTGAATGAAATTAAAATGGTGGTCCGTGAGAAATTGACATCAGCAGCATTTTTTTCATTTATTTGTAATAAATAGCAATTTTTTTAACAGGTCAGTATAATTAAGCAACAATCCAACAATGAAAGTGTTAATAATGAGTGATATACATTTATCAGTATTATTGTACATGGTGGTCTTAAAGTCTTGTCACCCCTACATAATATATAGCTTTCTAGTTCAGATGGTTGACACAAGCTCATACAGTTTGGAAGAGAGGTAAGGGGGTGACAGAACTTTCGGACCACACTGTAGTTTTAAAATACCATTTAAAAAAGAAAAAGAAAAAAAATGGTGAAATATGACAATGACATGGTCGCTGTAAGTCTTCAACGGATGTGCGTATCACAAGTAGAAAGAACTTTGTCATTTAAGAAGACATGAATTCATGAGAAGCTTTAGAAATCCACAGAATGTTTTTTGTCCCAATAATAAAATTAGGCAGGTTTATGCATAGAGCTGAACGTCTCCATATTGTTGTGACATTTAATCCTTGAAGTAAGAAAATGTCACAAACGAAACAGTGACATGTGTGTTGATTATCAGGTTGGTGTGCAAATGAGAGAAACGAAGGGCAGGGGGGAGTTCAGTAGTAAAATAGAAAGAAACAATTACGTCTATTCATTTCACATTCAAAAGGACATTTCGCTGTGACTGGGGGGGTCAGCATAGTCAAGGAATATCAATTCACTTCTAGGCAATACACTTTTTATTTTTACACACACATTCATTTATTCATTCTTTTTTACCACACTTTCTCTTTCTCTTTCCCTCCCTCCTATTCTCTTTTATTCTCTTTCTACCCCTCTCTTTTTCTCTTATTTTCTTTCTTAGTTCACGCCTTTCTTATTTTCTTTCCTCTTCTCTCTCTCTCACTTTTCCTTTTAATTCTTATTTTCTCTTTGTCTCTCTCACCTTTTCTGTCATCATCTTTCTTGCTCTTTCTCTTGCCTTTCTTTTCTGTCATCCATTTTCTCTCTTCTTTTTTATTGTTTACTCTCTTGGCTTTTCTGTCATCCTCTCTCTCTCTCTCTCTTCTCCAACCTCTTGTATTTTCTCTCTGCCTCTATCGCCATCTCTTTCTTTCTCTTGTATTTTTAACAATCTTTTTTTCTCTCTTCTTTTTTCCTTCATGTCCCCCTCCTACATTTTCATTTGTCTCTCGTTTCCCCCTCTTCTATTGATTCTTTCTTTCTTACTCTTCTCTTTCTCTCACTCATTCAACTTCCTACCAAATGCATTCCTTCTACTCAATTTTTAAATCTTTTTATATCTTAACTAGCAGAGCTACCTGGTGTTGCCCGGGATTTAAAAAGTTGAAAAATAAATCTATAATAACAACAATAAAACTTCAAATTTATTTATTCAAACATAAAAATATCTTGAAACAGTTTTTACATTGCAATGTTTCTTGGTAGATTCTTGTGGAACATAAACAAACAAATTGGTTTTACTTCCCACATGTGAACAACTAACATATAACTGCCCATTAGAGATAAAAGATACTTATAACTGTAGTCCAGTAGCTAATAGTCTGACCTTATGCTTTGTTAATAGACATAGCAAAACTTACTTGTATTGGAAATTGAAGTCTCCTAAACATGAATAGAATATCCAACCCTGATGGAATAAGAAGAATCCTTGGAATAAAGTCATCCTTGCCTTTTCCATACCCCATAAGAACTGATGTCTCAATTACATGTGGCATCAACTTCTTAACCAGAAGTCTGGTGCCATTATAAAGTCTTGGTGAGTCCAGATTCCATAATAGCATTATAGGCACCCCCATCTTGAGTTCCAGTCTATGTGAAGGTAATCTGGGAGGTTTTAAAGAATTTAGAAATTCTGTTGGATAATTGACCACCTGTTTCAGATCTGGAATGGTATCCACTGACCTGTAGATATGAGATGTTTGTGGGAGGGACTGCAGCAGTTGGTCATTGATTCTGTCAACTGCTTTGTTCTTTGGAGCCAATATTTTCCTGTCAAATAATCAATTGTAGTTTTTGTAATTATGTTGAAGGTTTGGGAAAACCTTGGCCTTAAGTTCATCCGTATTACTGACAACATTGCAGCCATATCAACTGCATATTGATGAAAGAGATCTCGAGAGTGATGATGATTGAATAAGTTGCTATGCATCATAAAACAGTGTGCATGGCATTCCTTACACAATACTTCTTTGTTTAACATATCCTCCAGTTTGCTTGGATTACAATGTTTAATACCAAAATAGTAAGCATCTTTCCCATTAACAAATAGCAGAGGATGCCAAGGAACATCATAAGATGTATGTGCTTCATTAATTCTTTGAAGCTTGTTGTCCTGTTGCTTTAGAACAATGTCTCTCTTGTTATGTTGGTCACCATGAAGAACCATTGCTATTTCATTGCAAGAAGGTTCATTAAATTGTCCCAGATTCTGTCCGGTAGATTGCTTGTCTGCATCAATGATCACATTAAAGTTGTAAGTAGGAGCATTTTCCAAAGCACATTTAAAACTTTTGACATAGCTTTTTTCTACAATGTATCATCTCTTGAAGTCTCAGTGTAAGCTCAAGCCTGCTGCCAGGTGAAATAGAATTATGCTTGGCCACTTGTTCTTGGAAGCTGCCAACAAAATATAACTGAAGAAATTGTGGCTCTTCATTTGTTAATGGCTGTAGGGATACAATCCTATGGTACAGACTCTGCACTTTAAAAGTGGCTGCACCTTCCTTAATAATGTTAATCCTGAATGAAGTCATTTGAAAAGGATGTGTACCTAATGTTTTCCAAAAAAGTGTTGACTCTTGAGTGCTGTTTGAAAGAAACTTCAAAGGCTTTGGCGGATCTTTCAATAATGGAATCCTGACTTTGCCACTCGAACAACACATTCCAGGTATTTCTCCTTCAAACTTCTTGGTTTCCTATTTACCACAGACTTCACATGTAGTGCCTATTGTCACTTTCATTTCAGAAGTGAAGTCATACTCCAGCTGATAGTTAAAGGCAACATGGTACCACTACTCCCAGGTAAGGGCAGCTCTTTTTGTAATTAAAATTTGTAAAAAAAGAAAACAATTCTTCTAAAAATTCATCAGAAATTTTTTTTCACTTCAGATAATATTATTCTTAACCTTAACATATATTATTGATAAAAGCAATTAAAAGCTTTTCTAATTCAATAATGTCTTAGTTTTATTGGTTTTGTATTTTACAATTCAGAGCTGATTTTCGGTAACTGGTCATTCGATTTTAGGTTGTTTGTATTTATTGTTCTTTTTGTTTCTATTTTTCTTTTTTTTATGCTTTTATCCTTTATTAATTTGCTTTAATTTTTGATCATTTTCTTTAATTAATTTTTTAATATATCATTTTCTGTTTTCCACCAATTTTTCTTTATGAAAAGACATGTGCTCAGTCGTTGTACAAACAAACATACACATGCAAAAAAGACTTACAGGTGCAATCTTTCTTTTGGGAAAGGTATGTATCCTCTTCATCTCCCTCCAGCTATGGGTAAAATAGCAGGACAGACT